>OZ010599.1:21209862-21229862 GCA_963932145.1 Acanthosepion lycidas
AGGCGATCATGTATCTTTCGATAGATGACTGTCGAGGCAGATTTTTTTTCCCGCAGTAGGTGGCCATTTCTTTCTGCGTTAGACCAGTTGCCATCCAAGGCTATAGAACCTGGTCTGTCCTGCTATTTACCTATAGGTGGGGGGAGAAGAGGAGGTATCATACCTTTCCCAAGGGTCAGTCAGTTATGTGCCATGAGTGATACACGGTTAGGCGATCATGTATCTTTTGATACATAAATGACGAGGCAGATTTTTCCAGCAGTAGGTTGCAATTTCTGTCTGCGATAGTCCATTGCCATCCAAGGCTATAGAACCTGGTTTATCCTACTATTTACCCATAGTTGGGTGGGGAGAGGAGGTTTCATACCTTTCCCAAGGGTCAGTCAGTTATGTGCCATGCGTGATACATGCTTAGGTGATCATGTATCATTCGACACATGACTGACGAGGCAGATTTTTCCCGCAGTAGGATGACATTTCTTTCTGCGGTAGACCAGTTGCCATCCAAGGCTATAGAACCATGTCCTGCTATTTAGGCATAGCGTAAGTGAACATAATGGATTCAACTGGAATTCGAACACTCAGATTCCTCAATACGAGCCGCTATCCATTACTCTGACGTTTGTGAATTAGCATGCTTTAATTGTCTAAAACGATTTAAAATACACGGAACGTCTATTCAAATATGAACATTGTGTCTAGCATGAAACAGACGGTCGCCTCTAAGTGCTGACTTCTGTGTTCACTTTTATATTTACACACGCTCTATTTCTACTATTGAGCCCTTTATCCCATAAATATAGCACACCTTAAGACTATATTACTTTATATATACATATATATATATATATGTGTGTGTGTGTCCGAGTGTAAAAGAACGAAGATTAAAATTGCAACGTTCAAAACATTAATTTAAAACAGTGCTCAATACAAACGTACATCAATAAATATTTATTATACACTGTTACATTAGAACATGGAGGTAACCACTACAAAATTGTACATTTTGATTCGACGCTTAATAAACAAGGTCTTATCAGATAGTTAACCATGATGAGACGTTGTTTATTCAATGTCGAAGCAAAATTTACAATGTTGTAGTGGTTACCTACATGTTCTAATCCAAAAGTGCATAATATATATATTAGGTTGGTGCATAAATAATGACGTAATAATGTCGTTTTTTGACGTTAAAAATACGTCAAAAAACGACATTATTACGTCATTATTTTTGCACCAACCTAATATATATATATATATATATTGAACAATAAAAAATATTTAAAAGTTAAAATCTTCAGACACACTGGGTTGTAGATTAATATTCTTTCGTTTTTTTATTATTATTATTTCATTTAGATTCCTCGACTAGTTTCGGCCAAAATGGCCATCATCAGGAGAAGAAATATTTCTGCTTGCTGGTAGCAGTAAACTACAGAAATGAATGTCTTGATGGAGAAAATGAATCTTAAACATGAATCTTTTAACATTTCTTGTGCTGGTCAAACAGTCTGTTTTAAGTTATTTGAAATAAGAGCTGGATGGATCTATGCTTCTCTGAATTCCCTTGGTCAGTTTGACAGTTTTATTGGTCCTGGAGAAGGGATGTGTCTCTGTTAAATCTTTGTGTGTGTGTTATTTGGCTCTTAGGGAGTGAGTGAGTATGATATGTGTAATATATATATATATATATATATATATATATATATATATATATATATATATATATATATATATGTGTGTGTGTGTGTGTGTCTGTCTATATATATATATGTATGTATGTATACATATATATATTGTACTCCGATATCATTAATAATAATAATAAAATAAAAATCCAACACTATGCTGCTCTGAATTCCCCTGGTCAGTTTGACAGTTTTATTGGTCCTGGAGAGGGGATGTGTCTCTGTTAAGTCTCTGTGTGTGCGTTATTTGGCTCTTAGGGAGTGAGTGAGTATGATATGTGTAATTTATATATATATATATATATATATATATGTATTTATGTATTTATGTATGTATGTATACATATAATAATTATTAATATCTGTCATCTCTCCATTGCTTTTTTGGGAAGACAGCGACTCTGATACAAAACAGTTTTAACCTGCTCTCTTTTTGCTGTATAAACTCAAAGGGTCTTTCACTGATACGACAAATTGTGTCAAGATGGCTAAATATCTTATATAAAAAAACTGGAAAAAAAAAACTCAAAGAGTTTACAGGTTTTTTTTAGATATTAAACATTTTGTGGTGTTGATAATTATGTCACATGATTTGGACAATTTTATTTTTCCAGCCGCTATGTACCTCCAACGTGTATCACAGTTCACAGATGATAATAGCTTTTCTAAATAAATCAAGGTTTGCTAGAAGTTCAAATATATCTTATCAAATTTTTTTTTGTCAACATTTCTGTATTAATGCGGGGGTTCCCCAGGGTCACTCTTTAAATCTACCTTGTTTTTTTTTATTTTCATTAACGAACTTCCTGATGTCCTCAGTTCCCAACTAGATATCTATGTTGATAACACAACTGTTCCCTCCTGTCTTAGCAGTAAGTCCAATAAATCCTTTAAAGTAAAACTGACAGATGCTTTTGAAAATGATCTCCAATCAGTTGTTAACTGGGGCAAGAAATGGCTTGTGAAATTTAAAATCACCAGAAAGAAGATTATGCCTGCCATCAACATATGGGATGTTAACTCCAGGGGAGAAAACAATTTGTGATTTTTCAGTCTTAATTGTTTCCATGACATGAAATAGACTCATTGTACTGAATTAATTGCTAGGTCAGCTCCTAGGAAAGTCGCTTCACTATGTCGTGACAAATAAAATTTCACATCACTATTCATCTTGAACGTTTATAAATCTACTGTGCATTGAATATTACTGCCATATCTTGTCTAGTTCTAATCTTGTATACCTCAAAATTATCGACAAAAATTCAAAGTAGGGCCAGTAATGTTATTGGCCCTGACTCGGTTTCCATAAATATCTTCATAGAAATTGTTCTAACAAGCATTCATTCATTCTTTCTACGGCACAAATTTAAGTGTACCACTAAAATGGCAGATAGGTCTCATCGTTCTAAGGACCGTCCTGGGTACGGCCATAAACTACATCCGCGTCCTGGGTAAGACGATAACCTACGTCCGCTTCTTGATTAAGACGATACACTACGTCCGCGTCCTAGGTAAGACGATAAACTACGTTCGACAGCAAGACCTCTGATCAGGTGGTTTTGTGGAGTGTGGAACCACCTCTTAATTGCTGGTGTTCCCAGGTCCATCCTGACCCGGGACTGTATCACCTTTTTCACAAATAATTAACTGGTGACAAAATTAACTAATGCCAAAATACTATGAAAGTGTAAAAATAGATTTTAATACGAGAAATACTTCAACTGTAAAATAACGAGAACTAGCTGCCAATTTATTAGTGGATTTAAATTCATAAATTTTATAAAGAACTTTAAGAAATCAGAAACGTCTTGCTAAAATTTCATTTAAATAATATAATCATTTCTAAAGAAGTGTTGGATTTTTATTTTATTATAATTATTAATGATATCGGAGTACAATATATATATGTATACATACATACATACATACATATATATATATATATATATATATATATATATATATATATATATATATATATATATATATATATAAATTACACATATCATACTCACTCACTCCCTAAGAGCCAAATAACGCACACACAGAGACTTAACAGAGACACATCCCCTCTCCAGGACCAATAAAACTGTCAAACTGACCAGGGGAATTCAGAGAAGCATAGATCCATCCAGCTCTTATCTCAAATAACAACTTAAAACAGACTGTTTGACCAACACAATAAATGTTAAAAGATTCATGTTTAAAATTCATTTTCTCCATCAAGACATTCATTTCTGTAGTTTACTGCTACAAGCAAGCAGAAATATTTCTTCTCCTGATGATGGGCATTTTGGCCGAAACTAGAATATTAATCTACAGCATATCAACTACTCTATGGGTTATTTAGTGTCTGAAGATTTTAATTTTTAAATATTTTTTATTGTTCAATATATATATATATATATATATATATATATATATATATATATATATATATATATATATATATATATATATATTAGGTTGGTGCAAAAATAATGACGTAATAATGTCGTTTTTTGACGTATTTTTTAACGTCAAAAAACGACATTATTACGTCATTATTTTTGCACCAACCTAATATATATATTATGCACTTTTGGATTAGAACATGTAGGTAATCACTACAACATTGTAAATTTTGTTTCGACATTGAATAAACAACGTCTCATCATGGTTAACTATCTGATAAGACCTTGTTTATTAAGCGTCGAATCAAAATGTACAATTTTGTAGTGGTTACCTCCATGTTCTAATGTAACAGTGTATAATAAATATTTATTGATGTACGTTTGTATTGAGCACTGTTTTAAATTAATGGTTTGAAAGTTGCAATTTTATTATTCGTTCTTTTACATTCGGACACTCGGACACACACACACACACACACACACACACATATATATATATATATATATATATATATATAAAGTAATATAGTCTTAAGGTGTGCTATATTTATGGGATAAAGGGCTCAATAGTAGAAATAGAGCGTGTGTAAATATAAAAGTGAACACAGAAGTCAGCACTTAGAGGCGACCGTCTGTTTCATGCTAGACACAATGTTCATATTTGAATAGACGTTCCGTGTATTTTAAATCGTTTTAGACAATTTAAGCATGCTAATTCACAGACGTCAGAGTAATGGATAGCGGCTCGTATTGAGGAATCTGAGTGTTCGAATTCCAGTTGAATCCATTATGTTCACTTACGCTATGCCTAAATAGCAGGACATGGTTCTATAGCCTTGGATGGCAACTGGTCTACCGCAGAAAGAAATGTCATCCTACTGCGGGAAAAATCTGCCTCGTCAGTCATGTGTCGAATGATACATGATCACCTAAGCATGTATCACGCATGGCACATAACTGACTGACCCTTGGGAAAGGTATGAAACCTCCTCTCCCCACCCAACTATGGGTAAATAGTAGGATAAACCAGGTTCTATAGCCTTGGATGGCAATGGACTATCGCAGAAAGAAATTGCAACCTACTGCTGGAAAAATCTGCCTCGTCAGTCATGTATCAAAAGATACATGATCGCCTAACCGTGTATCACTCATGGCACATAACTGACTGACCCTTGGGAAAGGTATGATACCTCCTCTTCTCCCCCCACCTATAGGTAAATAGCAGGACAGACCAGGTTCTATAGCCTTGGATGGCAACTGGTCTAACGCAGAAAGAAATGGCCACCTACTGCGGGAAACAAAATCTGCTTCGACAGTCATCTATCGAAAGATACATGATCGCCTAAGCGTGTATCACACATGACACATAACTGACTGACTGAATTCACATATTAATTTTAAAAATAAAAGGAAACTGTGGAGAGTCGTAACTAGACATAAGAAGAAACATGGTATTACAAAAATGACACCAAATTCCTCTCTCTCTCTCTCTCTTCAATATCTCTCCATTAAATATCTCTATCTCTTCCTCTTTTTCACCCTCCCCAACTTTTGACACCTAAAAAAATTGTACCCACGGGAATAATAATAATGAAATTTATTTTTCGGTAAGCGTCTCTTAGTAACAGCATGGCGGTGGTGTAAGCGATAGGTGGCGGGGTAGATGTGGCGCTTTTCCGTGTTTTCTGGCGGGAAAGATTGTGTCTAAAGGCATCCGGACGGAGAAAGAAGAAGATAACTGATAATTGACATCCATTAAATATAGCCAGTGGAACTAGAACAGTCTAAACCAGTGAGCGAAATAAACGGTTCAGTTCGACATTCTAACCACCTGAAGAAGGCCGGAGCGTACAACAGCCGAAACGTTGCAATGAATATGGAGACAAAGATGAGGGAAATAGTCCGAATAATTTAAATAGTATACATAATACCTCATCTTAGAAATATAGACATATACGTTTCGGATATTGTACGCTCCGGGATTCTTCAGGATCTGTCCATTTTTCTGTAATGCGGTATTGTAATGATTTAGACTATTTACATCGTTCGGATTGTTGTCCTCATCTTTATTGCCATATTCACGACGTTTCGGTCGTTGTACGGCCCGACCTCCTTCAGAAATATAGACAGATCCTGAAGAAGGTTGGAGCGTACACCGGCCGAAACGTCGTGAATATGGTCATAAAGATGAAATCAACAATCCGAACGATGTAAATAGTGTAAATAACTACAATATATTTTCTCGGAAATATAGAGAGATCCTGAAGAAGGCCGGAGCGTACAACGACTGAAACGTCCTGAATATGGTAATAAAGATGGGGACAACAAGACGAACGATGTAAATTGTGTAAATATGAAATCATAATTACCTACAAAATGTTTTACAATGTAAAAATAGTTTCTGGCGTTAAATAACCTACAAAAAGTTGATGAAAATAAAAACAGTCAATAGAAACCCAAGGGAATTAGTGCGGAAGGGAACGGGAAAGACATATTCAGAATTTGAACCTGGTTTGTCGATTTCACTTTGCGTTACACAATCCACACATCTGCATTTAAATCTCCCGCCATGATTTTTAACGGAATAAACAGAACGCCATCTTTGAAGAAATAAGCCGTCATGGATCTGCCTTAATCAGGGCTTGTGAATGAGCACATTATATTTTTCTGCATACCACCCGATTGAAAATACTTGTAAAATCCACAATACTTTGAAAAGAAAAAAAAACAAATAGAAGACCTCCACACTAGCAAGAACATTGAAGGCTCTGATATGAAGTAAATGGATTTTTAAATTCTTCAAAGATAAGGTGCAGTTTCTCAAAGACAAAGTCGTGTGTGTTCCACGGAGCCAATTTATTCCACGAGAAGCAATCGTAAAAACAAAATAAAGACGAAAATGTTGTATCAACAAGTAACGCGGTCAATGAACTTAATGACCAAGTCGAAGAACAGGCAAAAGTTATCAGTTAACGAACGCACCAACTAACAACAGATCCATCGATATATATATATATATATATATATATATGTGTGTGTGTGTGTGTGTGTGTGTGTGTGTATGTGTGTGTGTGTGTGTGTGTGTCGAGATTCTGTCTATACTGGAAGTACGTGCTCGTTACGAAGGTGTTTTATTTATGAAGTTAAAAAAGAAATGAAAATGAATTTCATTCTTGATTTCAATGAAAATATAAGTAACTCGTCTGGACAAACACCAGCCCCGTTATCCAATTTTGTGCGGACGCACCTGCGCAGAATCTTTGCATAAAGATCATCATTTCTTTTTCTTTCTTTCACACAACTTATTTTTGTCTTTCTCAGAACACACACACACGGTATTTAGTCTGTTTCCCTACTAAGACGAGATGCGACACAAGGGCATTTTTTTTTAAGTGGGAAGCCCGAGCGCGGATACCCGGGCTAGGAACAAAAATTCCACGAGCCTCCGCAACCATCGGTTGCACTGGCCTCAGTGCGAGCACCGATTCCCCTCTCTGGTGCAATGAAATTACGCGGCCTGGGGAAGTTGTCCCCCAGGGCTGGGCACCTTTCAGTATAATTTTAGCTTGACGGATTTGCCACTGAGTGCACTCTGCCCAAAGACAGAGAAGCAACTAAGAGATGATAAATAAACGTGTTACAAACTACCCAAGATTAATTTACGCACACACACACATACATGCACGCACACATATGTGTATGTCTGCTTGTCTGTGTGTGGAGTCTCCTTTCGAAATTGTATAAAACTGCTAATAGATATAAATACTGTAACTGAAAATTCTTTTCTTTTATTTTTTTTGTATATTGACCGACTTACAGAAAGTAACTCAATTTTTGTACAATACCGGCTCCAATTATTTCAGTCTTTATATTCATATATATTAACCAACCAGCGACGTTCTACAAGACGCGCGATATTCTTTGAATTGGCAGACGACAAAATATCTCATGAATATGAAATTTTTTAGGCTCACTTAAGAATATGCTTGACAATATTTTCCTTTCTTAAAAGGAATATTTAAAAATTAGGAAAATATATATTTTAGATTCATCCGGAGCCTACTATTTTATTATAGATATGACCAATTCTAGTTCGCTAACTAGTCTTTCAGTGAACCTTCGACCAGGGAGTTTGTTCGATTGTTTGTTCTACAAACGGCACTGAAATTTTCACACTTAATTAATTACTCGCATCTTTCGCTTATTTATTCGCGTATACGATATTATAAAAATAATGCTTAGCGATAGTTTGTTTGCATACTGTCTTTAATGCACATGCCTTACTGCTAACATTTATACACAAAGTGAAAACAATGTAAATCTGTGACATGCATCTTCTCATATATAGACGCTTCGTATTTACGCTATACTTTTTTGTTAAAAATTCGATGAATAATGAATTTTTCCTAGAATTGTTTTCATCTTTTAAATTCTAATCATAACAATTTATACGATTTTAAATCTTTTAAAATACTTTGTCGAAGTTAGGTGATATAGTTTTTAAGTAAAAGATATAGTCATTAATGGAAAAGCTTAGCAGAATTAATTGACTCCCAATAGGTTAAAAAGAACTTTCAAATTCTTTTTGCCTGTAAAACTATGCCGACTTTTCTAAATACGGACGCCCATATAGAGGATACTATCAGCAAATATGAGAGATAACTGTAATAAATTAAAAATCAAAGTACCTAAAATTCACTAAAACATCAGATCAAGTAGAAAATTTTTCTATTTTTTTTCACATTGCTGGGTAATTAAAAATCATATAAAAAACCGCTCACGTTATATTCCTCAAGCAAACTTTACAGATATAACCACCGCAGGAAAAAGTAGATAAACCTCCGTCTGTCAAGAAGTCAACAACATAAATAAACAAATACAATCGTGTTAAAAATTAATTTCTGCGGTACTTTAAAATTAAAGCAATATTTGTTTCAAATTAGATTGATTAAAATTTGAATGATTATATATTCCCCGAATAAAGTTTTAAAAAGACATTTTTTTTAATTTTTTTAATAAAGAGAATTACAATTACTAATTCATATCGAATTTTATACATTGAGAATCGATGGATGTACCTATATATATATATATATATATATATATATATTTCATTGGTGCGCGTTTTTTTCATAGTGCATGTGTATGTCCGTTTATGCGTCCGTCTTCGCGTATGTGCCAACGTGTACAATGTCGTTGTTATTTGTCCTTTTCGTCGTTCTTTTTTTCACTTTACACTCAGTCGTTAACCTTTCCTCTCTTTTTCTCTTTTTTCTTTCAATTGTAGGCATTTTCATTCCCTTTTTTTACGTGGGCATATATATATATATATATATATATATATATATATATATATATATATATAATTATTTATTAAAAAAAAATTAGAACATAAATATGTTATAAAATCACTACAAAAATAGCTATTTTGTTTCAACACCCTCGGTGTCTTATCAAGTGATGATGTTGAATGTTAGTTTTCCATCTCATTCTTCTGATAAGGTTTTCCGTTTGCTGTGTTAGATGGACGAAATAATCCCTTTTGTTCGTGGTGGGAATATTCTTAAGTGATACTCCGAAATTGATTCTATCCATAGTATATATATATATATATATATATATATATATATATATATATATATATATATATATATGAAGAAAAATAGTTTTAAGGCGTGCTATATTTATGTGGAAAAGTGCTCAATATCAGAGACAGAGCGTATATAAATATGAAAGCGAACATTGAAGTCAACACTCAGAGGCGACAGGCTGTTTCATGCCGCGGCCTGAAGATTGCGTCTAGCATGAAACAGCCTGTCGCCTCTGAGTGTTGACTTCAATGTTCATATTTATATTTATATATATTTCCATGCCTGATGATGTCTGTATGAACAGATGAAAATACTAACAAAAAAAAGTCCTTATACAAGTTGAATTTATTAAAAATAGGGATGACAACATTCATCTAGAGGTTCGTGGGTTAATGTAATTTTAATAAATTTATTTGCGAAGATGTATTCTCGCCATTTATATCATTAACTTCACTAATTTGCTTTTTGTTTGAATGATTCATGAAATATAAATTGAGCTGCACCACATATTTGATATATATATATATATATATATATATATATATATATATATATATATATATATATTCACACACATGTGCGCACACATATACACACACAGAGGTATATCAAAGTTTTCGTCTGACGCATTTCGTACTTTAGAAGTTCATCGAACTAAATGCGTTTATGTAAATTTAGTCCAAAAGAACGAAACGTGTCAGAAACGAGAATTTTTTTATCCTTTGTCATACATCTTTCTCTTACAGTTGTCTTTGATATATACAAAAATTATATATCTTTTCACACACACACACACATATATATATATATATATATATATATATATATATATATATATACACACACATATATTAATATATTTTTAGTTTATAACTTATCGATAAAAATGTTTAAAATAAAAATGTTTATATTAAAATAACTGTCGGGCTTCCTCCATTTCATAATGTATGATATGAGCGTTCGAGAAAAATTGTCGGAAATTAATTGATTAAAAACAGTAATTTGACCTTGCTAACCAAACGATTCCCCTGTAGCTATATGTTATAGTCTGCCAGGCAATATGCCGATTTCTTTAAATATACAGGTTCGATTTTTGTCGGAAGACAGATATTTTCTAAGAAATGTCTCGGACATTCTTGCCGGTAAATGTTGTTAATACTGTTTATTATAAACAGAGCATTTACTTAAATATTTCTATCTATAAAAAGAATGTATAAACATAAAATATATTAAAATAATAAACGTAGTTGATTCCATAATATATATATATATATATATATATATATATATATATATATATATATATATATATATATATATTAGTGAATATACATAATATACAAAGTCGATAACACTACAAGGAGTTTCATGCAGTTCATCAGGTGTGGATTATGATCTGACCAGGATCCACACCGGAAGATTGCCTGAAACTCTGAGTTTCTCTCTCTTTCATGCTGGACGCAATCATCAGGCCGCCTGGCCATTGTGCCTGGCATGAAACAGCCTGTCGCCTCTGAGTGTTGACTTCAATGTTCACTTTTTTATATTATATTTACATACACTCTATCTCTGATATTGAGCACTTTATCCAATAAATATAGCACATCTTAAACCTATATTTCTTCATATATATACATACATATATATATATATATATATATATATATATATATATATATATATATATATATATATATATATATATATATTATACTTCAAACTTTATCAACGTGGACACGTCTTATTTGAAATAGACACGCCATTGCTTTTTATTAAATAGTGTATATTAACTGTGTTTGCCTGTGCATTCGTGCAGTCTAAGTAAAGTAAACGGATTCTCCGATATGGATCGAACCTTTCTACCCTTTGACAAAGTCAACTATCATTTGATACGACATCCTTTATGGCTTGGTCACGAAACAATTCACAGTAAGCAAGGCTCTATTTAGCCTGTTTAGAAAAGCGCCTTCCTTCCACTCAGATTAATTTTTCATAAACAATGCAACTTCAAAAGATTTAACGAATTATATTTTTAACGCGGCATATTTATTGCTTCAAACCTTTGTATATTATATATACCATATTTCAAAATTTTGTATTGTGGATATTTCATATTTCAAACCTTTGTATGGGAGATATTTAATATATCAAACCTATGTATAGGAGATATTTCATATTTCAAATCTTTGTACTGTAGATATTTCATATTTCAAACCTTTGGTATAGGAGATATTTCATATTTTTGACCTTTGTATAGGAGATATTTCATATTTGACATCGGATGCGATAAGGTCATTTGAAATAATGGCACCAACTTATCCTCAGAGATTCCAGCGCAATTTTCCTTACATACAGATTTGTATTTCTTTCATTCTAACCTGAAGAAGCCAAAGGGAGCAGAAGCTCTTGACGAATCGCTTCGTTTATAGCGTTTTCATTTTTTTTTCCGTTTATCTTCACTTTTGTTATGGAAATTATTACACATCCTATGAATACATACAAAAAAATCATATATATATATATACATATATATATATATATATATATATATATATATATATATATATATATATATATATTAGGTTGGTGCAAAAATAATGTCGTTTTCTCACATATGTTACTATCTGAGAAAACGAAATTATTTTTGCACC
The DNA here is from genome assembly GCA_963932145.1 of Acanthosepion lycidas. Taxonomy (NCBI): domain Eukaryota; kingdom Metazoa; phylum Mollusca; class Cephalopoda; order Sepiida; family Sepiidae; genus Acanthosepion; species Acanthosepion lycidas. The sequence continues at coordinate 21,222,186 of OZ010599.1, forward strand.
CACCTAATATATATATATATATACCGATTCGTGTTGATGAAAATGACCTCAAGTATATGAAGAATTTCAACTACCTAGGCAGTAAAGTGAATGCAAGTGGAACTCTGGATGACGAAATTGTGAATAGAATTGCAAAAGCAGCTAACGCGTTTGGGAAATTACGTCACCGTCTTTGGAATGACAGGTGTATTCGTCTTGCGACAAAAATCCACGTGTACAAAGCAGTTGTCCTCACTACTCTTTTGTATGGATCAGAGGCCTGGACCCTGTATCGTAAGCAGATTCAGCAATTAGATTTCTTTCACAAAGGATGTCTCTGAGCAATCTGTGGACTAACCCTTCAGGACAAAAATCCAATGCCGACCTTCTAACGATGTGTAACGTTGACGGAATTGAGAGCTTCCTCATGAGGGCACAGTTACGATGGGCCGGTCATGTTGTACGGATGCAAGATGATAGAATTCCAAAGATTCTCATGCACAGCCAGCTTGAAGGTGGTCAACGGAATGTTGGCCGGCCCTTGCTCAGGTTTAAAGATAAGCTGAAAAGTACCCTTGCAGCTGCAAATATTGCAAACACTGATTTGGAGAATACTGCCTTGGATCGCAAAGCTTGGAAAAGTGCAACTTACACTGGAATCAAGAATTTTTCGGCGGCAAACATTGTTAAGCTCCGTGAAGCAAGAGAAAGGAAAAAAGCCTCAGAGGGTGTCAGAGAAGTGCACCCTCTTTGCTCACACGCTTGCCCAATCTGTGGTTTTCTTTGTAAGTCATTGTCAGGTCTGAAATGTCACTCTGGATTCAAACATAAAGGTCATTAAAAAGTTGTAGGAACCTCATACGTCGAAGTCGACGGGAGAGTCCATCATCTTTGCTTGGGTACAGAGACAAGCTAAAGAGTAACCTCATAGCTGCGAATATAAATCACACTACCTTTGAGAACACCGTAATTGATCGTAATGAATGGAAGACTACATGCTACAATGGCATCAAGAACAAGGCAGCATCAAACATTGTTAAGCTTCGTCAAACTAGGGAAAGGAATAAAATATCTGCTGCTGTTCCAGCCATATACTCCAAGAATCCACAGTCTTACACAATCTATGGACTTCTTTGCAAATCACTAGCAGGACTGAAATGTCACTTGCGAAGTTGTCGGAACCTCATACGTCGAAAGCGACGGGAGAGTCCATCATATATATATATATATATATATATATATATATATATACAGGCCGATAGATGATTGTTGTGACCAAGTAATTGGTTAAGTAATAACAAAAACCAGGTTTGCAGATATATTATAAGCACACCAGAAGAGTATTACATGACTAGTGAGAGTGTATCGTTTTCTCACATATGTTACTATCTGAGAAAACGACATTATTTTTGCACCAACCTAATATATATATATATATATATATATATATATATATATATATATATATATATATTCAGGCCGATAGATGATTGTTGTGACCAAGTAATTGGTTAAGTAATAACAAAAAACAGGTTTGCAGATATATTATAAGCACACCAGAAGAGTATTACATGACTAGTGAGAGTTAGTATCGAATGAACTAGTGCTCACTCTATTCACTGTTCCCCGAAGCCTAATATTCTTATTTTAGGCGGAAGAGTCTAACATAGACTCTTTAGAGCGAGGACACCACGACAATGATAATAAATAAATATACTGTTCAATAAATAAACAGAACATATACTCAAATATGGGTATCCATTGAAAAACATAACGTTTATGCAATAAAATATATCAAATACTTAAATGAAGTATCCATTTCTAATATTGCTTGGATACAAACCTGGGTAGAGGTGTATATTTCAAAAATCGGGGAAAATCTGTGTTTAAAAGCACCATTCGCGCATTGCTTAGTTCACTGTAGCTGAGAGGCCAAAGCAAATCATATATATATATATATATATATATATATATATATATATATATATATATGATAACAGCAACAATATATATATATATATATATATATATAGTGCGCAATAAAATCCAACATTACCTCAGATTACTTCAACTGACGAAAAATTCGCCATTTTTATTCAGCCACGATATAGACAGAATTTGTGTCGGAATTAAACACGAACTCAGCCTATAAGATTGTTCTAGTTCCAAGGGCCATGCCTCTACTAGATGTCTCATTTATTTCCCTTTAATTCAACTCTCCAATCACCTGTGTTGTGGCTTGTTATTCAACTAACAACTCTTTGGGTCTAATCACTTGATCTAACCGGCATGGCTCATGGAACTAGAAAAATCTACCCCGCTGTACGAAATAAAGGATTCGATTCGAAATTCCAATCACACGAAGAAGGCAGGAGCGTACAACGGTCGAAACGTTGTGAAAAATGGCAGTAAATATTAGGATAACAGTCTGAGTAATTTAAATAATGCAATCATAATACCTCATCTCCGAGATATAGACAAGCAGGGATTTCCCCGTAAATAGTTTCCTCGTCTCCTGTGGTACTGACCACTTGTTTGGTATAAAAATAATGTTTTCTGACGAAGTATTCTTAGACTGAGGCTGAAAAATAGGAGATTGCGCTAAGAAGACTTCTCGATGGTGTCAACAACTACTCTCTTCCGGTATTAAGGTAAAGCCGCCATCTTAAGTCTTAGTTTCGGAAAGAGTCGTTATTATTATCTGGAGTCAGACTGATATCATTATCTTTATTATTTCCATGTTTCGACCGTTGTGACCTCAGGCCTTCTTCACGTGTCTCTTGCTCAACATAATCATCACTTACGGTATATTGTCCTAGTGAAATAAAAAGTAGGTTGGTGAATTTAGTAAGCAAAGACCGTGTCGTGTAGGCTTCAACGGGCAACAGGGCGAGCGATAAGTGAACATTACTGAATGTTACTTAGATCGACAGACACAGGAAGGCAATGAAGCCACTAAGATGCAGGAGGTTACTGAGTGTGAAAGACTATAAGAAAAACATTATTAAAGAACGAGAACAATAGAAGAACGGAATTTAAGAGGAGGGGGGATAACGTTTGACATTTTATTTAAATTTTTGAGGAATAAAAGTTGACTGGAAAGCAAAAAGCCGGAAGTGAATTTCACGAGCGAGAAGTACGAAAGAAGAAACTGTTAGCATAAAACTTACGCTATTTACATTATTCGGACTATTGTCCTCATCTTTGTCGTCATATTTATTACAACGTTTCGGCCGTTGTACGCTCCGGCCTTATTCAGGTAGTTGGAATGTCAAACTGAAAACTTTATTTCTCTCACTGGGGTAGACTGTTCTAGTTAGATGTGCCATGTTTAATGGATGTCCTCCAAGTTCTTCACTGCCTTAACACGGTATTGAACTCACACTCTTTGGGTCCTGTCACTGGGTCTAACCAATGCTTTTATCCACTGTGCCATGTGTCCTTGAGCACAGCGGATAAATAGAACAATTAATTATATATAACCAAGTTGAAATTATTTATACAGTAAAAAATATCCTTTTAAATTATTTTTGTAAAGTAATTTGCATAATTATTTTATCGGTGAAGCCTGCTAGACTATTTATTCAGTAGAATATTTGTCATAATTCTAGCAAAGAATATCACGTGTTGCGTAGAGTGTCACCATTGTTATTCTTACGTTAACAAGGCGATGGGGAAGACAAAGGAGCTTAGCGTTGCCATGAGACAGAATTATTAACATCCACAAGTCAAGAAATACTTACAGCACTATTTCAAACCGGTTAGTTATCCCTAGATCTACTGTACTGTCCGTTATAAAGAAGTTTAAACCGTTTTGTACGACAGAGAATTTGCCTTGGCGTGGAAGAAAACCCAAATTATCACTGAAAACTGAACGAAAACTGTGTCACTCGGTTAATATTGACCCAAGAGTTGTTTTGAAGAGTTGTAATTACCCTATCGGTCTGAAAATCGAGTTGTTTATTCCTTTTGGGGGCTTTTTGGATATAAAAAAAACTTGGCATCATACGGGCATTAGATTCTGAGAAATGGATAAAAATATTCAAAATTGATGGGTGTAAGAAGAATTTCGTCGTTGACTTTACGGCGTTTTGAATGCGACTTAAGACGAGATGCCAGGTCAGGACCAATAACAGTTCAGATTTTTCTACTGAATTTTCTCAAGTATCTCTGAATATAGAGCAGGGACACGAGGCCATATTTGGCAGCAATATTCTGTGCAGGGACGAATGGCAGACTTGTAGATATGTAAGTAAATGCACATTTTCTAGCGCGACTCAGTGGACCGACCTTCCGAGCAGCAGACGTAGCAATCGATTAGATATAGACTTTTCACTTCACATGAGTTGCAAACGTTAAACTGAGAAGACGCAACGAGTCACAACCCTGGCGGTTAGCATCAGCCATAGTAATGGAAAACAGAAAGATCTCTCTCAGACGATTAAGAGATAGGAACTTGTTTCAAATCAATTTGGAATAAATAAATAAAAAAGCAGCACCTTTTTCATGAATTAAAAGCTTCGTAACCTCAATGTTTGCAGTTTTAAAATAATGTCTACGCGGGAATTGCTTCTTCCCGTTCCCGCGTCAGGCGGCAAGCGAAGATAACCACCGTAATATTTGTTCGAACGAAGTATACAAATGCATTTGTCAAGCGAGATAAGCAAAGAACAAGGAATTTCTTGTTCGTAATGTCGGCAGGCCTTTAATGACGACTGGCATTTTGAATAAGTACTGATTCATGTAGCATTTATTAATCTGTTTCGTATTTCGAACTTGTATTTTGAGATTCCTTACTTTTTTAAATTCCCACCGTTCCGCAGAATATGAAGACTGCATTTCATCATACAATATTATCAATTCTGAACATAGAATGGGTTTTCAGAATGATTGTTCTATCTATCTATCTATCTATCTATCTATCTATCTATCTATCTATCTATCTATCTATCTATCTATCTATCTGAGACTGTTCATTATCTATCTATCTATCTATCTATCTATCTATCTATCTATCTATCTATCTATCTATCTGAGACTGTTCATTATCTATCTATCTATCTTTCTATCTATCTATCTATCTATCTATCTATCTATCTATCTATCTATCTATCTATCTATCCCAGTTTGCATAATATCTATCTATCTATCTATCTATCTATCTATCTATCTATCTATCTATCTATCACTTTTTCTTCTTTTTTTCTTTTCTATCACCTCTATTTCTTTTGTGTTCCTCTTTCTCTCATTTCTGTCTCATCTTCGCTTGCAATTTTCTTCTCACACCAATTATTTTATATCTATCTATCTATCTATCTATCTATCTATCTATGTGCGTCTATATATATATATATATATATATATATATATATATCAGTTTGATTCGATCTATCTCAGTTTATTTCATTCTATCTATCTATCTATCTATCTATCTCATTTTGATTCGATCTATATCAGTTTATTTCAATCTAGCTATCTATCTATCTATTTATCTATATATCTATCTATCTCATTCTGTTCATTATATATCTATCTGTCTCAGTTTAATTTGATCTATCTCAGTTTATTTCATTCTATCTATCTATCTATCTATCTATCTATTTCAGATTGTTTCTATGTATCTATCTCAGTCTGTTCATATCTATCTATCTATCTATCTATCTATCTATCTATCTCAGATTGTTTCTATGTATCTATGTCTGTTCGTAACTATCTATCTATCTATCTATCTATCTATCTATCTATCTATCTATATATATATATATATATATATATATATATATATATATATCCATGTCCATCCTTATCGCTGTCTGTTCATCTCTTGTCTATGTTCATTATCTATCAATCCGCCTACTGTTAGCTAGTTATTTGTAAGAATACTTGACCCTTCAACTTGCTAATTTTTAATGTATTTGATTTGCTACTTTAATATGTGCTTTGTCTTATATATTCTATCAGCACAGTGTATTTTTTTTTTTAAATAACTATTTTTCGAGGACATTTTTTTTAAAAATTGCCAAAACCGCTTTTGTGAAGTTATAAAACCAGTCAGTAAAAAACAAAGAAATCATTATTTTTAGCAACTTGTAACACCTCCTGGCGATAACCTGAAAAATTGGTTCTCGCAAGATTTCTACCAGTCTACACAATTGGCTATTGTCTATTGACGCTCATTCATCGTGTGTAGGTTTCTTTAACTCTGGACTTATATGATATTGATGGCCACCTTCGTATAACTTACGAGCAAATCTACCTCACAGGAATTCTATTAGAGTTCAAGTGAGGAGGACGTGTTGACTAAATCTTAGCGTCAATATCCTTCTTCTAAAACCATTTTTATGCACTGTGCGTCCATTATATTCGAGCATCGATACTTTAATTTCCAGGTGGCCCGTCAAACACACCCACATAAACAATTCGATATTAGGCGAAGATACATAGCCATGCGTTCGAGCATACATACATACATACGCAATTCTAATCCTGTTTGTGCGTACACCTGTATGTGCGTGTGTTTGTGTGTGTAAGAGTGGCATCGCAAAACGGACTGAGAGGCGGATTCCCCCTTCCCATCACCAAACATATTCAAACACAAACAAACATAAATTGATTTAATTTTTAGAAAAAATAAACCAGTTTTTTCTGATGAACGCAGAAGCGTGAAACCAGGGTCACAAACTCATATCCATACAACAGGATATGTTGCTCTATCACTGATATTGAGGACTTCCCAATAAGCACTCCGCATATATATATATATATATATATATATATATATATATATATATATATATATATATTACATGAATCATTCATACAAAAAGCATATATAGAATTTAATGATTTAAATGGCGAGAATACATCTTCGCAAACAAACTTAATAAAGTACATCAACCCCGAACCTGTATATGAATGATATGATCCCTGTTTATAAATTCCAGTTGCATAAGGTTTTTTTTTTAGTTTTTTACAAGCTTTCGTCTGTTCCTACAGACATCTTCAGGTATGGAAATAGATTTGGTTTTGTTTTTTACTTCTCGGTAATAACAGGACAACGAAAGAATAGATGTAACCCGAAAAATGTTTTTAGATATGTGTTATTGTTAATTGTAAGAATTTTTTTTTGGAGCGTACGGTCGCAACGCTGAGTTTGAATTTTTAAATTTTAAGATTGTGCGTTTCCATACCTGAAGATGTCTGTAGGAACAGACGAAAGCTTGTAAAAAACTAAAAAAAAAAACACATGCAAATGGAATTTATAAACAGGGATCAAAACATTCATATACAAGTTCGGGGTTAATGTACTTTATTAAATTTGTTTGCGAAGATGTGTTCTCGCCATTTAAATCATTAACTTCTATATCTGTTTTTTGTATGAATGGTTCAAGTAATGTAAATTGAACTGCACCACATACTTGATATATATATATATATATATATATATATATATATATATATATATATATATATATATATATATATATATATATATATACGGTGTCCATAACGTTCGTTTGCACTTTAAAAAATTTCTTTGTATTTGCGATAGAAATAATCTGTAAAAAATGTTATAAAGTTTAATGTACCTAGCTTTAAGTATAGCTAAAATAACTAATGTGATTTCAGGCATTACTGTAAATCAGTTGGCATATGTTTCCGTAAACTGCAAAATCGTATTGCCTTTTGTATTGCTAA
>OZ010599.1:21237362-21304862 GCA_963932145.1 Acanthosepion lycidas
ATCACGATTCATTAAACCAGACAACATTACTAAACTACTCTGCATCTTTGTTGTCATAATAGGAAGCAAATGTCTTTCTATCACTGATGTTCTTCTTTGGTTGGTCATTTCAAATTGTTTAGATTTGGTTTGGTTTGGTTTGTTTTACGGCATATCAACCTCAGTGGGTTATTTAATGCCGACATTTTTTTTTTTTTTTCTGGTAATATTTTGTTTTGTCAAAAATCTATTTCTGGTAATATTTTTTCCTCAAAAATGCATCGCCGGTAATATATATATTTTATTTTTTCAAAAATGTATTGCTGGTAATATTTGTTTTTCAAAAATATATTGCTGATAATAATTTTTTACAAAGTATTTCTGGTATTAAAACCTATTTTTACACTTTTATAATGCTTTTTACCTTAGTTTCCGGGTTAAGTATTTGCCCATAGCTGTGACCCTAACAGGTGCTACCACCCCGGGTCAGGGTGGGCCTGGGGACACCAGCAATTAAGAGGTGGTTCCACGCTCCTCAAAACCTCCTGATCAGAGGCCTTGTTGTTGGACGTGGTTTATCGTCATACCCTGGACGCGGATGTAGTTTATCGTTTTACCCAGGAAGGCAAATTGTTTAGAATGATCAACAAGGGTTTTCTTCCGATGTTTGAAATCAATCATTTTCAATCTGTGGTCATCTTTGACTGTGAAAGTTCTAGGGCGGCCAGACCTCGATTTACTCGACACGGAACATTTGTTCCGTAACTTAAAGCATTTCGCCTCATAGCTGCCAGAGTTGTTTCAAAATTTTCGTCCTTTAGAAGATCAAAAATGTTCTTATCATTCAAATTTGCCTGCCTCAATCCTGCAATTCTCCTTTTTTTTTCTTGTTTTCGTTTTCTTGTTTTTCCTTTTTTTTCCGGGAATCATTTTAGATGCGAAAATATTACATGATGTAATGTTATTAATATGAAAAATAAAAAAAAAATATCCGTTAATATTGACTTATTACATGTAAAAACCTGTCATATATATTTTTTGTTATAATATTACCTTGGCCCATTTTTTTAACAGAATCTATATAGCAGCCTGAAGATAGCAAGAGCGTGAAACTCTAATAATGATTCAGCTAAGTTTGTTAAGTGTTGACGTTGTGCAACCATTTTCGCTCTATCTAGACAATCTAGACAATCTAGACATCGAGCACTTTACTGAGTTGTTGTTATGTAATTTTTTCTTTTTTTTTGTTCAGAATTTTGTTTTTGTTCAAGGTGTTAGGTCTTCTGACAAGTTGTTTTTTCTTCACACACGCACAAATATATATATATATATATATATATATATATATATATATATATATATATATATAGTGATACCGCTGTTGAAATCGTTTCGAGTTAAGTCATTTTTGAAGATACGTTAGTTGTTTTTAAAATATTATATGGAAAAATAAAACTCGCCTTACGTAGTTTTACTCGCGTTTACGTCGACCGTTAAAAATATTAAAAACTGCAAAACACTAAGCAGTAAGCATATATAGAATCATATTTAAATAAATTTTGAAATCACTTTATGTAATCAACACAATCAGCTATATATATAATCACACTAATTTATATATATATATATATATATATATATATATATATATATATATATATGTGTGTGTGTGTGTGTGTGTGTGTGTGTGTGTGTGTGCCTAAGTATAGGATTGGTATATACGGAATAAATTCTAATAACCAACAAATATCTGTATTGAGCACTATATATTGTATCAATCTCTATTGAGCACTCTTATAAGAATACTTATAAGAGTGCTCAATACAGAGTATAGCAAATAGTATTTATTAAAAAATTATAACATAAATATGTTATAAAATCACTACAAAAATAGCCATTTTGTTCAATACTTCTGGTGTCTTTTCAACACCATCACTTGATAAGACACCAGAAGTGTTGAAACAAAATGGATATTTTTATAGTGATTTTATTACATATTTATGTTATAATTTTGGAATAAATTATATCTTCTCTACACTGTATTGAGCATTCTTTTAAGAATAGTATTTGGTGGTTATTAGAATAAGGAATACCAGAGAAAAGCAACGAAAATTTCAATATGAGCGCTGGTAAAAAAAAAAAAATGGTTGCTGAAGGCAGTAATTTTATAAGTCTCAGAAATTCATACACAAATCTCCTTAAGGACACATGGCACAGTGGATAAAGGCGTTGGTTAGATCCAGTGGCAGTGACATTCCGACCACCTGAAGAAGGTCGGAGCGTACAACGGCCGAAACGTTGTAATAAATATGCCGAGAAAGATAAGGTAATAATGTAAATAATACCTCATCTCAGATGCTCCAATGGTTTCTTTTTTCGTTCTTTCCCTGGTAACTCGAATCTTCAAATATTTGAATATAGGAATAAAGTTTAACATAAGTTTGAACATAGATCGCCAGTGAGCAAACACAGGCGATCCCATTATTGAATTAAGTAGACCACATGACCATAGAGGAAACCCATATATAGGAGATAACGTGTGTCTAATTTATCTGCATTTCTAGTCTATCCTCTAATAATATTTGGATTGCTATTCCTAGTCTATCCTCTATACTATACGGATCACAATTCCTATTCTATCTTCTATTACTATACGGACTGCTATTCTTTACTATATTCACTATATTTTTTTTCTCTATTCAAATCACTATTCGGTGGTTACGATTCGAGCGAGTATCATCGAGCAAGTACTATTAGTGCGAGTGCTATTCGAAGGCGTCTGGCACTAGTATTCTTTACTATAGTTGTATCTGCGATTACAAAGTCTCTACTACAACGAGCATTTACGAAAGTGACAACAAGTATTCTTTGACATCACAAAATGGCCCCGAGTGTTCGTTGACATCAAAAAAATATAAATAGCCATCTTCTATCTTCTTGAATCCCGTTCATCTTTTATCCAATCCTCCCTATACTCAGTCTTTTCTTTCACTTTCGACCCCTGTAACCCAAGTGATATTTCCGCCTTGCTTCGGGTGGGGGATTAAAAACGATTAAAAAAAGGCTAAGATTAAAGTGCTCGAGGAACTATCCATACGAGAGTCTGTTCCGCAAATTAATGTTTCTTAAAAAGAAACTATCCTATTTACAAATGGAATACGGGGGGAATGAGGCTGATTCATTCCTGTGGGTGTAGTAACGCGGACCATGGTTCTATATATCTGAACAAGTGGCACTAAAAATGTAGCTCGTTCGAACATTTGCTATGAAAATATAGTGAGCCCCCGCCTATTCGCGTTTCAGCATTCGCAGCTTCACTCATACGCGGATTTTTCTTTAGAACATATGTACTTGTTATTCGCGGAAACCCCGAATATAAGCGTGTTTTTCTGAACAACATATGTACAAATTATTCGCTGATAACTGCCTTGATTCGCGCATTTTTTCGATAGAACATATTTAAAATATTCTTGTATTATTTTCCTCTTATTTAAGTGACGCAAAACATAACAGTCCATTTTTATATTAAAAATTGGCAGAATTGGATATCTTCATTGTAAAAAAAATAAATGAAGGTACTTATCTTTAAGACAAGTCTCGCTGAATAAGACTAAGAAAATAGTTTAGATTTTTTTTTTTATTAACCTTTTTCTAAAATTTTATATGTTATACTACTATAATAAATGGAGTGTGTGTGTGTGTGTGTGTGCACTATTGTTGAGGATATAACGTAGATATATTTCTTAAATTTCAGATAGGCCCAGTAGACTGCAGGCGTGTGCATAAATGATGCTATTATCGGTTAGTTTCTTGTTTTTATTATATATATATATATATATATATATATATATATATATATATATATATATATATATATATATATATATATATATATATATATATATAGTGAGCCCCTGCCTATTCGCGTTTCAGCATTTTCGGCTTCACACATTCGCGGATTTTTCTTTAGAACCCCGAATATCCGCGTGTTTTTCTGAAGAACATATGTACAAATTATTCGCTGAGAACTCCCTTGATTCGCGTATTTTTTCGATAGAACATATCTAAAATATTCTTGTATTCTTTTCCTGTTATTTAAATGACGTAAAATATATAACTGTCCGTTTTTATGCTAAAAATTGGCAGAATTGTACAACTACATTGTAAAAAACAAACGCAAAAACATGTGAAGCCCTTGGGCATTGCTCTTTGTTAGGGGCTGCGACTAGGGTCTTAAAAGTATCTTATGCTAAGTCTGGGGTCATCATCACAGTTCTGTTTTTAGAAAATGTTTTAAACTTTATATTTTATGTCTTGTTACACACATTTTATACAGTATTTTCAATGGTTGCATCAATCTATGCGTAATTAAAAACGGTTATTGTACATATGAAAGAAAATTTACGTTAAGTGTATGGTCACCAATACTATTTTTCAAAAATGTTTTTAAAAGGGTCTGAAATGTTTTAAAGTGTTTAGGATAAAAGTTTAAAGCATATGGGGTTTTAACAATCAAAATAGGTAATTATAAGCACTTTTTCTTTGGGAAGGGTCAAATACTCACGGATTCTAACTATTCGCGATCGGTTTTGGTCCCTAACATCCGCGGATACGGGGAATCACTGTAATGATAGAATAGCGATTGGTTTACAATTTTGTGTCTGTGGGAAAGAGCTTGCAGGGTGGGAAATAAGTCATCACCCACAAAGCCGCGGGGACGCTTATGAACTCACCGTTGGAAAGTGAAACTTGGGCAGCTCCATCCCAGATATAGCAGGAATACTCCATTTTTGGTTTAATCTGACGCTTGTAAAGTTGAAGAATGGAAAAAGGAGTCAGATACTCTTTGGAGCAGTACGAGAAAGGAGATATAGCAATGGATCGTAGTTCCACTGAACGTCTGGAGTGAATTTAGGGGAGATAATATGCAACTAACTCAGCCACGTATTAACGGCCTTTAATATTATTAATATTATTAATGTTTTCTTTTTCTTTTACTTTTAATTTGGAGATTAATGAAAAAAAAATATAAGTAAAACAGTTTGAAAATTATGAAAATATTTTTTTTATTTCAAGAATTCCAAAAAATGGCAGATATATTTTATTTTAATTTATTCCAATACACATAATTACATTATTTCATTTCAGAAAAAAAAAGTGAATTATAGATTTTTTGATTTTTTTCCTCTTTTCCTCTTTTCTCTTATCTTCATTTCCTTCTCAATTTCGTTCCTTCTTTCAATTTTAAATTCTGCTAATCGTTTTCGTTTTCACTTTCTTTTCTGTTAATCATTTTCTGTTTCTTTCTTTCTTTTCTGCTAAACGTTTTTTCTTTCTTTCTTTCTTTCTTTCTTTCTTTCTTTCTTTTCAGTTAATCATTTTCTCTTTCTTTCTTTCTTTTCTGTTAATCATTTTCTGTTTCTTTCTTGTCTGCTAAGTGTTTTCTCTTTCTTTCTTTCTTTTCTGTTAATCATTTTATGTTTCTTTCTTTCTTTTCTGCTAATCGTTTTCTCTTTCTTTCTTTCTTTTCTGTTAATCATTTTCTGTTTCTTTCTTTCTTTTCTGTTAATCATTTTCTGTTTCTTTCTTTCTTTTCTGCTAATCATTTTCTGTTTCTTTCTTTCTTTTCTGTTAATCATTTTCTATTTCTTTCTTTCTTTTCTGCTAATCGTTTTCTCTTTCTTTCTTTCATTCATTCTTTCTTTCTTTCTTTCATCTCTGTTAATCATTTTCTGTTTCTTTCTTTTCTGCTAATCGTTTTCTCTTTCTTTCTTTCTTTCTTTTCTGTTAATCATTTTCTGTTTCTTTCTTTCTTTTCTGCTAATCGTTTTCTCTTTCTTTCTTTCTTTCATTCTTTCTTTCTTTCTTTCTTTCATTTCTGTTAATCATTTTCTGTTTCTTTCTTTCTGCTAATCGTTTTCACTTTTTTCTTTCTTTCTTTCTTTTCTGTTAATCATTTTCTGTTTCTTTCTTTCTTTTCTGCTAAAAGTTTTCTCTTTCTTTCTTTCTTTCTTTCTTTTCTGTTAATCATTTTCTCTTTCTTTCTTTCTTTCTTTTCTGTTAATCATTTTCTGCTTCTTTCTTTTTTTTTTCTTTCTTTTCTGCTAATCATTTTCTGTTTCTTTCTTTCTTTTCTGCTAATCGTTTTCTATTTCTTTCTTTCTTTCTTTCTTTCTTTTCTGTTAATCATTTTCTGTTTCATTCTTTCTTTTCTGCTAATCGTTTTCTCTTTCTTTCTTTCTTTCTTTCTTTCTTTCTTTCTTTTCTGTTAATCATTTTCTGTTTCTTTCTTTCTTTTCTGCAAATTGTTCTCTCTTTCTTTCTTTCTTTCTTTCTTTCTTTCATTCATTCTTTCTTTCTTTCTTTTCTGTTAATCATATCTCTTTCTTTCTTTCTGCTACTCGTTTTCTCTTTCTTTCTTTCTTTCTTTTCTGTTAATCATTTTCTTTTTATTTATTTCTTTTTTGCTAATCGTTTTCTCTTTCTTTCTTTTTTTCTTTCTTTTTTTCTTTCTTTTCTGTGAATCATTTTCTGTTTCTTTCTTTCTTTTTTTCTTTCTTTTCTGGTAGTCATTTTCTGTTTCTTTCTTTCTTTCTTTATTTATTTATTTATTTTTAGCTATCTGTTTGCCTGTATTTTTCTCAGTTAATTATTATACATTTTATCTCTCTACCTTCTTAAAATCCGTTTTTCTTTCTTTCTTTTGCTTTATTCTTTCACTTTCATCACCTTTTCCCGTTGTAGAAGCCTTCAGTCATTCTTTCTTCTCCCATTATTATTTTTCTTTTTACCCCCTCTTTTTCTTTCTCTATTTCAAACTTTCTTTTCGTCTTCTTTTCTTTATTCTTTGTATTTTAGAAATTCTTGCTTTTTTTCCTTCTCTTTTTCTTTCTTTTTTTCAAACTTCAAACAGTTGAACGGTGGGTAAACATTTTTATATCTACTGTGAAACATTACATACCAATTATTTGCGTATTTTAACTCAGGAGCTCAAGTAGAAGGGTTAAAATTGTTCAGGAACGTAGGTCTCTAAGGGTTAATTTTCATCATATTTCTTTTTTTTCTTTTTGAATGTTTATCCATTTGGCTTTACAGTCCTATTTTCTGTTGAAATATTTGAAATATTTCTCTAATTCCATTTCTGATTCTTCATCTTATTCTATTTACGCTTGTTCTTCCTTGCGTGAATGAAGACTTAAACCCCTGAGCACTGACCAGTGGTAGAAAAAATGACATAATGCCCAGCCACCGGTTGAACAGTGGTAGAGAAAAATAACTTAATGCTAAGCCGCCGGTTGAACGGTGGGTAACACTTGTAACTATTTTTATATCTACCGTGAAACATTACATACCAATTATTTGCGAATTTTAACTCAGGAGCTCAGGTAGAAGTGTTAAAATTTTTCAGGAACGCAAGGCTCAAAGGGTTCCTTTTCATCATTTTTTCCCTTTTGAATGCTTATCCATTTGTCTTTAAAGTCCTGTTTTCGGTTGAATATATTTCCAACTTTTTAAAATATTTATCTAATTCCTTTTCTGATTCTTCGTCTTATTCTATTTACACCTGTTCTTCCTTGAATGAAAGAAGACTTAATCCTTGAGCCCTGACCAGTGGTAGAAAAAAATGACGTAATGCCCAGCCACCGGTTGAGCGGTGGGTAAACTCTTGCGTCGTGTTTTTCTATTGGTTGTTTAATTTTGAAGAGCCAATCAGAAAAGCCGTAACATTCTGATGTTGTCGTATGCTATACCAACATGTCTGCGTCTTTTTATTGTGTTTTGTGCAAGTGTTTTGGATAAAAAAAAAAAAGAAAGATCGTTTTTTACCATGAAGCGTGCATAGTCTCAAACTGGACCGTCAGGGAAGCAATCAGGAAGCTGTATTTTTTGTAACTATTTCTATATTTACCGTTAAACATTACATACCAATTATTTGCGAATTTTGACTCAGAAATTCAGATTTAAAATTGTTCAAGAACGCAGGACTCAAAGGATTAATTATATTTTTTTCTTTGTTTTGTCCATCTCTAGTTCTCCTCGACTCATATTTTTCCTGTCCTCTTAGTTTTTTTTCTTTCCGCGTCTTTACAAACATTTCCATATCCATTTTTTTTGCAAGCCATAATAAATGGTTTCTTTCTTTTTTCTTCCTTCATTTTTAATAACTGCATTTATTCTTTCGAATATATTTTATATCACTCCCTTCTAGCCATTTTGTTTTTATCCTTTCGTCTGCTTTTTTGTTGTTTTGCCTTTTATCGACTTCTTCCTTTCATTCTGTATTATACTATTTTCGACTTTCTCTTTCCTCTCGATTGTTTTTTTTAACTGACTCTCACTTTTTCTTTACACGTCTTTTATTTATTAATCTTTCCACGTTTTTACATTAATTTATTTCAAATAACCCGATTTATTCTTTAGAATATCTTTCATATCACTTCCTTTCCGCTATTTGTCCTTCAATTTATTATTGTCTTCATCTTTATTGGGCTTTTTTTTATTCTCTCTAGTTTTTTCTTTGTTTTCTACCAATATCCCCCTTTCATTCCTCCATCCTTGCAATATCGTTATCTCTTGTGCAATTCTCGTCGAGATCTCGCGCTTTTTTTAATCATTATCATCTATTAAAAATTGCTATAAAGTCTAATTATTTATAGAGTGCATCGGCAAGAGGTATGGGTTAGCGGGACTTGTCTTGCTGACCATTATTAATAAGTGATAAGTCCGATTTTCACTGGCTGCTTTATGCATGAAAATTCAGCATGAAATCATAGAAGCGTTAAGTAAATACAAGGAAATTCATTAAAGTATAAAGAATAACAGCGATGTGCGTTATCGGCACTGGGATTGTTTTGACTTCTATATCGACGCTTTTATCCACTGTGCCATGCATCCTTAACGACATCTGTGTATGAATTTCTGGGTATTATAAACCTAATGTCTTCCGCAACAATTTTTTTACCAGTGTTCATATTGCAATTTTTGCTGTTATCATTGCATGTTTTAGCAGAGCATATA
Organism: Acanthosepion lycidas; assembly: GCA_963932145.1. Taxonomy (NCBI): domain Eukaryota; kingdom Metazoa; phylum Mollusca; class Cephalopoda; order Sepiida; family Sepiidae; genus Acanthosepion; species Acanthosepion lycidas. The sequence continues at coordinate 21,246,360 of OZ010599.1, forward strand.
TTGAAATTTTTGTTGTTATTATCGCTTTTCTCTGGTACTCCTTAAAAATAGTTCCCATATTGTATTCATTTCTAGGCTTAGTCGGCTCAGGAGATTTTTGTGGCCTAGAATATGTGCTGATTCCTTAAGTTTACGAATTTTCCAATGGTGTTCTTTGTCTATGATAACCTGATCCTACAGAGGGCGGTGATCTCATTCCATATGTGGTCAGCCATGCCTGATTTTTCCACTTCCCCTCGTGTTAAGGATACATGGCACAATGGATACAGATGTTATTTAGATCCAGTGGCAAGACCCAAAGAGTTCAATACCCGGTTAAGGCAGTGGAAAACTTGGAGAGAGAAATTAACAGGAGGTAACTGATAACTGACATCCATTAAAATGGCACGTGGAACCAGAACAGTCTACTCCAGTGAACGAAATAATGGGTTCAGTACGACATTCCAACCACCTGAAGAAGGACGGAGCGTACAACGGCCGAAACGTTGTAATAAATATGGCGACAAAGATGAGGACAATAGTCTGAATAATGTAAATAGTGTATATAATACCTCATCTCAAAAACATAAACAGATACTGAAAGGCCGAAACGTTGTGATAAATATGGTGACAAAGATTAGGACAATAGTCCGAATAATTTAAATAGTGTACATAATTCCTCATCTCAGAAATATAGACAGATACTGAAAGGCCGATACGTTGTGATAAATATGGTGACAAAGATGAGGACAATAGTCCGAATAATGTAAATAGTGTACATAATACCTCATCTCAGAAATACACACAGATACTGAAAGGCCGATACGCTGTGATAAATATGGCGACAAAGATGAGGACAATAGTCCGAATAATTTAAATAGTGTACATAATACCTCAACTCAGAAATATAGACAGATACTGAAAGGCCGATAGGTTGTGGCGACAAAGATGAGGACAATAGTCCGAATAATGAAAATAGTGTAAATAATAATGAAAATAGTGTACATATTACCTCATCTCAGAAATATAGACAGATACTGTAGGAAGGGTGTAGCCTAGCCTCATCTGGGTTCCTTTCTGCCCAAAGTCAGAGAAGTCGACAGGCACTATGTGCTTAGCGCGCGGCTAAGACCTAAATGAGCGCACCTAGTCCTCAGTGGCAATACACGACATGCCACAAGACTCAAGTGCGAAGAGTGTAGCAGGTATTATTGTTAAGCGTTCTTCGAAATATTCCAGTAAACTAACTTTTCTCTTCTTTTTAATATTTCCTTTATTATTTAACATTCACTGCATTAACTTTTATTTAATTTGAAAGTTTCACGTCTTGTTTTTGCTTCATTCAAAATACAGTGAAATTGAAACTATTTTGCATTCATTTAATCTTGCTTATTTTATTTTTCGAGCCAAGGTTTTGTTGTCATTTATTTTGTCATTTTTAAATTATTATTTATTTGTTCAAATAACTTGTGATTTCTATAGAGTCTTTTTTTTTTCGAATGTCTTTTCTCCATTCTGATTTTTTTCTTTGTTTTTTCCTATTTCTTCCTTTCTTTCTTTTTGAAAATTCATCTTTTTTAAATCATTTTCTGTCATGTCTTCCTTTTCTTCGTTCTATTTCTTTCTTTTTGATTTTCTTTTTAAATACATTTTCTCATCTTCCTTCATGTTTTCTTTCTATCATTCTTCATTTTTTCCTTCTTTCTTTCTTTTTAGAATGTTTTCTTTTTTTAACTCATTTAATAATCTTTTTTCCATTTTCTCTTTTTCTTTCTCAATTTCTTTTTTCTTTCTTTCTTCTTTTCCTCTTTCATGAACTTTTTTAAATTTTTTAACTCATTTTCTTATCATTTTTCCTATTTTTCTATTACTTCCTTCATTTCTTTCTTTCTTTCTTTTCTTTCTTTGCAACCATTACGCTCTTTTTGAAAGTTTTTCTTTTTAACGAATTTGCATGTTTTGCCTTTCTATTTTATCTTTCTTTGTTTCGACGTTTCTTTCTTTAGGCCTTTCTTTCTTTCGATCTTTCTTTCGGCCTTTCGGCTTTTCTTTCTTTCGGCTTTTCTTTCTTTCGGCCTTTCTTTCTTTCGACCTTTCTTTCTTTCGACCTTTCTTTCTTTCTTTCTTTCGATCTTTCTTTCTTTCGATCTTTCTTTCTTTCGATCTTTCTTTCTTTCTTTCGATCTTTCTTTCTTTCACTCATTATTATTATCTTTCTTACTTTCTTTCACTCATTATTATTATCTTTCTTACTTTCTTTCACTCATTATTTGTTTGTTTGTTTCTTTCTTTCTTTGCGAGAATTACTTTCTTTTTGACGCACTTCATGTCCTTTTTATTTCCTCTTTTTTTCTTTCTTTCTTTATTCTTGACTTTTTTGTTTTCTAACTCTTTTTCTGATCTCTCTTCCTATTTGTCTTTTTTTTTCACTCGAACGGTATGTATTGGAGAATTATCATCTTGGAAGATGCAGTCACAATCAGGGAATAAAGTCTGTGCCATTGAATAAACATGATATCCCAAAATGTTCAGGTAAACTTTGCTGTTGATTCTACCATGCAGGGCATCTATTGGACTGAGACATTTCCATGATATGGCGGCCCAAACTATCACTGATCCACCTCCATGCTTCACTTTTGGAAGAAGGAAGTCAGGGTTGTAAGCTTCTTTGTGCTGCCTCCACACATAAACTCGCCCTGAAGTTGGGAAAAGAGAAAAACTGGACTTGTTTGAGAATATGACTTGCTTCCATTGGTCTGCAGACCAGGTATTGTGATCTCTGCACCACTTCAACCTCTTTTGAATGTTGCGAGTGGATAGAAGAGGTTTCCTCACAGTGGCTCATCCATGATATGCAGGCTTATGGAGCTCACGACGAGCAGTTTTAGTAGAAACTAGACTATTCAGATAATTATCCAACTCAGCAGTCACTTTGGCTGCAGTCGTCCGCTGATTTTTTGCCACATTGCGTTTCAATGCACATCAGTCCCTGTCAGTAAGTTTGCAAGTCCGGCCCGAATTGCTACAGTTGCTAGAGGTTTTACCCTGTTTCTCGAATTGCGTGCGTCATAGTTCTTGATATAGTAGCTCTTGAAAAACCAAGCAGTTCAGCAACCTTAGAGATCGAGGCTCCTGCCATGCGAGCTGCAACAATTTGTCCTTTTTCGAACTCGGAGAGGTTACGCATTTAGCTTAAATTTTAATAACTTCTAAAAAATAAATAAGACAAAGACAGTAAATTAGATAAATAAACGTATTTACAATAGATATAACCTGCAATTACGAAGTTTTAATTAAAATTCTTAATATAATAGGTCTTTGATTATATAGGAATTTGCACCTGTTCCAATTACTTTGTCAAACCCCTGTATACTCAAATTAGCAAAGTCAAATTACTGCTTTTAAACTACAAATTTCCCATGGTACCACTCGTACGCTCATATCTGCTCGAAGCGTATTTAAACGTCAACAAATAACATCATTTTTTTAACATATTTATTGTTTATCCGTTATTTCAACCGGAGGAAGACCAAAGAATATATTGGCTGAAACGGCCATTTAAGGAAAGCAAAACGAAAACATCAAAATAGTATTCTGAGGTTCAACATTTAGAAATACACAAGCTCTGTTTTTAGTATGCATACGCATATATCTCTCTTATATATATATATATATATATATATATATATATATATATATATATAAAGAAATATATATATATGAAGAAATATATATATAAAGATGTAGAAATATACTCTTAAAGTGTGCTATATTTATGGGATAAAGTACACAATATCAGAGATAAAGCGTGTGTAAATACAAAAGTGAATCTATTGCGTCTACCATGAAACAGCTTCTAAGTGTTGACTTCAATGTTCACTTTTGTATTTATATATATATATATGTGTGTGTGTGTATCTGTGTGTGTGTGTATATATATATATATATATATATATATATATATATATATATATATATATATATATATATATATATATATATATATATATATATATATATATATAATGGACTAAGTCTGACAATTATTTTAATATATCTTCTGTTTATATGTTATTTTTATAGATAAAAATATTTAACTGAATGCTTTGTTCATAATAAGCAGTATTAAAACTTACCGGTCTGAATAAGTAGGATACAGGTTCGATTCCTGTCGGAGGACACACATTTTCTATGAAATTTCTAGGACATTCAGATCGGTAAGTTTTCTTAATACTGTTTATTATTATATATACTAAGTATTAATATCTTCTCAGGTATAATAAAAAATGTGTTTTTATATATCTAGGTACACATTTAGCATCAACGTTTACCTATAGACTCAATTCGTTTTTGCAATGATGTTATGGTCCAAGTGCCACGCGAGATAGAGGATTACAGACTAAGAGGCTCCCCCTAAGCAAGGTGAGAATGCCACCGTAATTTTATTTATTATTTATTTGCTGTTTTCTTTCGTCAATAGTGGGAGATAAATCGACCTATCACCCGGTTTACACTCTTATACGGTGTTTTGAACCGGAGTAGAGGTTTATCCTTTGTTTCCTGTTCAGGCTTGGGTTTCCGGTTCCTTCTAAAGATTCAACACTATCCTGCTAACGTATCCACCTAAAACACTGAAATTTTATTTACTATTTATTTACCTTTTTTGTTTCCGCAATAGGAGTAGATAGGCTCGCCTATCACCCGGTTCACACGCCCCCACTGGTCTTTTGCACACGAATAGAGGTTTATCCCTTGTTTCCTCTTTAGGATAAGGTTTCCGATTCTTCTGATATATAATTCAACTCGATACTTCCAACGTATCTGCCTGAACCCTGAAATTTATTTTATTATTTATTTTTCTCCTCAATAGGACTAGATAGGTCCGCCTATCGCTCGTTTCACACTCCTTTTTATCTTTTGAACAGGAGCAGAAGTTTATCTCTTGTGTTCTCTTTAGCATAAGGTTCCGGGTTCCTTCTGATGTCTACTTCAACTGTACTTCTAACGTCTCCTAAAACTCTGTTGTGATCTTGTTAGGGGCAGAAATAAAGACACAAAAAGAGGAAATGAGTTCAACAAATATATTAACAGAAACAGCAATACAAACATATACAAACGAGAGTGTTACAGCAAGAATGTTCGGTCTGACTGTCAGAGCTGACTGCTGGGAACTTCAACCTCCAAAAGGCAATACCTGCTCCTAAATATAGCTGGGAGAGTCCATGCCTGCGCGGGTAAATTACTATAACAAAAGCTGAAATTTTAATTTTATTTACTATGTATTTAATTTATTCTTCCACAATAGGAGTAGATATGTTTTCCTATTGCCCAGTTTATGCTCCTCCATGATCTTTTGAACGGGAGTAGAGGTTTATATCTTGCTCCCTGCTTGGGATTGGCCAGTTCCTTCTAAAATTTTTTTTCGTTCTCTTTCACTTCCAGTAGCCTCTTACGTGCATTATCGCCTTGCTTGGGGTGAACTGTTAAAAATCAAAAAAATTAAATAAAAAACAAATCTAAATAAAAACAAAAACACAATAAGAGGGATTGAAAGCCTTTGCTTTTTCTTTCACTTATAATAAAAAAAGATTTTCATCAGCTTTCCAAGTTTAAATATACGACTAACTTATGACTAGAGATTCGAGTCAAGTATAATAAATACACATTTTCCTGTATACAGTGTGTGATGGGTAAATTGTCACCATATTCTTATTTTTATTTCGCGCATGCGCATTATTTGTTTTTGATTTTTTCTACTGCACAGAATAGTAGCGTCATTTGGGCACAGTCTGTGAGAAAAAGGGCAGCATCGTATAAATGTCTTGCTATACTGCTTGGCATCCGCGCCGGAAGATCCAATCCGAACATTTCAAAATGTTTGGGTGCCAATCCGAGGATCTGGAAAGTGTAGGATGAGTGTGATGATTATGAAGATGTTTGGCGTGATCACTAGTGATGTCGACGTTATAACTTCATTCATCTTCCCACAGGACTTCAGACTCAACACGGAGACCTATATTAAGTACCTTGAGGAGGTAGCGCTACCCTGGGTCAAGAGGGTGGCTGCTGGAAGAACCTATGTCTGGCAACAGGACTCTGCACTATGACACACAAGCAGGAGAACACAGTCATGGCTGTCAGACAATTTCTGCGACTACATCAACCCTGCCATCTGGGTCACCTAACTCCCCAGACTGCAACCCCCTCGATTATTATATTAGTGTGGGACGCAGATGAGCTAGAGATTAACAAAACTCCTTGTAACACCAAAGATGAACTGAAGGCAATAATTATGGCGGCATTCACCATATTAGGCAGGTAGACTGTACAGAAGAGATGCAGGAGATTCGGAAATCGTCTGGAGGCCAATTGCGATTTTTACTGAATAAGTTTACTCTTTAGTATTTCAAGATATGTTAGTGCAATTTTGGTATATATATATATATATATATATATATCCGTTAAAATGAGATGTCGGGGTTATTTTCATTTTTGCATAATTACGACGACAATTTATCCATCGCACGATGGATAAATACGACTAACTTTTTATTTACATTATTCGGACTATTGTCCTCATTTTTGTCGCCATATTTATTACAACGTTTCGGCATTTCAGTATCTGTCTATATTTCTGAGATGAGGTATTATGTACATTATTTACATTATTCGGACTATTGTCCTCATCTTTGTCGCCATATTTATTACAACGTTTCGGCCTTCAGTATCTGTCTATATTTCTGAGATGAGTATTATGTACACTATTTACATTATTCGGAGTATTGTCCTCATCTTTGTCGCCATATTTATTACAACGTTTCGGCTTTTCAGTATCTGTCTATATTTCTGAGATGAGGTATTATGTACACTATTTACATTATTCGGACTATTGTCCTCATCTTTGTCGGCATATTTATTACAACGTTTCGGCCTTTCAGTATCTGCCTATATTTCTGAAATGAGGTACTATATACATTATTTACTTTATTCGGACTATTATCCTCATCTTTGTCGCCATATTTATTACCATGTTTCGGCCCTTGTACGCTCCGGCCTTCTTCAGTTGGAATGTCAAACTGAACCCTTTATTTCGATCGCTGGGGTAGACTGTTCTAGTTCCACGTGCCATGTTTAATAGATGTCAGTTGTCTAGAACAGTCTACCCCAGTGAGCGAAATAAAGGGTTGAATTCGACATTCCAACAACCGGAAGAATGCCGGAGGGTACCATGGCCGAAACGTTGGAATAAATATTGCGACAAAGATGAGGACAATAGTCCGAATAATGTAAATAGTGTACATAATACCTCAGCTCAGAAATATAGACAGATACTGAAAGGCCGAAACGTTGTGATAAATATGGCGACAAAGATGAGGACAATAGTCCGAATAATGTAAATAGTGTACATAATACCTTATCTCAGAAAAATAGACTGATACTGAAAGGCCGAAACGTTGTTTTCAATATGGAGACAAAGATGAGGACAATAATACGAATAATGTAAATAATGTACATAATACCTCATCTCAGAAATAAAAACAAAGATTAACTTTTATTTTAACTGTAGACTATAGTCTGTACAATAAAAATATATATGCTTATATATCCTAAGCATAAACATACGGCCAACATTTATCTATAGACTAGAGAGTAGATAAAAAAAAATATTTCGACATTAAATAACCCAACAAAGGTTGAGCCGTCGTAAAATTAAATACCCCCCACCCAATCCAGTCCAATTTTATATCTACAGAGAAATAGTTTCGGTCTCTTTCCACTCCTTTGTTTCAGCTCATATTCTTAAACGATTCTTCGTTCTGTTATCGTGTCCGCCTTACCAGTCTCACCCGCCACGACCTTACGCCATCTAATTATCATTCTTTTGAGTGTGATAAACATTTCTAATTTTGGTTGTAGTTCCGTTGATATTTCAACTGTCTTGGTTTTTGTTTTGTTTTGTTTTGTTTTCCCCTTTGTCTGTACTTTCTTGTAAACTGTCAATCCTGAGATTAACCTTGAGAATCAGAGATAATCTGGGAAGACATGGATCTCTTTGGTAAAAAAAAATAAATAAATAAATATATAAAAAATAAATATATATAAAATTCCGGAGATGCTTAATAAAGCAACTCCGGAAGTAGTTCTGAAGTGGAGAGAAATGTACGTTAGGTGTGGTGTTTGAAAAGGCTAATCGGGAGATGGACAGGCAAGTACTAGAGGTCAAGGGTCGCTGTTTTCAGTTTTGTCCTCTTTTGTCTTGATGGTCTGATGACCCCCTGGGAAGTACATGCCAGGCAAACACACACACACACACACACACACACACACAGACACATATATATAAACGCTCGTATTTTTTATTTCTCCCTCCTACAAACCCAGGCAAAAACACACACGAACACACACACACATGCGTATATATACGCACACCCATATTTTACAAGGGGGTAACCAAAACTTTGAGAAAGTTGAAGAGCGCGGGAAACTCAAACGAACGTCGGAATTTGCTACAACTCTTTGGGAGCGCCCTACACACAAGCCGCTAGTCCTCTGGCGGCAGTCACCGGTGAACCTCTAGCTGTCGGCCAGTGGTAACATTGTGGAGACGAACACGCTGGCGGTCCGATAGCGGGCTACCAGCGGTAAACGTTAGTGGGATGCCACCCAGTTGCATATTGGTGGCTTGCGTGTAGGACAATTCCTTTGATAGGTCTTTGGGAAGGTTTTAATGGTGAAAGTACGAATAGTTTTGAGAAGTATATAATTGTGTATTTGGACAGAAAAACCAATGTTTTATGCAAGTTTCATAGAAGACCACTGACAATGTACTGCGATTAACACTTCGAGCCCTGACCACCGCTTTACCGGTGGTAGAGAAAAATGACGTAATACTCAGATGACTTAATGCCCAGCCACCGGTTGACCGGTAGGTAAACACTTGTAATTATTTTAATATCTACTGCGAAACATTACATACCAATTATTGGTGAATTTTGACTCAGGAGCTCAGGCAAAAGGGTTGAAGTTGTTCAGGAACGTAGAGCTTAAAGCGTTAAATATACTTGTGAACCTTGCGAAAGATTTGGAAGAATTGGTAATTCAATGGAGAATCTTATCTTAATTATCATATGAAAGTCCTTTGTTGGGCGTAGATCTTATCTGGATCTTTCCCTTTGCCGTTTCTGGGATCACAGACGCGATCTAGTAGCACCTATAAGGATCCTAGTTATAGGCAAATAGTGCCCCACCAAAAAAAAAAAACTATGAAATTATAAAGATACATTTTTATAGTAAAATTGCCAGCAGTAGATATATATATATATATATATATATATATATATATATATATATATATATATATATATATATATATATATACATTTTATCTATAGTTGAAGGCATAAAAGTGCGTTCAAATTATGTTTAATTGAAGCCATACAATTGTGTTTAAAATATTTAAATTTTGGCATTAACCCTTTGAGCCCTGATCACCGATTTACCGGTGGTAGAGAAAAATGACGTATTGCCCAGCCACCGGTTGAACGGTGGGTAAACACTTGTAACTATTTTTATATCCATCGTGGAACATTACATACCTATTATTTGTGGATTCTAACTCAGGAGCTCAGGCAGAAGGGTTGAAATTGTTCAGGAACGCAGAACTCAAAGGGTTAAATATAGTTGTGAACCTTCCGAAGGATCTGGAAGAATTGGTAATTCAAAGGAGAATCTTATCTTAATTATCATGTGAAAGTCCTTTGTTGGACGTAGGTCTTATCCAGATCTTTCCCTTTGACTTCCCTGGGGAAGAATGGGTCATTACCCCAACCGCTGGTCCAATGAATGATGCCAGGGGATTACAGTACATGGTATTCCCAAGTGGTCACTCATCTAGGTACTGACCAGGCTCAATGTTGCTTAACTCTTTGAGACCTAACCACCACTTTACCGGTGATAGAAAAAATGACGTAATGCCCAGCTAACGGTTGAACAGAGGTAGAGAAAAATGACTTAATGCCAAGCCACCGGTTGAACGGTGGCTAAACACTTGTAACTATTTTTATATCTACCGTGAAATATTACATACCAATTATTTGCGAATTTTGACTCAGGGGCTCTGCCAGAAGGGGGCTGGGGTAACCAAGGCTGGCCTTGACAGACCAAGCATACGACAGCCACGTTTCTCAGATGTCTTCTTTTTTTTGTTCAATCTTCTTTGAGCTTCGACGGGAGGTGTTTCTCGCCAAGCTTTTCTATAAATATTTTAATGGCAACTGCTCTGATGTGCTTTTTACCTTGGTGCCTCGAATATAGGAATTTAATCGTGATACTAGATTGGCATTTAGATCCCACACTTTTACTGATGAAATAGCTAAATGTAACCGCCACTTCTATTGGAAGAGTTCCTTTTCTCGCACTTCCAACCTGTGGATCTCCCTTATGTTTATTTGCTTCCTTGATAACTATATTCTTCAAAAATTTAAATACAAAGTCAATCGCCATCTTCTACCTTCTTGAATCCTGTTCATCTTCAGTCTTTTCCTCCTTGTTATTAGTTTTATTTTTCATTTTCATTCCCTCTAACTCCTTGGGTACTAATGGTACCTCTACTTTGCTTGGGGTTAAATGGAAAAAAAGGAGTTATATTTCCTAAATAATCTCATGGACTGCACTCTTTGCTTTCTCTTACGGTCATACAATACCCCACAGTTGTGCGCTATCTGGAACGGCTCATGGGCCTTGTTGCTCAATGGGTGAGCATTATTATAGAAAAAAAATCAGTGTAAAAAATATTTCGGGACTAGGTATTGAACCGTACACCCTGCCGTCATCAATTAGACGGTACCACCAAAATCGCTGCAAAAATGATCATTATGTTTCCTCAGAACTTTCCCCGACCCCTTCTAGAACTGCCCCCACCCCTGTTGCTTCCCCGTCCTGGGAAATAAACTTAACCTTTCTTGACAATTGGACAATCATATGGTCGCTTCCGCCAATAACATCTTCTACATTAAGAAACACCAGATTTCTCCCGCCATACCCACCACTAAGCGTTCAAAACAATATGAAACATTCAAACCCAACAGAGACAACGAAGGGTGGGTGTTACGGAGGCCGGGGTGTGGCGGTGGTGGTGGTAGAGCCCGGGGTGTCTAGCGGAGAACTAGAGGGCGCAGAGGGCATCGAGCGAAAACAGGTCAGCAAAGGTCAGGAGAAAGAGACGTATAATAGGTTAGGCAAAAAATATGAAAAATACAAACAAAAATAAAAAATGCTTATGACAGTCGGCAGATATTTCCTACAAACAATTCTTGGGCTTCCCATTTGTCAACTAGCCGCCAGTGTCGCTTCCTAAATAGCAGAAAGGGAAAAAATTCAAAATCAAAATCATATAAATCCGTTTGTTCAACCGTTAGTAAGTTATGTAGTCCATGCGTTAAGTGCTGCCATTAGCTCAGAAAAATGATGGGCCGTTTCGTTTTTGATTGGAAAAAAGGAAAGACGTTAGGAAAAGGAAGCATGCATAATAAGAAAAACAAAAAACAGAGTGAAAATAAATAAATAAAAAAAGAAAGAAAGGAAAAAAGAAAGAAAGAGAATGCGATAAGACTCACAGGTTTTTAATGTCTGCTTCATTGAGATAGCAGACATTGTCAATTTTTCGACTTAAACTTACAGAGAGACACCGTCCTGCTCATGGGGTTAAGATAAATCTATTCAACATGAATTATAATTAAAATAATGAATAAATGTGATATCCGTTGATGAATTCAAAAGATTTATATTAATCTGATGAACTGAATGATGTCTCCGTAAAACTTCAAGTCGGAAGATATGTCATTTGAACATCTATCTATCTATCTATCTATCTATCTATATATATATATATATATATATATATATCGGTCTATTCATATCGATCTGTCTGTCTGTCTATCTATCTATCTATCTATCTTTCTTTCTTTCTTTCTTTCTATCTATCTATCTATCTGTACGTTCATATCTATCTGTCTTTCTCAGTCTGTTCATATCTATCTATCTATCTATCTATCTCGGTCTATTCATATCTGTCTATCTATCTATCTTTCTTTTTTCTTTCTATCTATCTATCTATCTGTACGTTCATATCTATCTGCCTTTCTCAGTCTGTTCATATCTATCTATCTATCTATCTATCTATCCATCTATCTATCTATCTATCTCGGTCTATTCATATCTGTCTATCTATCTATCTGTCTTTTTTCTTTCTTTCTTTCTTTCTATCTATCTATCTATCTATCTGTACGTTCATATCTATCTGTCTTTCTCGGTCTGTTCATATCTATCTATCTATCTATCTATCTATCTATCTCATTCTGATCACATCTATGTATCTATCTAACTCGGTCTATTCATATCTATCTATCTATGTATCTATCTGTTGTAGAGTGGTTTTACAGTGGAGGCTTGTATTTGTACTAAGTCGGTCCTAAAATAGGTTCGACGTACAAAACGTTAGGAACCTGATATAATAGGTAATGACGCAGTAATCTAGTTGTGGTGGCTGATACTTTAATATCCAACTAACAGTCGTCCCACATCGACTGACTGACCAACGATATTTAGTCACACCCCAACCCCCACCGTGAGGGCATCATGTGGCACAAGGCCGGTTTAACGTGGGATAAACGGGTTCAGGGTCGGTTTACCTCTCCGAAAGAGAATGCGCCCTTCGTCATAGCCTCTTTCGGGTTCCCCCCCGCCCGAAGGCAGAGAGTTCAACCGACCAGCCAGTCGACTGGCTGACCAACTACCTGAGCGACTCCTACTACTCCTACTTACTATAGGTGGGAGAGTCTATTAGCTATAGAATAGGTGTGTTCTACTATACTATCTATCTCTGTAGAAAGAGAGAGAAAGAGAGAGGAAAGAGAGAAAAAGAAATAATAAGAGAATATAAGGAGACTAGAATATTATGAAAGAAGAAAAATCTACGACATGCTACACATGTCCACAGATGCACACGTTCATGCATAAATACACATATACAGCCATACACTCACACACACACACACAGAAAGAAGAAAAATGCACCTAATAGCAATAAAATGCGCATCATTTTTTCTAACGTTATATAACTAAAAAACAGAAAAATCTGCAGACAGTTGATGATAATTCCTGACGAGTGGACCGAACGATTGTACAAAGGTTCGTTGCGATTTTCATGCCTTTCAGTCAGTCATGTGGCGAACGTGATACACGGTTGTCGATTATGTATCTTTCGATACATGACTGACGATACAGATCTTTCCCGCAGTAGGTTGTCATTTCTTTCTGCGGGAGACCAGTTGCCAACCAAGTCTATAGAACCCAGTCTATCTTGCTTTTTACCAAAGCTGGGCGGGGCGGGGAAGAAGAGATGGAATCACACCTTTCCCAAGAGTATTTGTGCATAAACGAATCTAATGAACTCGATTGGATTTCGAACTCAAATCTCCGAGTTCTCACTCCGAGCCGATATCCATTAAACCACAAATAGAAGGCCGATGAAAAAAAATCGACAAACAATAATAATAATACCGGGGGTATATATGCACTGGAAAATATGGGAGAAGCACAAAATCGAAACCACTGAGAAATGGTATGAGCATCAATCAGACACAGTTAACCAAAATAATGATGTAACTATCCTCTGGGATATGCCAGTTCAAACTGACATGGAAATAAAAGCCAACAGAACTGGTATTATCATAAAAGACAAGAAATTCAGGAAGTGTATGCTAATTGACATAGCAGTAACCATCTGAGAGAAACACCTCAATGAAAATTATCGAGAAATTGTCCAAATACAAAGACCTGGATGTGGAGAATGAAGACTGAGACTGTACCAATAGTAATCGGAGGACTGGGCCTCGTGAGAAAAGGAATGGACAATTTTGCTTACAGTGTCCCAGGTAACATCAACATATAAATTGCCCAGAAAATCGCCCTACTATGAACATCCCATACACTAAGGAAAATGGTATCTATTAAATGAAAATTCTCCTATAGGGCCTAAGGAGCATATTTTGGATCCGAGACTACGGGATACAAAGCAAGAAACAGAACGCACAAACATCATCATCATCAACAACAACAACAACAACAATAATAATAAAAATAATAATAATAATATTAATAATAATAATAATAATAATAGATTGGTGCAAAAATAATGACGTAATAATGTCGTTTTTGACGTATTATTTAACGTCAAAAAACGACATTATTACGCCATTATTTTTGCACCAACCTAATAATAATAATAATACTGTACCAATAGTAAATGGAGATCTAGGCCTCGCGAGAAAAGGAATGGACGAAAAGTGTTCCACGTAAAATCAACTTTCAAGTTGTCCAGAAGATTCTCCTGCTAGGAACATCCCATATAGTAAGAGTTTTTTCAGTTAAATGACAATTCTCCTATAGGGCCTAAGAAAAATAGTTTGGGCCCGGCTCTACAGGATCTGTTCGAACTATGGAGTATATGTTCCGGATGATGCAAACAGCACCAGAATGATGCCACGAATGGCGATGCAGTGTCTATACAGTCCACATAGAAGAGAAAATGGATGCCAATTGACCAGGTATAGTCATAAAAGATATTTTAAAATAAAAAAGGCACACACACACACACACACACACACACACACACACACACTCGCCGACATACAAAGAAGAAAACAAACAACTTAATACCAAGGAAATGCACATGATTTTTTCTAACTTTATATAAATATAACTAAAATAAGAAAAATTTCCAGAAAATTGGGGATTCCTCCTGACGAGTGGACCGAACGATTGCACATATGTTCGTTTACAAAACTCTCCAGTAGAATATGACATCAATCATCTAAGGGAAAAATATATATTTGCCTTTATCCTCTCTCTCTCTCTCCACACACACACACACACACACACACACACATATATATATATATATATATATATATATATATATATATATATATATATATATATGCTCCTGAAAAAAATATTTCGGTTGAGCTCTCTGGAAAGGAAGTCTCGGTTTGTAAACAGTGACTATTACGGCTAATAATGCAAGACTCTTCGGTAAATCTAAAAATTTCTTCAGTGTTTATTTAAAAAAAAATACGCTTAAATTCACGTTCAAGATGCCAATTCAGTTGGGTTTCGATCCTAGCTGGAAGCAACCGGACGTCTAGCTGCATTGATGAGGTGTGATACAGGGAAACAGTCTTTCTGTGGATGACTATATATATATATATATATATATATATATATATATATATATATATATATATATATATATATATATAATTCGTTGTTATATATAATACAAGTGAATCCCAATAATATAAAATATTAAAACTTATCCACAAAGAGAGCTCAATGTATTTATTATAGCAGAGCATATATAAATAAATAAATTACATAGATTAGAAATTCAAAATTACCCTATTTGAATAGCTATTTCATCCTACAAGAGCTTCCTTGCAGGATTTATCAACACCTGGGAGTGAAGAAATAAAATAACATAGTAGCTTAAAAATTTTAAACTTTAAAGAATCAAGAAAGAAGAAGAGAGAAAGATGAAAAAGGAAAAGAAAAAGGAAAGAAAAAAAACGAAAAGGAGAAAGAAGAAATCGTCTAGACCTAACTTAAACCCAGTTTCATGTTGGTAGACGGGAGAGTGTCAGGATTCAGGCACCAGTCAAAATATCTGCGTCCTATATTTTAAAATATTAATATCTAGTTTCTATAACGAAAATTACTTAAAGGAAATTAAAATTAAAAATTAGAGAAGATTTTTTAAATTAATTTAAGGAAGACTAAGTAAAAAAGCAACATCTAAAATAAGCAATATACAAATAATAATACATATAATAATTAAAATATAATTCATATAATTATTAAATTCAAGTTATTAAACAAATTTAATAAAAAATATATATTTAATATAAATTAATAGGTAAAAATATAGACTAATAAATAAATAAAATTAAAGCAATATAGAAGTGAAGCATAATGTATAAAAATATAAATTAAAAAATAAAACCAATTAAATCTAAATATTAATTAATTATTAAATTTAAATTAATTAATGTAAATATAAAATATATATAAATAAAATTAAATATTAAATATATTAAATTTCATAATTATTAAATATAAATTCGAAATATTAAATCTAGAGTTAAATATAAAATTATAAATTAAATAAAATATTAAAATAATAAAGAAATATAATAAATAAACAAATTCGCTTTCAAAATAAACTCTCCTACTATCATAAACCCCAAGAGTAACACTAGTGAGGATAAGATGAGTTGTATGTCAAAAATAGAAAAATAAATATAATAAGGTTCAACCTCTCACCCTTCTATAAGTTATCCAAAATTAATATGGGAAAAGCTTCTTTGAATCTTATAAATAAAGATTTCTAAAACAACAACACTCTAAGTAAGATCTTCAATAGGAAAACCATCAAAATAAGTTATTCATGTACAAATAACATGTACAAAAATATCGACTTCCATAATAATTATATTATAGACTAGCAACATAGCCCGGCGTTGCCTGTGCTTGATTCAAAAATTGTACGACTCATACAGTAATCGCTATCACTTGACTTAAAATATTTTTGCCCTTCCTTGACTTTAAAGGAGTTCCCTTTGCAGTGCTGATCTTGCTACATGCCTTACTTCTTGCCTATCTCACACTGGAAATTTTTTCTAAGCTCTATACTAAACATTAAATCTGTTACGAAAAAAGAACTAAACAAAATGAACACAAAACGATCAGCTTTAAAAAGGACTCGTAACTGGAAAAACTGAATGAAAAAAGAATGTTAATATTGTGAGACCGGAAACTACCTACACAGTAGACTCTTCCAGGCCTATATTAAGTAGGCGACATAGCACTCTACAAGAGAGTGATAGAGAGTGACACAGAGAGACAGTGAGAGTCTCGTACGACTACCAGTGTTGGACACTAACTTATAGTAAGCTCTGCTTACACTATCTCTGTAACCTGTTGTTAATATATCTTTCTTACTTCTAATCCGTGTTCCGTGTTTTACTTCTGCGGGCCCAACTTTGGCACCCACATCAGTTAACAACAAATACTTTTTCACACCCAACCCAGTTCTGCGGAATCAGAATCAACGTTGAGTTTAAGCAAGTGAATGAGCCAATTGGAGTAAAGTGCCATGCAGATTTAAATTTTTTCCCACTTGTGACGAATGCAGCTATCGAATTTTTTTGCATGCTACCATGCTAGTTTACATTCGTGTCAGTCAGCTGTTGGCTCTCACGCTGGCCAATAGAATCTTCCTGCCTATTCGTGGCAGCCAGCTATAGGCTCTCACACTGGTCAGTAGAAAATGACCGCAAATTACATGAAAACTGCCGTAGAAGCATGAAAAAATCGATTATTTCCACTATCGATGGGAGTTGGGAAATGCAAAGTCGGTCTTGGCCTTCCCGCTAACTTGGAGCATGTGCATGTAAATTTTGATGCAAATCCGTCGAAAATTGCGGCCGTGCATTCATTACACATACACACACACACATCCTGCCTTTTATAGATAGAGATATATACTATGGTAACAACAATAAAAATGGTCTCCTGTAATTATAGAAATAATGAACACTGTCCAGTCAAAGGAAAAAAATGACGATACAAAAATATTTTAGACATCTATATTCATGGCTAAAAGAAGCGCAATACCAGGGATACTGTGCATATGAAAGTGGACACTGAGGTCAACATCCAAAGGCGACATTGTGTTTCATGCTTAAAAGCAGTTTTCAAGAATATCAGTCATTTAAGTAATACACGCTTGGGCGATCATGTATCTTTCGATACATGACGGACGAGGCAGATTTTTTCCTGCAGTACGTTGTCATTTCTTTCTATGGTAGACCAGATGCCATCCAAGGCTATAGAACCCAGTCTGTCCTGCTATTTACCCTTAGCTGGGGTGGGTGGGGCGAGGATTCTGTATGTGAGGTCTTCCATGGAACATAACTTATTGACTGACTGACTGACTCCAGACATCATGCGTTGCATGCAGATTACTGCTTGTCAATGTCATTTTCAAAAACTGAAATTAATAAAGATATATGTGAGGGTGACTGACCAACCTGGCCCTTAATCAGCATTGAAAAAGAATTCCTCACAATTGATTTTAAAAATTCAATTAGTTCAAATTTTTTCTGACAGATCTCATTTGGGGAACTGAACTTAAATTGTTTCTGCTTCATTTGTTTTTACATATTTAAAACTAGCTTAAAAGCCGCACTATCGGGCGGCAATCCCTTCGTAGGGGTCTTGATTGGGCTTTCAGGTTGTTCAGTATCTTAAGAGTCCCTAAGCCTTTGCATATTCTCAGCATTGGAAGCTCTTCTAGCCGCTGTTAGATCTCGGTTTTCATTTGCTCGGGACTTTCTTAGCCTCGCTGCAGCTTTGGCTCTTTTGATTGCAGTCAGGTCCTCTGTTCGCGTAGATTTCTTTTTGCAAGGCATACTGCTGCTGTATGCGATAGGCAACAATAAACTACAGAAGAACTCAAAATTGATCGCTGATTTTAAGCATTGCATTAATATTTAAGTTTATCTTTTAAAAGTTCATCTATAATTCTTACTTTTCGCACAAAGAGTCATTTTCATTTAATAGCTGACTTTCGCTGGATTTCGCAATTAATTTCAATTATTTCTAAATTTATTTTCAAGTTATAAAAATTGTTATTGTACAAAAAAATCGTTGCAAAAACTCACGTAAAAAAATCGCCGAAAACAATCGAAAGAATGAAAATTTGGGAATCCAAAATTTCAGGATTGTGGGTCTGGATCCAGCACGGAACGTTTTTAATTTCCTCACGGAGTCGACCTGATTTCAAAATAGTATAATATGTTGGACTACGGATTCTAAGAGTAAAGTTGAAAGAGTGTGACACACTGACTTTCGCATTTATTTATATAGTTGTCTTCTTATTTACATTATTCGGGCTATTATCCTAATTTTTGTTGCCATATTTATCAGAACGTTTCGGCCGTTGTACCCTCCGGCTTTCTTCAGGTTGTTGAAATGTCGAACTGAAACCTTTATTTCGCTCAGGCCGGTAAATGTTATAAATACTGTTTATTATAATAAAAAAAAAAAGAAAAGAAAAAAAAGAGCATTTACTTAAATATTCCTATCTATAAAAAGAATGTATAAACATAAAAATGTCTTAAAATAATTGTCGGACTTTGTCCGTTTCATTATATATATATATATATATATATATATAATATATATATATATATATATATATATATATATATATTGCCCATACGCTATTTTTACAAATACAATTTATTTAAGTGAATGCTCTGTTTTTAATTAAACAGTATTAATTAAATTTGCCGGTTCAAGAAATTTCGTAGAAAATATACGTTCTCCAACAGGAATCGAAGCTGTACTCCTATATGGAAACAGTCATTTGATCTGACGTGCTATATCATTTAGCTACAGAGAAGCGTCTGGTGAACAAAGTGCAAATTACAGAATTTAAACACACAATCTTCGACGATTTTTCTTGAAAATTCAGTCCAGTAAATATTATTAATACTGTTTGTTTAAAAAACAGACATTAATTTGAATAAATTGTATCTAAAAAAATAACGTGTATCTATCTATCTATCTATCTATATATATATATATATATATATATATATATATATATATATATATATATATATATATATATATATTATGAAATGGACAAAGTCCGACAATTATTTTTAAGACATTTTTATGTTTATACATTTTTTAATATATACAAATATTTCAGTAAATGGTCTGTTTATAATAAACAGTATTAAACAACATTTACCGGCCTGAATGTTCGAGGAATCTTCATAGAAAATATTCGTCCTCCGGCAGGAATAGAACCAATATCCTATACGGAACCGTCATATAGTTTAAAGACAGTAAAATGGACCTTGCTAACCGAAAGCTCCTCTGTGGCCCAATCGGTAAAGGGACGTCAGGCTATTGAATGTCTTATATATATATATATATATATATATATATATATATATATATATATATATATATATATATATATATTAGGTTGGTGCAAAAATAATGACGTAATAATGTCGTTTTTTGACGTTACGGCAAAAAACGACATTATTACGTCATTATTTTTGCACCAACCTAATATATATATATATATATATATATATATATATATATATATATATATGTCTGTTTTTGTGTATGTATGTAACTGAAAGTTTTCGGTCTATTTCATCGCCTAATATTTGACAAATTTCTTGATTTTTGTGAGAAATCGACAACTTTTTTCAATCCTCATATATATATATATATATATATATATATATATATATGTGTGTGTGTGTGTGTATGTGTATCTATGCATGCATGTGCAGAAAACTAAAGATAGCAATATATATATATAAATATATATAGAGAGAGAGACAGACAGACAGACAGAGATGGAGGAAGAAAGGGAAAGAGAAAGAGAGAGAGAGAAAGAGAAAGTGAGAAGGGGAAAGAGAGTGAGAAAGAAAGAAAGAAAGAAAGAAAGAGAGAGTGTGGAAGACAATGAGAGGGAGAGAAAGAATGAAAAAGAGTGTAGGGAAGAAGAAAGAAAGAAAGAAAGAAAGAGTAAGAGAGGGAGAGAGAGTGTGAGAGAGAAAGAAAGAAAGAAATGAAGAGAAAGAGATCCTATGTTATACGCTTCTGTAATCCTAGCCAAACTGTAATTTTGCAAAGTTTTCCTATCGCTACAAACATCTTTCCTTAAATTCCGCCATTCATAGCGAATCAGTTCGATTCCCATCCTATCTTCTCCCTTTTAGGACAATTTGCCCTTCTCTTTCGCATATAACGCACCCCGTCGATCTTTACAGTCTCCCTTCCTAAACCCTAACCTCCATATCAGTTAAAACGATGCAAAAGACAGACTTCTCTTTGCCTGTCAGTCAGAAATTCGCTTTTGAATTCAAACAAGATATCTTTTTAGCAAGATTACACATGATTTTTCAAAAAAAAAAATGAACAATAAAAAAAGTGCGAAAACAGAAAGTTACTGCCAAACCATTTAATTTGTAATTATTATTAAAATAACCCTTTAAATGCCAAATCTAGATGCGTCGTCAGTGTGGTTTCTCCCATGTCACTAGAAGTTTCGGGTCTAAATAAACAACAAACTTCTTCGATGGGCGACACGACCAAATATGATCAGTATTCGGCCGGCACCTAGAGCAAAAATTTGCCACTAGTTTTAGGACGTGCATTATATAAGTTGCTCCAGTAAACAACAACCAATCAAGACTTCACTTAGGCTATTCGAAGTTATAAATTAGGTATGCATGGTTGTAGTCATCTTCCTACATGCAGCCAAGATAGGGCTTTTTTTTGGAAGAATAGAAGAAAACCACCCCTTTTAACTTCTATAAAATAACTTAATTGTTTGGTCTTTTTCTTTTTATTCTTATTTTCTTTTCTTTTCTAAACTACAGTTAATAAAGTTTACAATAGAGTGATTAAGATGACAGACTATCTACAACTTTAAAAACTAAGAGAAAAATATTTAACAAAAATCGCTTAAAAATAAATTAATCAAACTATTTACATGTTAAATACTAGTTAAAAACAAAAAAACAAACACGTGTAAATTTTAGATAAAATCAGTTACCCCCCCCCCCCAAAAAAAAATTATCCTTGCCGGAAGGAATTCGTTTAAAAACTAAGAGAAATAACATAACTAAAATTCCTCAAAATAAATGATCAAGATATTTACATGTCGAATAATAGTTAAAAGAAAAAATAACGTGTAAATTTAGCTAAAAAGAAGTGGCTCCTAAAAAAAAAATTATCCATGAAGGAAACCGAAAAAAAGAAAAAAATTATCCATGAAGGAAACCGAAAAAAAATTATCCATGAAGGAAACCGAAAAAAAAAAAATTATCCATGAAGGAAACCGAAAAAAAAAAAAAAAATTATCCATGAAGGAAACCGAAAAAAAATTATCCATGAAGGAAACCGAAAAAAAAAAAAATTATCCATGAAGGAAACCGAAAAAAGAAAAAAAAATTATCCATGAAGGAAACCGAAAAAAAAAATTAAATTCCGTTTAAAGAAAAGAAAAGATTACTTGTAAGAATGTTTTTGTAATAAAATAAATCTACTCGGAAGACCAGTAAGACGCAAAAATGAAGTCATTGCATATGAGACTGAATGCAAATCGACAAATTGATTCTCGTAAGTTTCTCGGCAACTATATACACAAATTTCACATACATATACAGTGTAACCCGGATATAAGAGACCCTGATATAAGAGACACCCGGATATAAGAGAGATGTTATCTGGTCCTAAATTAGAGCCTGTGTTAATGTATATAAATTAGACCAAACCCGGATATAAGAGAAATCCTGGATATAAGAGACTTCTTCTCCGGTATACACTGTATACTAATCAGCCTTAATTAATACTATTTTAAAAGTTAATGTCGTTTTTCTTCACTACTGTTCTATATTCGCGTATAGTTTTCTTTTTGTCCCTATTTTGTTTTATAAGGACAACAGATGTAAATGTTACGTCTTGAGATACGAATGCTTGGGTAGACTTTGACTTCTAGTTCCAGCTGGGAACATTTCAACGTCCCCTAACACACACGGTTACTAGAGGTTTTGCCCTGTTTCTCGAATTGCGTCATAGTTCTTGATATGTTAGCTCTTGAAAAACCAAACAGTTCAGCAACCTTAGTGATCGAGGCTCCTGCCATGCGAGCTCCAACAATTTGCTCATTTTCGAACTCGGAGAAGTCACGCATTTAGCTTAAATTTTACTAAATTCTAAAAATAAATAAGACAAAGACAGTAAATTGGATAAATAAACGTATTTACAATAGATATAACCTGTAATTACGTAATTTTAGTTAAATTTCTTAATATAATAGGTCTTTGAAATATAGGAGTGGATTTTGCATCTGTACCAAATATTTTGTCCAACTCCTGTATACTCAAATTAACAAAGTCGAATTACTGATTTTAAACTACAAATTTCCCACGATTTCTCTCGTACGTTCATATCTGCTCGAAGCGTATCTAAACGTAAAAAATAACGTCATTATTTTAATAAATTTATTGTTTATACGTTATTTCAACCTGAGGAAGACCAAAGAGTATATTGGCTGAAACGGCCATTTAAGAAAAGCAAAACGAAAACAGCAAAATAGTATTCAGAGGTTCAATATTTGGAAATAAGCAACCTCTGTTTTTAGTATGAATACGCATGTAAGATATATATATGTAAGATATATATATATATATATATATATATATATATATATATATATAAACAAAAATCTGATGTGGCAATTTCATTTATTGTCCCCACCAAACTTCCAAATATCAACGGATTTTCCTTACAAAATTTTTTTTTTTTCATTCTCGTGAAGAAGCCGGACTTACCAAGCGTCATATCGAGATGCGTCGTAAAAAGACCTTTTTCAGCTAGTCCCATTATATCCACATATATACACACACACACACACACACACACACACATATATATATATATATATATATATATATATATATATATATATATATAGTTCAAATAACAAATGTCTAGTTGTTAAGTTTATTGAATTTACATGTCAAACTTTGTCATCACAGTACAATTCAAATAACTTAGACCCTTCTGAAGACGTTTGTGTCTGTAATTCTACCCAGCCTTACTAATGTTTCCTGATCAATCTGAAGATTTCAAGATATATATATATATATATATATATATATATATATATATATATATATATATATTTGAAGTGAAAGAATTGCTAAAAATTATTTGAAATAATTCTAATAATTCTAAATATTCTCTCTCTCTCTCTCTCTATCTCTCTCTCTCTATATATATATATATATATGCATATATAAATATATATATATATATATTAATGCATATTTCATTAAATAATATAGATAAGTTTTGTCTATTTATTTCAAGTAAATTCTTTTCATATTGTCGAATAAACTTTTTGCCATTATTACTGAAACAAGAAAGAAAATCAGCATGTTGATAAAATAAATGCACACACAATATATATATACATATATATATACATACATACATACATATATATATATATATATATATATATATATATACAGTGTATCACAAAAGTGAGTACCACCTCTCACATTTCTTCAAATATTTAAGTATATCTCTTCATGGGACAGCACTGAAAAAATTACCTTTTGACGCAATGAAAAGTAGTCTGTCTGCAGCCTATATAACAGAGTTAATTTCTTTTCCCAAAATAACTCAAAATATAGCCATTAAAAGCTAAATCCCTGGCAACAAAAGTGAGTACACCCCTAAGAAACTTCACCCCTAAAAAGTGAGTACACCCCTAAGAAACTACACCCCTAAATGTTTAAATTGAGTACTACTTTTCATTAGTGTAACTATGCCCATGTGTTCATGGGGAGCAGGTGTATTCAAATTTGTAGTGCAGCTCTAACACTCTCTCTTACCGGTCACTGAAAGTTCCAACATGGCACCACATGGCAAAGAACTCTCTGAGGATCTTAAAAAACGTATTGTTGTACTACATAAAGATGGCCAAGGCTACAAGAAGATTGCCATCACCCTGAAACTGAGCTACAGCACAGTGGCTAAGATCATCCAGATTTTAAAAGAGCAGGGTCCACTCAGAACAGGCCTCGGGTAGGTCATCCAAAGAAGCTGAGCGCACGTGCTGAGCGTCACCTCCAAATGCTTTCTTTGAAAGATCGGCGTAGGAGTGCTGTTAGCATTGCTGCAGAGATTAAAGAGATTGGGATTCAGCCTGTTAGTGGTCAGACCATACGCCGCACACTACATCAAATTGGTGTGCATGGCTGTCACCCCAGGAGGAAGCCTCTTCTGAAGGCAATACACAAGAAAGCCCGCAAACAGTTTGCTGAAGACATATCAACAAAGCCCATAGATTACTGGAACCATGTCCTATGGTCTGATGAGACGAAATTTAATTTTTTTGGTTCTGATGACCTTAAGCATGTGTGGCGGCGACCAGGTGAGGAGTACAAAGATAAGTGTGTCATGCCTACAGTCAAGCATGGTGGTGGGAATGCCATGGTCTGGGGCTGCATGTGTGCTGCAGGTATTGGAGAGTTACATTTCATTGAGGGAAACATGAACTCCAACATGTACTGTGAAATACTGCAGCAGACCATGATCCCCTCCCTCCAGAAACTGGGTCGCAGAGCAGTGTTCCAGCATGACAATGACCCCAAACACACATCCAAGACAACCACTGCTTTGCTGAAGAGGCTGAGGGTGAAGGGACTGGCCAAGCATGTCTCCAGACTTGAATTCAATAGAACATCTTTGGGGCATCCTCAAGCAGAAGGTGGAGGTGCGCAGAGTCTCAAATATCCGCCAGCTCCGGGACGTCGTCATTGAGGATTGGAAGAGCATTCCAGTGACTACCTGTGAAGCTCTGGTAAACTCCATGCCCAGGAGAGTAACGGCAGTTTTGGATAATGATGGTGGCCACACAAAATATTGACAGTTGACATGTTGTATGTTAATATTAACAACTTTTCCTAAGGGGTATACTCACTTTTGTTGCCAGGGATTTAATGGCTATATTTTGAGTTATTTTGAGGGAAAAATAAATGAACTCTATTATATATGCTGCAGACAGGCTACTTTTCATTGTGTCAAAGTGTCATTTTGTCAGTGTTGTCCCATGAAGAGATATACTTAAATCTTTGAAGAAATATGAGGGGTGTACTAACTTCTGTGATACACTATATATATATATATATATATATATATATATATATATATATATATATATATATATATACAAATGTAAAAGAAAACGAGTAATATCGTGATTTAAAATTTGAAAATAAAAAGAGTAGCGGTTGCTCTTACAAGAATTTTAAAACATTATTATTATCCTCATAATTAATCTTATTAATCATTGGTTGCATTTTTTTATGTAGAGAGCTTCATTGGTTTCATTTTTTTATTTTTCTGGTGGAGTATATTTTTATTGTCAATTAATATCTCTCTAATTTGAGTATCCCGAAAAACATTGCTTTCATAGGCATTGTCCTGAGTTCATTTGTTTGGTAGGAAGGCTAGCCAATCCCTGTCGCAAACATTTACTCAGGAATATTTGTATTTTTATAACACTCGCAGAGCGCACCTGTGCTTTATATCGCAACTATGTTGGCCGGGCCTTAATTTTGGGTGATATCAGGATCAGCTCAACCCCTCTGTCACGATGTCTAATGGATGAATTTTCATCTAAATTACGTAAAAATATAACTCTGATATCTCATTTTATCAGATATATTTAGCAAAATTACATAAAAATATCTTGAAATGCAAAAGAATAAATTTATTCAATAAAATCGTCATTGGATTCAACCATGGCCTCCAGACGTCTTCGGAATCTTCTGCAACTCTTCTAGATTGTGTCCTGTGAATGACACAATCTAGAAGAATTTGTGAATTCTGTTTGTGAATGCTGCTATAATCCTTGCCTTCAGTTCATCTTTGATGTTACAAGGAGTTTTGTTAGTCTCTCAACTGATTCCCACACCTAATAATCAAGTGGGGTGCAGTACGGGGAGTTAGGGCGCCAGGTGTATGTGGTCGTAGAAATAGTCTGACAGCAACAACTGAGTCCTCTTGCTTCTATAGCATGGTTCAGAGTCCTGTTGTCAGATATATTGTCTTCCAGTACACGCCCTCTTCTTGACCCAGGGTAGCACTATCTCCTCAAGGCACTTGATATAGTCCCTCGCGTTGAGTCGAGAATTCTTGTCATATAGAACACATACACATAGATAGATAGATAGATAGATAGATAGATAGATGTGAAAAGACTGTTAGATGTGAATAGATAGAAAAATAGATGTGAAAAGACTGCCAGATAGATAGACTGGAACAGATAGATAGATTTAAAAAGACTTTCAGATAGATGTGAACAGACAGACCCACAGATAGATAGATAGATAGATAGATAGATAGATAGATGTGAAAAGACAGTCAGATACATGCGAACAGACATACATACAGACACTGATAGATAGATAGATAGATAGATAGATAGATAGACATATAGATAGATAGATAGATAGATAGATAGATAGATAGATAGATGTGAAGAGACTGTCAGATAGATGTGAACAGATAGATAGATAGATAGATAGATAGATAGATAAAGAGACGATGGTAGATAGATAGATAGATAGATAGATAGATAGATGTGAAGGGACTGTCAGATACATGCGAACAGACATACATACAGATAGATAGATAGATAGATAGATAGATAATATTAGTAATAAAAGTTTATGTATCAGTAAACATTAACAGGGAGTGAGAGTGTTAGAGAGAGAGACAGTGAAAGAGTGAGTGAGTGAGAGAATGACTGAGAAAGAGTGAGAGAGAGAGAAAGATAAATAATATAAATAGACAGACAGACAGATTGATATGAAAAAGGAGAAGAGCGACAGACACAGATTGATTGATTGCTTCCATCATCCAAACCTTAATATCTCGGAAATACACTCGGCTGCGCATCATTAAATCTCATTGATGCATGTCGGATGACGGTGAACCTTACAAGGAGCTGCCGAGAAATGAATAACGTGCATCCTTTTCTCCTGGCGACGTCATTAGTCGCCTTGCCTCGGACTTTGATGTTTCTCGGTGTGCACGCAATTCTCTCCCGAAAATACGACAAGGAGATCAGCGTTCCAGCGCAGAGGGAAATCTAATACTCAATATGCGAATTTTCTCGGCAAGCACTGTATGAATTTAAGCGTTGGTTGGCAGTTCGGTCCCACTCTTTTACGGACGAAAATTTAAATGTAACCACCTCTTCTACTCCAACAGCTTCTCTCTCATTTCCCTGATACATATAATCTTAGAAAATTTAAATGTAATGTCAATCAACATTTTCTGATGTCTTGATCCCCGTTCTTTTTTCCTTTTCCTCAGTCCCCACTCTTTTCTTTTCATTTCAGTCTCTGTGAGCCCCTGCTTGCTAGTGGCACTCACACCTTGCTTGGGGTGAAATGCTTAAAAAAAACAGATTACCCTGAATAAGAATAGTTTCACCATTCAATATTCGTCAGTATATCTGACTTGTCTTATTGATATATAAAATTCATTTAGGTATTCTTAAAGCATGCTTAATTCGAAGATTGACCTAATATAGTTTAGAAATACTATTTATATATACAATGTACACACACACACACAGACCAGCGCGTATATATATATATATATATATATATATATATATATATATATATATTTAATGAAAAACAGACCACTTTAAAGTACCATTACAATAATTTATTTCACCAAAATCCTTTTAAAGTACTCCGGATTATCAGGTAACACTTCCAACATCGAAATGAAAGGAAAAATGAGATTAAAAATTGATGGGTAGTGTAATATTTGCAATTTAACAGGGGGAGCGGTTGAGGGTTGTAGTTAAAGAGACAAGGTAGAGTATAGGGAGGTGTTAAATATATATATATATATATATATATATATATATATATATATATATATATATATATATATATATATATAGTACAGGTAATAAATCAGTTGGTATATAATCCAGATGCACTCTAGTAATATCAAATATTAAAAGTGATCCGCAAAAGAAGCTCAATGTATATATTATAACAGAGCATATAAGTAATATTGCACAGCATACACACCGGGGTTGAATAAGGATGACGCAGTTTTCGTCGGTTGAAACAGATGTAGCAGCCCCCTATATGGGGTCAATTTGGATTTTGTTTTGTGTATATATATATATATATATATATAGAGAGAGAGAGAGAGAGAGATAGAGAGAGAGAGAGATAGAGAGAGAGAGAGAATGAGTGAGAGAAAGAGAGTGAGAGTGAGTGAGAAAATCAGAGAGAGAGTCAAAGTAGGTGAGAGAGAGAGTGAAAGAGAGTGAGAGTGAGTGAGAGAGAGTGAGAGTGAGTTAGAGAGAGAGTGTGAGAGTGAGGGAGGGAGAGTGAGTAAGAGAGAGAGATAGTACATGTAATAAATCCGTTGATCTATAAACGAAGTGGATCCTAGTAATATCAAATATTAAATCTGATCATCAAAAAGAACTTAATGTATTTATTATAACAGACCATATAAATTAAACACCAAAATCCCCAAATTACCTCACATTTTAAAAATCTATTTCAACCAACGAGAATTACGTTAGTCTTATTCAACCCCGGTGTATAGACTATGTTCGTGTCGGATTTAGAAATTCAAAATCTAACTTTGACAGAAGTCGAAAAATTGATACAGAATTTATCCATTTTGATGTTTTGATACGATGAAATGCCTGAGTCGATGGAAAAGGGAGGGTTGAAGGTATTAACATTAAAAGGAAAAAGTTTTATAAAATTAATTCGGATATTGACATTATGACATTAAATTGAGGTTATAGGAAGAATGAATTTTTAAATTAAAACTAAAAATGGGTCGAAAATGGAGCCTTAGATATAAAAAAATTAATTATATATAAAAAAAAAAAGTTAGGTTCCTACGTAAAAATATAACTAATTATACTTAAAAATGAGATATTTAAAAAGGTTAACACTAAATCATATTTAGATAAATTATATTAAATTTAAGTAAGAATATAGTTAAAAAAATATATTAAAGAATAAAAAAATTAAGATAAAATAAATTATCAATTTTTAACTTTAACGTTAAGATAAATCAGGTTATATTAAAAAACCAAACCATACCAATTTATATTTTTTTTAAAAATATAAGACATATATAGATAAAGCGATGTAATTGATGAAAAAAAGCAGAGTTCTTAGAATAGGGGTTAATTAAAAGATATAATTAATATGGTGAAGAAATGCAAATATAGAAATTAGAAATAGTTATACATTCAACATTTGAAGAGTTAGAAAATTAAAAAATAATAAAGTAAAATCTATATTATAGAAGGTTAAATCTGACTCTATGTCGACATTTTAAAACTAATTCATTCCTTTGATTTAATAGTTTGCATTGATTATTGTATTTTATTATTCTATTTTTTCTTCTAAACACAAGCTACATCTATTTTTAAGACTATTATTAATATGAGCGAAGCCTATATTTTTCCACGTCCTGGGTATGACGGTAAACTACATCCGCAGTCCTGGGTACGGCGATAAACTACATCCAACAGCAAGGCCTCAGATAATGTTTTCGGAAAAATAATGTTGCCAGTTGTTGAAATAATGTTGCCAGCTATACCTGTTTTCAAACAATAATGTTGCCAGCTATACTTTTTTGAAACAATAATGTTGCCAGCTATACTTTTTTGAAACCATAATGTTGCCAGCTATATGTTTTTGAACGTCCTGGGTATGACGATAAACTACATCCAATAGCAAGGCCTTAGATAATGTTTTCGGAAAAATAATGTTGCCAGCTATGCGTTTTTGAAACAATAATGTTGCCAGCTATGCGTTTTTTTGAAACAATAATGTTGCCAGCTATACGGTTTTTGAAACAATAATGTTGCCAGCTATACGTTTTTGAAACAATAATGTTGCCAGCTATACGTTTTTGAAACAATAATATTGCCAGCTATGCGTTTTTTTGAAACAATAATGTTGCCAGCTATACGTTTTTGAAACAATAATGTTGCCAGCTATGCGTTTTTTTGAAACAATAATGTTGCCAACTATACGGTTTTTGAAACAATAATGTTGCCAGCTATACGTTTTTGAAACAATAATGTTGCCAGCTATGCGTTTTTTTGAAACAATAATGTTGCCAGCTATGCGTTTTATTGAAACAATAATGTTGCCAGCTATACGTTTTTGAAACAATAATGTTGCCAGCTATGCGTTTTTTTGAAACAATAATGTTGCCAGCTGTGCGTTTTATTGAAACAATAATGTTGCCAGCTATACGTTTTTGAAACAATAATGTTGCCAGCTATGCGTTTTTTTGAAACAATAATGTTGCCAGCTATACGGTTTTTTAAACAATAATGTTGCCAGCTATACGTTTTTGAAACAATAATGTTGCCAGCTATACGTTTTTGAAACAATAATGTTGCCAGCTATGCGTTATTTTAAAACAATAATGTTGCCAGCTATACGGTTTTTGGAAAAAAATGCATTTAAAATACATATAAACTGGATTTGGCATTAAATAACCCACAGTGGTTGATATGCCATAAAACACAAACAAACAAACAAACTATATTTTTCCAGTCTATCTGTGGGTTGAAGCCTTTCTCCTTCAATTCCCAAAATGTTTTTAAAAGAGCTGTCTGGTATTTTAATTTAGGGTTTCTAAAAGAGTGCCTATGGATATAAAATCTCTGTTTCCATTCCCTTGCGGAAACTCCTATGTAAACATTATAATTTAACATATTGTCTTTGTGGTAAATGGTTGCTTGGTATATAACCCTGGTATATCTGCATTTTCTCTCAACTGGACAACTTTCTTTATCTCTATAATTAAAGGAGGCTTCAATACCATGTTAGTTGTTTATCTCATGGAACTCACTTAAAATATGGTTATTATGAGAGTTGATAATTTTGTTGGAACTTTAAATTCCACATAGACACTACATCGTTTCTTGATAATTATTGAAATGGTTGAAGGTATTTTTTATGTGCCGTGAACTTTCAGGATGTAGGCGATCATGACCCTCCACGTCTTCTTGCGCCTTTTATCTCTTAATAAATTTGTCATTTTTGTTATTTCTCCGAAACCCTGTTCTACCATCCATTTATTCAAGTCCATTATGTTTCGCGCTGCTTTTCTGTGTCCATCTACGCCTCTCTCCTGTGATTATCAGAGTTTCCAAGCACGCCTTCCTTATTATATATCCCAGAAATTTAATTTAATTTATTTTTTGTCAGAAAGCCCGCCTTTCTCATTATATATCCAATAAATTTAATTTAATTTATTTTTTTCAAAAAGTACCGTTTCCTCATTATATATCCAAAAAATTTAATTTATTCTTTTTTCAAAAAGCCCGCCTTTCTCCTTATATATCCCAGAAATTTAATTTAATTTTTTTTTCAGAAAGCACGCCTTCCTCATTATATATCCAATAAATTTAATTTAATTTATTTTTTTTTCAAAAAGCACGCCTTCCTCATAATATATCCCAGAAATTGAATTTAATTTGTTTTTTCAGAAAGCACGCCTTCCTCATTATATATCCAATAAATTTAATTTAATTTAATTTCTTTCAAAAAGCCCGCCTTCCTAATTATGTAACCAATATTTTATTTTTTTTTTTTTAATTTTAAATTTAAATTTTTTCCAGTATAATATGTGCGCCCATTAATTCTGCCATATGCACTTCAAGATATCATCTCCTGTGGTCAATGGCATTCTATTAAATGCGGATTGTTTCATTTTGTATGAAAATAGTTTCTGGAGTTTTGATTCCTTCTTCGTTCCCAAGAGCCGTTATAAATGATGTCACTTTAGACCATTTCAAACGTCCAGCGTTCCGAAGAATACCAGGATGCAGACAAAGGACTTCTAACTACCACACAGGCACAGCATCGGTTCTTAATATTGATTGAGATGGTCGAAGGACTTCTTCTTTTATGTGCCATGCTCCTTCAGAACTTAATCGATCATCGCCCTCCACGTCTTCCTGTTCTTTGTATCTCTTAATAACGAAACGTTGTGAACATGGCAATGCAGATGATTTGTTTGTTTGTTTGTTTGGGTTTTATGGCATATCAACCACTGTGGGTTATTTAATGCCAAATCCAGTTTATATGAATTTTAAATGCCTATTTTGTATGGAATAAAAAACGTATAGCTGGCAACATTATTGTTTCAAAAACTTAGAGCTGGCAACATTATTTTTCTGAAAACATTATCTGAGACCTTGCTGTTGGATGCAGTTTATCGCCGTACCCAGGACGTGGATGTAGTTTACCGTCATACCCAGGACGCGGATGTAGTTTACCGTCATACCGAGGACGCGGGTAAAAGTTGGAAAACTAGGAGTTCACTATTTGCCCATAGCTGGGACCCTAACAGGTGCTACCACCCCGGGTCAAGGTGGACCTGGGAACACCAGCAATTAAGAGGTGGTTCCACGCTCCTCAAAACCTCCAGATCAGAGGCCTTGCTGTTGGATGCAATTTAACGTCATACACAGGACGCTTCATTGGGGGGGGGGGTCTTACCCCTCTACAGAGGTGCAGTCGGCGTATTCTAAAGCCCCAGCCGACAGGGCCGGCAATGCAGATGAGGATAACAGGCCGAATAATTATAAATAATGTAAGTAATCATAATACCACATCTCAGAGATATAGAGGTCGAAACGTTGTGAATATGTCAATGAAGGTGAGGATAACAGTCCAAATAATGTAAATAAAGTAATCATAATACCATATCTCACAGATATAGATAGAAAATAGAGGCCACACAAAATGAGTGTGAATTATTTTATTTTATTTATTAATTTGTTTTTTTTTATTTTTTTTTAAATTTTAATTTTTATCAGTATAATATGGCGCCCATTAATTATACCATCAGCAATTCAAGATATTATCTCCTGTGGTTAATGATATTCTGTTTAATGCGAGTTGTTTAATTTGTACGAAAATAGCTTCTGGGGTTTGGAATCCTTCTTCCTTCCCAATCGCTGTTACATATGACGTCACTTTAGACTATTTCAAACGTCCAGCGTCCCAAAGAATACCAGGAGGCGAACAAAGGATTTTTAACTAACAGACAGACACCGCGTCGGTTCTTGATAATGTTCGAAAGTCCTTGAACAAAAGTAACAAAAGATGAACTTCAGACCGTTTACTTACATTATTTGGACGGTTATCCTCATCTTCATTGCAATATTCACAATATTTCGGCCGTTTTCCGACTTTATAAAGCACGTTTTCGTGGCCTAAAAACAGCTAGTATAGTACAAAATTATTGTAAATAAATGTAAATGCTGTATATATGTATGTGTATTTCATTTTTAAGTTACTATATATTTTTAAATAAACTTTGAAAAGTTTTAAATTTAAATTCGGAGTTCGTTGGATCCGGGATCGTTAGTTCGAGGTTTTACTGTATAAGTAAATATATTGATATATAAAAAAAATATATTTTAATATATTATTATATTAATATAATAAGACAATTTCTTGATTACATGTTTAAGTTATTTAAAATATATAATATGAACCCATAGCTGGAGGAAAAATGATGGATTCTCTCATGAACATTAGTGAACGAAAAATAGCAGACCTCAATAAGAACTTGTTTCGTTAATTCACCTTTTTCCCTCCTAAAACAGTTAAAGCTATCAGTAAGAGAGAGAGAGAGAGAGGGTTGGTGGGAGAGAGAGCACGCACGTGAATAATTTAACCCAATCTCTTTTTCACGGACAACGGTTGCCAACAGAGTCAAAGAAATAATTAACGTCTTGAATGGTTCTGCTAATTCCTTGAAATCCTTGTGTGAAAACAGTAGCATGCAAACTAACTTGGACTTAAAAAGGGGAAATCCGAAATTCATTCCGCAGTTTTTTTGAAGGGGAAACGGAATCTTGTGATGCCTGACAGCAAAGTGACAGTGGGCGGTTGTACCGGGAACTATACAGGACCAGAATCGTCACTAATGTCAAACGTAGATATTAAAAAAAAAAAAAATGGACACGTTCTCTTCTCTTGGAGGAGACACCAGACATTAAATGCTAAAATATCAGGTGACATCATAAAGAAATTACTTCTTGTCCCATTCTTCTGTCTTTAGTGACTTGAATCACATATGCACACGCACACAGACACACGTGCGCACACACACATACACACGCACGAACACGCACACACGCGCGCACATGCACACTCGTACGCACACACTATCTCAATCACACTCGCATGCACTCACACACACACGCATATATGTATATACAATAATATATATATATATATATATATATATATATATATATATATATATATATATATAAATAGGAAAGAACACGTTAGGTAAATAATCCGGAGTTCATTAGGATTTTGTTTTTATTTAAAACAAAAAAAACAGTACTCCATACAGAAGCAGAGCTTAAATTATAATTATTTTTTAAAAAACATGATTCTTTCGCTACATAAGAGTTCTCATGTTTCAAAAACAAGAGCCAAAAAACCTGAATATGATTATTGAAATTAAATTAAATTAAAGTATCAAGCCCTGTTTCATCCCCAAGCGAAAATTTAGAAGTAAGCAATCTTGAAATTTACGCATTTTTATAAGCATGTTCTTTCGTAATATTAATTACTATGGAAACGGCTGGGGCGACCATTTTGATAAGGGGTATAAGAGTTAATTTGTATCCACATATCATTCACCTTCGGAAAAAGGTTAAAAGAAAAAGGGCCGGGATGTCCATTTCAAAGCAAAGGATGACATTCATGTACGCACATTGCCTGGTCAGTCACAGCGACAGATAGCTGTTGGCACCATAATACGTCGTTAAGTGTCTAAAGAGTTTTATTTTAATTATTTTTTTTTTAAGGGCTGTTTCGTACATGAACGCGTCGCACTGAAGTACAATTTGTTTTTTTGACGACTTCATAAAGGTTTTTTTCTATCTTAGGATTTGGTTAAACATTTAAACCTTCTATTAGATTATGAAATTTAAATTTTTATGCTAATTATTTAATGGGAAACTTTGTTGATGTGGGCAAAAAACCGTTAAATCATGTCTTTCATTATTTAGAAACTTAATAATGTGTAGTTTTTCATGTAGTCATAAAGGTCATGGGTCATCCCAGGTTTTACTTCTTGTTCTATTTATCATTTTCCATTTTACTTTTGGTGTTTTATTCATTTCTTTTAAATGCCAAAAATATTTAGATTTCTATGTCTGATTTCTACTTCTAATATTATTGAAGGAGCTTTTGTGTTGTCTCCATCTAATTTTTTTTTTTTTCAAGTTTCAAGATTGGTTATTCCTAAATTTTCGCTTGAGGATGAAACAGGGCTTGGTACTTTAATTCAATTTAATTTCAATAATTATATTGAGATTTTTGGCTATTGTTTTTGAAACATGAGAACTCTTATGTAGCGAAGGAATCATATTTTTAAAAAGATAAATATATATCTATATATTGTTGAGGGGTCCACCCCTTTTTATACAAATGAACTCACCCAATATACACATATACTACTGCAAGAGCGAGAGACGAGAGCAAGACCGAAGAGTCGAATCCAGAGTGACAGAGTAAAAGGTTGTAGGTAACCGAAAGAGTGAGGGTGAGGTAACAGCGTTGTAGGAGTCACAGTAAGCGAGCCCGTAGACTCAGTAAGAAGTCATACAGCGATACTTCAATACCAAAGACTGTATATATATATATATTGCTACTAACCCGTATTCCTGGAACTACTAACCTGCTTTACCAGTTTGTATTGTTACGTTAATACATTATTTTCATATATTCATTCCTGGCGTTTGTTATTTATTGGTACCGAATTTCAACCCGGAATCCACAACATATATATATATATATATATATATATATATATATATATATATATATATATATATATAATAAAAAGGCTTAAACACTAATATTCCATGGTCATAATTTATTCCATTGTAAATACGACCCAATTCATCAGGCCTACAAATTCAAAAAGAAACAGAAAAGACAACTCTGGAAATAAAAAAAAATAGAATTTATAGAGAGTGTAACAATGAGAGTGTGGGGCGAATGTTAGAGCAATACAGAGGGGTAACAGACGAGAGAAGGTGGGGAATTAAAATTTAACAGAGAGAAGTTTTAAAGAGGGGAGTCAAAGACGGTTTAAGTGAGGGAAATATGAATGTTGTCGGATGCCTAATACATTAACGATGTAACCGGAAAGGATACATTTTGTGGTGACAAATATATATATATATATATATATATATATATATATATATATATGATGAGAATGTATCACGACAGACATAAAAATGATTGCATTTAATAAAAATTATTTTTACATATTAAATATATATAAGCGATTAAAAGGCTACAAAAACGCATGCGTTTAAGTACACACACACACACATTAATATTAGTAGTAGTATCAGAAATACAATTTCTGAACGGGTATAAAAAATATCCCAATTCTTCAAAAATCTTGTTTTTATACATTATTTACATTATTCGGACTATTGTCCTCATCTTTGTCGCCATATTTATCACAACGTTTCGGCCGTTGTACGCTCCGCCCTTCTTCAAGTAGTTGGAATGTTGATCTGAACCCTTTATTTCGCTCACTGGGCTAGACTGTTCTAGTTCCACGTGCCATGTTTGATGGATGTCAGTTATCAGTTATCTCCTGTTAATTCCCCCTCTGAAAGTTCTCCACTGCCTTAACCGGGTATTGAACTCACACTCTTTGGGTCTGTCACTGGATCTAACCAACGCCTTTATCCACTGTGCCATGTGTCCTCAGTGAAGAACTTCCAGAGGGAAAATTAACAAGAATAAAATTAAATAATGTACACAATACCTCATCTCAGAAATATAGACAGACTCTTGTTTTTATTTTCTCTACAAATTAAAGCAACTCTATGATGTTTACAACCGCTCATTATCAAACATAATAGACGTTCGTTGTCTGTTATATTTAAGAGTATAAGTTTGCTGTTATTTTTCGCGGACAGCCACTTCTTGATTGAAATGCCGTCATACCAAAGACAAGCCGTTTATAAATAAGTGCACTACAAATCGTTTCGGTAGCTTTTTTGGTAGCCCTATCATTCATAGTTTCAACTCTGCGATTTTTTAAATCTTCAGGAAGTTCTTTTTGATCTTTGCATATATATTTATTTTAAAATGTACTCTCTAACTGCAGACTTTTGCGTACACAATGTGTTATATTGTCTGACAGTAGTAAACACAGCTTACCAAAAAAATGTGTCATTTTCATTTTTACAGGTGCACAAAAAATTATTTTTACTGGCAAGCATGTAAAACAAAAATACATATCTGATCTCATACCGTTGCTATGTATTTAGAGATCCTTGAAAAAAAAAATCCAAAAAATCTGCAATGCTATTGATCTTAACCTGGCATCTCAGCTTCAGAGTAAATTTCTTACTGCCATAACGTATCTTCCCTGCAACTTTTCTATAAATTTTTCATGGTAATATTTCTGATTTCTGATATTTCTTTATTACTTCAACTTTACCAATTTAAGTGCAGTACTAAATTGACAGCTAGGTCACATCGTTTTACACTTGAAATGACTAACTATAACCATCAGTTCTATGCTATCAGTTTCTTCTCTCATTTGTGGAATTCTTTTCTAGTTTCTTGCATTCTAGTCAACTTTGATCTTCAAAGATTGAAATGAAATATCAGTTGTCATCATCTATCACCTTGAATCCTGTTCTTTTATTGTCTCTCACCCGTCCTTGATAATGGTTATTCACAAACTCTTTCACACTCAGTAACAGCTTGAATCTTAGTGGCTTCATCACCTTGAAGTGAACTGATTTTTTTTTTTAAAGTGTTAGACAATCTCTTCACAGATAAAGTGATTTGAAGTGACAGACATGTGATTCTACTGATGAAGGCTGACATACCATGAATAAGAAATTTGAATAAGAAATTTTAAAAGGAAAAAAAAAAAAAAACCCTACACTGATGCCAATAATTAGAAAGAGACAGCTGAAATTTCAGGGACACATAATGAAGAAAGGAGGCATGGAGAATTTAAATACTATATGTAAATTTAAGGGTTCACTTAGTTTTAATTTTGTAATTAATATTTTTAATCCAGCTTTAAAAACTTCTTTGAAAGTGTTTGTAATTTATTTAATAAAGTTTTTTTTTTCTTAATGAATATATAGGTTAAGTTTTGTTGATCATCTGGAAAAAAAAAGATAATTATTTTAAATATTACCTTAGGGGTTCACGTACTTTTGCACAGTACTGCAGATAGATAGATAGATAGATAGATAGATAGATAGATAGATAGATAGATAGATAGATAGATATGAACAAACTGTGATAGATAGATAGATAGATAGATAGATA
Source organism: Acanthosepion lycidas (assembly GCA_963932145.1). Classification (NCBI taxonomy): domain Eukaryota; kingdom Metazoa; phylum Mollusca; class Cephalopoda; order Sepiida; family Sepiidae; genus Acanthosepion; species Acanthosepion lycidas. Next base: position 21,285,464 of record OZ010599.1, read on the forward strand.
GATAATGAACAGACTGTAATAGATAATGAACAGAATGAGATAGATAGATAGATAGATAGATAGATAGATAATGAACAGACTGTAATAGATAATGAACAGAATGAGATAGATAGATAGATAGATAGATAGATAGATAGATAGATAGATATGAACAGACTGTAATAGATAATGAACCGAATGAGATAGATAGATAGATAGATAGATAGATAGATAGATAGATAGATATGAACATAGGTAGATAATTTCCTTTGATAAATATGTATATATATACAATTTAGACTTATGTGGGTTTCGCTACTTAAGATGCAAGTAATATAAATAAAACAAAAATATATAATAGAAAAAGAAGAAAAGTAGTTACCTAAAACATTTACTAAAAAAAATTGGCGTATATGATAAAAAAAAAATGAAAAAAATTTATAAAACATGACAAAAACAAATTTTCATTGTCAAAACATTTGTGTTATTCTAAAGTTGAAAGGATAATTTACGAAAAACATTTTTTTTAACATTTTTAGAATCTTGGAAATTTAATGTTAAAATTCGTGATTTTCTGGAGTCAGTGCTGTATCATTAATCTGTAGAGGATTTGAACGTCTTTTTTAAATACTTGCAAAAATTAGGTAATTGTCACAGTTTAATGAAATTTTAGGGATTTATTTATTCAGAAATTAATGAAAGGATTTTTGAAATGTTTCTTTTTGCTTGTGTTAACTTACACTCCTTTAAGTTTATGAAATTTCGAGAAATTATTTTATATATATATATATATATATATATATATATATATATATATATATATATATGTGTGTGTGTGTGTGTGTGTTTATATTAGTCATAAAGATAAGTCCTCTGGTTCATTTAAATCATGAATTTTGTTTTTTAGTCAAACAGGAATACCAGTGACAGAAAATTTGCCCAAATCATAAAAAAACCCCAACTAAAACATTATTTAATGATAAAACCTTTTAATTGCTTTTATGATTATTTCCTATATATAAAACAGTGAATGTTTGTGTGTCTGTCTGCCTGTGTGATGCCTTTCACTCGAGATCCATCCAACCGATTTTGACCAAACTTGGCACATACAATGTACAATGTAAGTGACAGGTTCTTCGCGTAAAAAATCGATAACTTTTAAAAATCAATAATCGATAAAACTGACATTTCTCCTCCGATTTCATTCAAACTCGGTATGTAGGTTACTTCCATCATGACGAGCTCAACGATACCACATTGTTATTTCTACGCAACTGCGTTTAGTGAAACACCGCAAAAAACGAAAAATCGATTTCAACACAAATTTTAAACTAAAAACTCCCTGAATTTTCAAGCAATCTATTACAAACTTCACTCAATTGTACCCAACAATGAGTTGAAGTCATTTAACTTGATAAATGAGTCCGCCATTATCATGAAAAATCGTGTAAATAAAGAAGAATGGCACTTTTTACTGGTTTCTTTCTTATTTTTCGATGATATTTCAACGAATCTTCATCAAACTTAGCAATTGATTTATAAACGTATCCTCTTTTACATCCCTGGTAGCACATTGAGAAAATGAATTTGAAAAACTCCAAAATAATTGTGGTCTGAAGTGGGTCTTCATGTTGCCTGTTTTAACCCTTCATGTCCTCGGTTAACTTCGATTGAATAAATGCTTCGGTTGTATCGGTAACTGCATTAATTCAAAATTTTTTTTTTAATCAAAGTACTTTAAAGTAATTGAAGAAGATAGACTCTGCTACATCTATGATGCTGTTTTTGCTCCATTCTAATTGAACGCTTTTTCTGATCGACCAGCTGGACATGGCTGCTATTATATAATATGGAAACTACTATCTTACGAAAAAAAAAAAACAGGGCCGATGAATAATGAATTTTTTCAAGAATAGTTTTCGTTTTTAAACATTTTAATGTCTTGCGTGATGGTCTTGCAGCAGTTGTTATTCCGAGTGACATGACCAAACAATGACGTCTTCTGACGCTTAATAGTGGCGAAAAGAGATTCCTGTCGAAGTATGAGACTTGTGACCTTGCTCTGTGGTATTTAGTCTTGTGCTCCCAGTAGGATTTGCGAGAGCTTTTGTCCTCAAACCCCTGTTCAAATTGTTTTTGAATAATCTGCATAATGTATCAACTAAAACCTCATTACCAGGACTCAGTTGACTCCTCAATTGTGTGGCTTTGAATTTTGGATTGCCTATGGAGACTCTTGCAATCTTTCTTTCATCGCTCTTGTCTAAAATTTGTGGCCTTCCGGTTTTCTTTGCACTTGAAATACAGGGTTTCCCCCCAAAATTTGACATCATTTCCCAGGAGCAATAATTTTGGCAATTCTTGTTGAAATAACCTCAACTTTTCACAGAATGTATAGAAACAGATGAAAATTTTATATTTAATGTTTTATTTTTTTCTGTCATTAGGTTGAGCCATTCCGTTCACTCCCAAAGAGAAGCCATTTTACGTCTTGGAATATGCACAAACACAGTCACCCAAGACTGTGCAAGCGTGCCTTCAGTGGAAGAAATTTAAGGGCATATGTGAAGAGACCTCTTCCTGCTAACATTGATGAACTCAAGCATAGAATCGTTTCCGCACTGGATTATGTTACCGGAGACATGCTACAGCGTGTTTGGCAAGAGCTTAACTACTGATTTGACGTGTGACGTGTCACAGGCGGTGCACATATTGAACAGTTATAAAATCGGTCTTATAAAAAACTTATGATGTTCAATACCTAAACTGTTCAATTTCATTCAGCTACTATTAGTAGTTTTCAAGATAATTGCTTTTAAAATTTGACCAGTAGTAGCAAAAATTTTTCCAGTAGTAGCAAAACGACCTGTGGATAGCTTAAGCAGTGTTTCCTGGAATTCCCATCTGCCTGACTGACACTCTTTGAGACATCTTCGTCTTCAGAGTAAAAACCTTCATTGTTGTTTCAGCACAATTTTTAGTCATGTTTTAGTGTAAAAAAAGCAAACTAATATTCAACTACAATGAGTTGCCTAGGCAACTGACACACATGTTTCGTCCTGGGTATGCATAAACTGCATCCCGCAGCAAGGACAGTGATTGGAAGATTGGAGCGTGGAACCACCTCTTAATTGCTGCTGTTCCAAAGTCCACCCTGACTCGGGGTGGTAGCATCTGTTAGGGTCCCAGCTATGGGCAAACAGGGAATCCTCAAACTGGGATCAAACACTATGAAAGTATAAAAATACATTTATATAGTGAAAATACCAGCATTAATGTTTGAAATAAATTACTATTGCTCTCAAGAAAATCTCGGCACTAAATGACCCATAAAGAGTTGATATGCCGCTAAACGAACTACATTCGTGTTAATAAGATGGGACAATTCCTACTATAAATTTGTATATCATCATGACTTTCTTTCATTGGCCCAATATATTTGCATAACCTTTTATCCAACTTCAAACTGCACAAAGCCGAGTATCTTCTGTTACACAGCACCTAAGAAAACATATCTGTCTATATCTCTGAGATGAGGTATTATGATTACTTGCATTATTTACATTATTCGGACTGTTATCCTCATCTTAATTACCATACGCTCCGGCATTCTTCAGGTGATTGAAATTTCGAACCAAACGCTTTATTTCGCCCACCGGTGTAGATTGTTCTAGTTCCACGTGCCATGCCTCTTCCGGATGTCTCAGTTATTTCACGTTAGCCCAAATCTCTATTCGGTTTGTCTAGCACTGCTGAGGCCTGGTATTGAACTCACAACACTTTTGGTCTAGTCACTGTATCTAACTATCGTCTTTGTCCACTGGGTCATGTGCCCTTGATTCAAAGTGTTGTGAGTTCAATACCAGACCACAGCAGCGGTGAACTAAAAGTTGAAGAGTTGAGTTAAATGGAAATAACTAAGAGGCATGACACGTGGAACTAGAACAATCTACCACAGGGGACGAAATAAACAGTTCTGTTCCACGGAGGAATGGCTCGCGGGAAGAAGCTTTTCGAATGGTACTGACTTTTCAGTGATTGAATATGAAGAAAATGTAAGTGGTTTGCTACTATGTAAGTGGTAAGGCGGTTCCTAGCCGTGGTGGTTAGAAGGGGCGAAAGCAAGGAATGTAATTCGTCCGAACATTTTCTATGTAAGTAGCGGGAGAGTATCGAGAAGCTGGCCACATACCGCCTGTGAGAGAGAGAGTTTGAATGGTGGAAAATAATTCGTCAGCAAAATGACTCGGAGACCGTTTTTAAATTATTTACTTGATTCTGAAAAAGATTTTTAAAAATGGCCTTTATATTTGAGTTTAAAATTGGAAGCTGGTTCTAGTTATTTATTTTTATTTTATTTTTTGGTGGCTGGTGGGTTTTATACCCCTCTTCAAGCAACTCAATGGACGAAATCTGCGCTCCACCATAGTCTTCTGCGAGATTAAAATAACTGCAAAAGTGAATTTACAGAATCGTTTTCAGGAGACGTTGACCGGTCGATTAATAAACCATATTTTCATTAACGTTTTGACAATAAGCAGTCTTTGGTAACAGATTCTATCGCAGTTGGTACTTATTCCCAATGCGAAGGTCTAAACAATTTACATCTAGTTTTTCGGGCGCATTCTTCCACGTCCCATGAATAACTTTTCGTTTTTCGCCGCCGACATCACATCGCCAATAGGACTAAAGATGGAAAGCATCGTATTTCGGAGCGAAGATTAATGCGATTCGAGCCGGGTGTGGGGAAGATAATTATCAGAGGAAAAAGTCCAATAGAATAATGGGGGTTTCATTTCCAGGAGACTCCCTATCTTGTAAGAAATAACCGACAGGCGTCATTTTACTCAAAACAAACTTACACGGTAAGTAATAATGTGATAAATCAAGGAATGAAAGACATTCTATTTTTCTTCTGTCGCTTCTACTGTCTTCGTTCACATAAATACTCGTGAACATCTCTCTCTCTCTCTCTCTCTCTCTCTCTCTATATATATATATATATATATATATATATATATATATATATATATTTAAAAATATGATTCCATCACGCTGCATAAGAGGTCTCATGTTTCAAAACAAGAGCCGAAAACTTCAATATAATTATTTGAATTAAATTAAGTTAAAGTAAGCTCTGTTCCATCTTCAAGCGAAATTTTTTTGGGAATAATTTATTTCTGAAATTTACGCGTTCTAATAGTATAATCACAATTGAAATCAAAATTTCCATGGCAACAGCCAGGGCGAATTGTTTAAAATAGTTAGGGGTGTTGAGTATTAATAATTTGTATCAAATAGAGTTACTTTCATAGATGTCAGGTCAGGGTAAGGTGCGGGTGTCTAAATTTAAAACGGAAGATGTTTTCGCCTAGTCTGGTTTACGTGTCTATGGAGATTTTTTTTTTTTTTAATTTCTTTATAAAAGGGATTTGTGCATATAAAAACTGCCGTAACATTTGTTTTTTGACGACTTCATAAAGGGTTATCTTTTTTTGTAGGGTATTTAAACTATTTATTTGGGCTATAGATTATAAAAGTTATTTTATTGTATGCTTGTTGTTAGACAATTATTCAGTGCATAAATCTGATGATGTCGGCAAAAAAGCGTTAACTCATGTCTATTGTTTAATAGATTTTTATTATTTAGAAACTTAATAATGTACAGTTTCTCATGGAGGCACAAAGGACATGGGTCATCCCAAGTTTTACAAGTTCTAGTCCTGTTTATAATTTTCCATTTTACTTTAGGTGTCCTGTTTATTTCCTTCAAATGCCAAAAATATTTAGATAGAGAAGTCTGATTTCTTTTATTTATATTGTTGAAAGAGCACTTATGCTGGCTCCATCTAGCTTTAAAACCATTCTTCGTGGACCCAATGTATATCATATTAGTATTAGGACTCTCGGTGGATTAGATAGTACATTGGTATACTACAGATTTGATGCGCATTTATTTTCTAATGGGCAGTCTTCTGGGTTTCTACAATCACACAATTTTTCAGTTATTGTCTGATTTAAGTGTAGGGTTTTTATTAATACTATTCAGGCATCGGGGTTTGTTCAGGATTTTATTATTGTGTTTTGTTTTTATTATACTTTCTAGATTTTCTATGCCCCCCCACAATTTTTTTAACTCAAGTGTAAATCGAACCATTGTCTACCATTTTGACTCGAGTTTAAACTACCGGACCGATGTCTAGTTTATTTACATCCAGTGTAAACAGGGACCATGTCTGTCATTTTGACTCAAGTGCAAAACGGAGCATTGTCTACCATGAAACAAAAAACTATACCGACGACCGATATTTATTTCCGCTTCGATACAGAAAAATGTGGCACAAGGCCAAAAATGGGGAAAAAAACGGTCTTCTTCCGCCATAACATTAAAGTTATCTAGTTACAAACACTGACGCAAACATACCACAATATTCTTAGCAAAACAACGCATTCTTTCTTACCATTTTGACTCGAGTTTAAACCACAGGACCAATGACTAATTTATTTACTTCCATTTTAAACCGGGTCCATGTCTATCATTTTAGTTCAAGTGCAAAACGGAGCATTGTCTACCCTGATGGCTACCGTTCATTTTCATTGATTTGTTATTTAAGGCCGAAGCAAATCTTAGATTGTAAGAATGTTTCTCTTTTCTGTAAATAAATATTGTAGAAATATTGTTTTAAAAATAATATAGGTTTTATTTTTTTTTTCAGTCCTGTTATTTAACCAATTGCTGAGAGTCAGTCAGTGCCATATATGATACACACTTACGCGATCATGTATCTTTCGATACATGAGTGAAAAGGCAGATTTTTTCCCGTCGTTGGAGTTCACAGAAATTTCTGATTATTATCTTATTATTTCGTAACAGTAAAGAATTTTTTTCCATCATTACTATACACCTCTTTTGCCTTCTTTCTTTCTCTCTCTCTCTCTTGCCCTCTCTCTCTCTCTCTCTCTCTCTCTCGCTCTCTGTCAGAAGCCATCTTTTCTGACACAAATAAGCATTCATCGAGTTGACATCCAGTTAAGTGCGCCCTGCGTCGCGTTTTGAAAATCGGGGTCTAGTCCATATTTCTCAGGATTTCAGTGTAATACCCTGAGGGCAGATTTACTGCAATATTAATCATTTTCTCTTTCCGCTCTTGTTCTTACTGTTACTGCTGTCGTAGGAGTTGGTGGAAATATCTGATTGTTATCATATTATTTCGTAGTAGAGGTAGTACAGGCCAAAATTCTTAGTTTGCCAGATTTTATTGCTAGTTTATCCGTAATGGTTTTTTTTTTTAAAAAAGGCCAGGCCATATTTAAGCGATTTTCACTCATGTATAAAATCGTGCTTATAACTATCTTTCTCTTTTTAATTATTTTTAAACAATTACAAACCGGATCTGTGTCCCGCCATTTATTTTTTTTTTAACTCAAGTGTAAATCGAACCATTGTCTACCATTTTGACTCGAGTTTAAACCACCGGACCGATGTCTAGTTTATTTACATCCATTGTAAACAGGGACCATGTCTGTCATTTTGACTTAAGTGCAAAACGGAGCATTGTCTACCATAATGGCTACCGTTCATTTTCTTTGATTTGTTATTTAAGGACGAAACAGATCTTAGATTGTAAGAATTTTTCTCTTTTCCGCAAATAAATATTGCAGAAATATTGTTTTAAAAATAATATAGGTTTTTTTAGTCTTGTTATTTATTCAATTGCTGAGAGTCAGTCCGTGCCATACATGATACACACTTAGGCGATCATGTATCTTTCGATACATGACTAAAAAGGCAGTTTTTTCCCGCAGTAAGTTGTCGTAGGAGTTGGTGGAAATTTCTGATTGTTATCATATTTTTTCGTAGTAGATGTAGTATAGGCCAAAATTCTTACTTTGCCAGATTTTATTGCTAGTTTATCCGTAAAGTTTTTTTTTTTTTTTTAAAAAAGCCAGACAATTAAGCAATTTTGCAACTACATTGATTATAAATTTTTTATAGATAATCTAGGATTTTTATCTATAAATAAAACAAGAAAAAAAAAAAAACTCTATTGTCAGATGTAAGAAAGAACTCTGCCATTTAAACCGTTATTGGCGGCCACAATCTTACCAGCATAAGATATGCGGATGACAGAGTGTTGGTAGCAGACACGGAAAGAAAACTACAAAATCTCCCAATGGAGGGTAATGAAGGAAAGCGGGAAGAAAGGACTAAACATCAACAGCAAGAAGACAGAATGCATGGCTCTTAGCAAAAGGATGAGCCCAAAATTCAAATTTACAAATTGGAGACCCCAAAGTCAACCAAATAGAAAAATTTAAATATCTGGTAAGTATTCTAATCAGTCAGTCAGTTATAGGCCAGGCGTGATACACGCTTAGGCGATCATGTATCTTTCGATTCATGACTGACGAGGCAGATTTTTTCCCCGCAGGATTCCATTTAGTTCTGCGGTAGACCAGATGCCATCCAAGGCTATAGAACCCAGTTTGTCCTGCTATTTACCCATAGCTGCTGGGGGGGGGGAGAAGAAGAGGATTCACACATTTCCCAAGGGTATTAGCACGAAAGTGAATGTAATGGATTCGACTGGAATTCGAACTCGGCTCTCCGATTCCCCAATCCAAGCCGATATCCATTACTCCACCAATATTAGCGGGGGGAGCACAACGCACTCTTCAGCTGCTGTTATCCGTCCTACATCTTTCATGGTACTACTATCTCCTATTCCAACCTTTCCTCGCCCACATCTTACTCTTAGGAGGCTGTGCCTAAAATTTGTCCGTTGTTATCGACAAGGAATCTTTCCGGACTGGTCATTACTTTAACACCCCACCCACCTTTACCAATCTGCTATCAACAAGCACTATTTTTTCACTCCGACACATTTTGCTTTACGCATATTTTTTCTCAAACAAATGAAAAAATGGAAGTGACGTTCATATAAGGCGTGCCCACAAGCAGAATTGTTCATAACCTTTTTTGGTTCTCACCAGTCGAAGTGCAATTTTCTTTGGGTGATACCATTCGTAACACGTATGGGTCTTCGATTGCGGATCACTTTATAAAGAATCCTACTTGTGCGTTGAATTTCAGTGTGAACTGGTTTTCTGTTTTGGCCAGTTCGCACTCGCTTTTCCATCTTAAGGTGTTAGAGACGCTTTACATCAGGTTCAGGCAGCCTACTCTTTGTAAACAAAGAGATTGTTTGCTTGGACTTGCTGTGCTGCGTTTCTAGCATCTTGGTTGGTATAACTTTTATAATAATTTAATTCTTCCTGTCCAATCATTCATGTCATGCATTACAGACTTCTTTTCTTTTTCTCATAATTTCCCCGTTAACAGTTCTGATGAGAGGGGACGAAACCGGTCGACTGGTGTTTGTTTTATTTTAAATCTATCATGGTCCATAATATAAAATTTCTTGTTTTTAATGCCTTAATATATATATATATATATATATATATATATATATATATATATATATATATATATATATATATATATATATATATATATATATATATATTGATTGTTTAAACGCTATTATTAGTGGGCGCTTATATTGGAAATAAACGCCCAATATTATGTTTACTTTTAGAGAGAACTTTTTCCCCGAATACGCATTCCAAGAAATCCTGACTTGAGAAACCTATTTTTTCTCTATTTAAACAAAATATCCATTAGTTGTACAAAAACGGCGACTTCCAAACCCGTGGCGTTGTATAAAAAAAGCTTAATTAAAGCACCTTGTCTGTCATATTTAATGAAGCTTGCGTTTAAAAAAGATCCGCTGCCACACTATATATATATATATATATATATATATATATATATATATATATATATATATATATATATATATAAAGAACGGATCGATTTGTTTTTTATATTTTACGAGCCCGTTGAAATATTATTTAATGCCAGAAAATATATTGGAAGAGTTTTTAGAAGGTAATAAGGATTTACTTATATTAGTCCTAATGAGGAAAAACATCTTGATGACTAATTTTTCGAAGGATATTTAAAAAGATAAACAATAAAAAAGAACCCGGGTAGAATTGGAACTCGGCTCTGGGATTTCTAATCCCGATTCGTTATCCATTAAATCAGCCACACATCCAATCTTATAGCTCTTTGTATTCCCAAGTAGTCACCCAGCTAGGTACTGATTAAGCTCGACGTTGCTTAACTTAGGCCATATTTAATTGATATTGGCGGGGGGCATAATACAGTTTCTGAATGTCTTCGGTTGCTCGTGTAACCATCGCCAGTGCTTGATAGCGAATAGTCGGGGTTGAACTGTTTGCGTTGGAAATGAACCCGAATATGTGATTAATGTAAATTGTTGTAATCAGATCTACATTACAAATTAAAAAGGATAAATGAGAAAAATAAATTAATTAATAAAAATACAAAATAAAAGAGCAAATAAACATATATATATATATATATATATATATATATATATATATATAGATAGATAGATATGAACAAACTGAGATAGCTACCTAGCTAGTTACATAGATAGATAGATATGAACATACTGATATATATATATATATATATATATATATATATATATATATATATATATATAATGTATATATATATATATATATATATATATATAGATAGATAGATAGATAGATAGATATGAACAAACTGAGATAGCTACCTAGATAGTTACATAGATCGATAGATATGAACATACTGATATATATATATATATATATATATATATATATATATATATATATATATCAACAGGCAGACAGACAGTCAGACACACACTCATATATATATGTAGATAGATAGATAGATAGATACATAGATATGAACATACAGATATATATATATATATATATATTAACAGGCAGATAAACATATAGATAGATAATGAACAGACTGAGATAGATAGATAGATAGATAGATAGATAGATATGAAAGGACTGAGAGATATATGAAATGACTGAGATAGATAGATAGATAGATAGATAGATAGATAGATAGATATGAACAGACTGAGATAGATAGATAGATAGATAGATATGAATGGACTGAGATATATATGAACAGACTGAGATAGATAGATAGATAGATAGATATGAATGGACTGAGATATATATGAAATGACTGAGATAGATAGATAGATAGATAGATAGATATGAGTTTTAAGAATTATGGGAAAATCATGTGGCATTCACATCACAGCTTCAAAGGCAGGCCCAAATTTAATCTTCTCAGCCCTGGGTAATATCTGTCGCGTGCCCTCTGACCCAAACTGCCGTATACTTGCAAAATCTAAGCGGCAACGCAATATCAAATAGTCGGCTCTTCGTTCTGTCTGAAAAAGAATCCGCTGCAAACGGGAAAGCTAAAACCATGTTCAAAAGGCGGGAACCGATGAGCAATGAATATATCGTTTTTGACGTGTTGAGGGTGCAGCTGATGACGTGCATTGAGGCTAAGCGAGGCTAGAAAATCAAATAAAAAAAAAAAGTATCAAAGCAATTTAGAAGTGAAAAGAAGAAGAAGGAGACGGTTGGGGAAGGAGGAGGAGTAGAAGAAGAAGATGGAGGAGGAGGGGGAGAAGAAGAAGAAGTAGTAGACAGAGTGACTGAATAGGCAGAAAAATCTAACCAACTCGACTACCACGAATACAAAACTCTATTGATTAAAGTAGACAATAATAAGTCTGACAACTGTCATTAAAACCAAATACAACAACTACTACTACTACTACTGTTTTTGTAAGTAATACTTACAAAAACACCAACATTAATAATAATAATAATAATAATAATAATAATAATAAATATAATCATAATAATAATTCGAAAGCTAAAGACCTGGAAATCTAAATAGAAAAAAATGTGGATATTGAACACAAGAACACTACAAATCATAATAGGTGCGCTTGGAATGATAAAAAAGGAACAAAACAGCACATTGAAAAAAATCCCTGGAAATCTCAGAGTAAGAGAAATACACAAACTTTGTCTTGATAAGTACAGCCCACACACGAAGAACTTTGTCCATGTAACGGAGGTGGTGCTATGGGAGTTAGAAAAACAAGTCATGAAATGTAGTCATAGCTACACATCACTACTTAACTTAGATTTGGTCGGTTGTGTGACCATAACAGAAATCGAATAATAATAATAATAATAGTAATAATAATAGTAATAATAGTAATAATAAACAAATTTATTGATGTAACTCTTTCAATATTTTTCAACAGTTAAGAGAAGATTGCGATTTAAGAAAAGATAAAGAAAAAAACAGTGTTTGAAAAAATGTTAAACGATATTTCGACAGTATGTCTGTTTTCGTCAGGTTATTTTTTTTTTAATTTTCAACTATAAAACTGTATAAATCTAAAAATAAAAGTCCTTGTACAAAAATTGCTTGTCTTATAATGAAAAAAGGTCTGTCTGGAAATGAATGGGTGAAAAATGAATGAAATGTCAGCAGCGTTATTAAGCTCTAAGATGAGCATGATAGCCATCATCTTAAGCAGGTTTCAGTTGCTGGTGGATTAACTCAAGGACCCTGATTACAGAGAAACTAGGCTCACAAAACCTATAGAACATAGCATAGAACTTAGATAGATAGATAGATAGATAGAAACACTGTAAAGTATAGAGAGATTAAATGATAGCTAGATAGGTAGATAGACAGATTAAAAAGTTTAGATAGATAGATAGATAGATAGATGAGGCGATAATAAAAGATAGATAGATAGATAGATAGATAGATAGATAGATAGATAGATAGATATGAATGGGCTGACACAGACAGATAGATAGATAGATAGATAGATAGATAGATAGATAGATATGAATGGGCTGACAGAGATAGATAGATAGATAGATAGATAGATGAAGCAATAATAAAAGATAGATAGATAGATAGATAGATAGATAGATAGATAGATAGATAGATAAATGGAGGCAGCGATAATAAAAGAGAGAGAGAGAGGAAGCGAAAGATAGAGGAAGAGATAGATAGATAGATAGATAGATAGATAGATAGATAGATAGATAGATAGATGCAGCGATAGTAAAAAATAGATAGATAGATAGATAGATAGATAGATAGATAGAGAGAAACACTGTAAAGTATAGAGAGATTAAATGATAGGTAGATAGACAGATTAAAAAGTTTAGATAGATAGATAGATAGATAGATAGATAGATAGATAGATAGATAGATAGATGAGGCGATAATAAAAGATAGATAGATAGATAGATAGATAGATAGATATGAATGGGCTGACACAGACAGATAGATAGATAGATAGATAGATAGATAGATAGATAGATATGAATGGGCTGACAGAGATAGATAGATATGAATGGGCTGACAGAGATAGATAGATAGATGAGGCAATAATAAAAGATAGATAGATAGATAGATAGATAGATAAATGGAGGCAGCGATAATAAAAGAGAGAGAGAGAGGAAGCGAAAGATAGAGGAAGAGATAGATAGATAGATAGATAGATAGATAGATAGATAGATAGATAGATAGATAGATGCAGCGATAGTAAAAAATAGATAGATAGATAGTTAGATAGATTATAGCACAGAGTGAAAAAAAAATTCCATAATGGAAAATTTTTTTTCACGTTCTAATAAATGCTCAACACATTGAATTTAAAAGCATAATGAAAAAATTACGGTAATGAATAACAACGCACAACTTTGTATAAATACTTATATTAATGAACAACATATAGTTTTGTATTAATTGCACCCCTGAAGATGATTATGAAAGAAGATCGAAAGTACTTGGTAAATGAAAATAAAAGAAATTTAAACAGCTATAGTACATTCCTCTCATCCCTTAAAACCAATACACGGAAGGTTATTCGTGATTATGAACGGATTTTGTTAAAATTTAGCGGACATAATGTCTGTAATTCATTCAATCATATATATATATATATATATATATATATATATATATATATAAGTGAACATAGAATCAACACTTAGTGGCGATATTCTGTTTCATGCGAGAATCAATCACCAGACCATGTTTATATATATATATATATATATATATATATATATATATATATATATATTACATAGAAGGGAAATTCAAAAATACCCTGTTTGTAGAGCTATTTCACTCCACATGAAATATTTTTCCTTATTTCATCCTTTCCGTTAATTCCTTTTTTTTTCTATTTGTTGTGGTATCCTCCCTCTGATCCTCCAGATCTACAAATCAACAATTCGCCTTTGCATGGAGTATTGCTGCCATATATGGTCTGGAGCCCCTTCTGTTTGCCTCGGGGTTCTTGATAGGCTCCAGAGGGGGATATGCAATATAATTGGCCCTGATCTAGCATCTCGTCTACAGTCACTTTCTCACAGACGCGCCGTCGCCTCTCTCTGTCTTTTTTTACAAATACTTTCATGGTAATTGCTCTGAGGAGCTGCATTCGCTGGTTCCCAGACTTCATGAGTTCAAGCACCTTACGGGGCTGGCATCCTGCTCTCACCCTTTCACTGTCGAAACTCCTAAATGTAGCCGTCTATTCTACTCCAATAGCTTCATCTCTCGCACCTCTCGCCTGTGGAACTCCTTTCCCTATTCCAGTTTCCCTGAGAGCTATAATCTCCAGCTATTGAAGTGTAATGTCAATCGACATCTCCAGTTGCTTTGATCTATCCCCTACCCTTCTCCTCATACTCTCTTCTATCACTCCTATCTGATCTCGCTCTATATTTTCTTTAACCCCTTGCGTCCTAGTGGCTTCCCGCCTTGCTTGGGGTGAAATGCTTTAAAAAAAAAAAAGAAAAAAAAAGAGTCTATGTTGGACTCTTCCGCCTACTATAAGATTAGTAGGAGAGAAGTTTGTTCACTGTCAAACTCACTGCCTCGGCAGAGAGGAACGCGGACGAAGCTTTGCCGCAGGGCAAAGTTTCGTCCGGGGAGGTAGACAGTCCCTGAACCCGTTTAGGCGGGTTCAAAGGGAATATTTTTGGCTGAACCTACGTTAAACTCGGCCTTGTGTCACATACATTCCTTATGGGGAGACTGTTAACTATAACAGGCGATTGTTCATTACTGTCGAACTCTGTGCCTTGAGCAGAGAGGAACCCGGACGAGGCTTTGCCGAAGGGCAAAGTTTCGGCCGGGGAGGTAGACAGCCCCGGACCCGTTTATGCGGATTCTACGGGAATATTTTGGCCGAGTCTACGGGCTCGGAGAACCCACGGTAAACTCGGCCTTGTGCCACATACATTCATCGTTCTGTTAAATATTAACAGTCGATTAGAGCTGTTCTATCTGTGCTGGTCAAATTCTCGGCCTACGGGCAGAGAGGATCCCCAGACAAGGCTATGTCGAAGGACAGAGTCTCGTCTCGGGAAACATCTACCCGACTACGTTTTATACGGGGTCTATGGGGAATTTTTGGCCGAGCCTACGGACTCGGAGAACCCAGGTTAAACTCGGCCTTTTGCCACATACATCCCTTGTGTGTGGGCTGTTAAATATTAACAGTCGAATAGATCTGTTCCATCTGTGCTGGTCAAATTATCTGCCTACGGGAAGAGAGGATCCCCAGACGAGGCTATGTCAAAGGGCAGAGTCTCGTCTCGGGAAACAGTTACCCGACCACGTTTTATACGGGGTCTATGGGGAAATTTTGGCCGAGCCTACGGACTCGGATAGTCCCACAGTAAACTCGGCCTTGTGCCACATCCTACCTCGTGGGGAGGCTGTTAAATATAAACAGTCGTATAGATTGAACGCTGGGTCAACCGACACACACTCACTAGTCGTGTAATACTCTTCTGTTTTACTTACTGTTTAATATATGATATATCTGTAACATTTGTTTTGTTGTTTCTTTAATCATTTACTTGGGCCACAACACTTTTTCTTTCATTTTTTCATCTTTCTCTCGATTCTTTAAAATTCAAAATTTTAAAGCTAGCTTTTTATTTTATTTCCTAACTCCTTGGTGAGGACAAACCCTGCAAGGTAGTCCTTGTGGAGTAAAAAGGCACTACAAATGGGGTATTTTTGAATTTCCCTCCTATTTAATTTATCTATTTATCTATTTTCTTTTATAATAAATACATTGAGCTGTCTTTGTCGATCAGTTTTAATATTTTATATTAATAGGATTCACTTGGATTATTTACCTACAGATTATTACTTATATATATATATATATATATATATATATATATATATATATATAGAGAGAGAGAGAGAGAGAGAGAGAGAGAGAGAGAGAGAGAGGAACCTTTTACTTTTAGTTTAAAATATCGCAGGAAGGCATTTTTAACACGAGGTGACTGCTTCTTTTACGTTTTGAATGGAGTATCTGATGTTTATGGAAGAAGATAATGTAAATAAAATTACATGTTGAATACAACGTAAACGCCTTTCTATAAACTTTTTTTAGCTGTCCAGAAATCTTGAAAATTTTACATATTTTAAGCATTCTAAGATTTTAATCAATTTTAGTTAATTTGGGTTTATAGTGTTACTTACGACGAGGCTTGGTGAGGTAATGCTAGAAAATTACAAAAGAAATATATAATTTACTATAGTTACTGCTCTCATTTTCTGATAATGTCGTGTATGGGCACCCGTATTTACAAATTCGACACATTTATACAGACATCAAATAAATTCAAAATTACTTTTAAAAAAGTAGTGCATTGAAATATAGTCCGCTTTTCCACTTTTAAATACACATTCAATTTGATAATAATATCAATACAATTTAATACAAAATTTTAGAAGATTTAAAAGTTAAAAAAATTCAATATTCATTAAAAATAATTTAAAGATAATAGTGTCATTAACATATTTTATTCATTAAAGCAATTAAAAGCTGTTCTAATTAAATAATGCTTTAGTTTTATTGGATTATTATTTTGCCGGCTGATTTTCTGTAGGTGGGAGGCTTGTTTGTACAAAAATAATTGATGATTTAAATTCACGAAGTATTTGCCATTAGAGCTACTGTAAATATTAAGTGTGCTACAAAAAAGAATTTCTCAAAATTTCACAAAATTAAACCAATGGAGGTGTAACAGATGTTTAAACAAAGATTTTAAATAACTTCTAAAAATGAAACATTCAAAAATAATTTAATTCAATACTGAATAAGTCTGGAAATTTCATTAAAATCTGACAATGATTTGATTTTTGCATTCATTCTCAAATCATGTTTTTTTCACTGCAAAGAGACGATCTAATTTTCCGTACATTTAACAAATAATTTTCTAAAAATATTTTTTTAAATATTTAAAAATATTATTTATTTATTTTTTATTATTTATTTATATTTTTATATAAATGTATATATTTTACTTATTATTCATTTATATTTATATATTTTTAAATTTTTATAAAACTTTATTATTTATTTTAATTTTTATAAAAACATATTTTAGAATTTATTTTAATTTTTATAAATTTATAAATTTTATTTATATTTATTTATATTTTTATTTAATATTTATTTTTTATTTATTTTTAATATTTAAAAATATGTTTTTATTTTAAAAGGATTTGGATATTTTGAGTGTGTTTAAACGTGACGACTTTTGCAAATACGGACGTCCATACACGATATTATAAAAATAAGAGCGATAACTATAGTAAATTTAAAGTACATCAAATTCCATAAAAAACATTAGATTACTTAAAATATTTTCATATTTTTTGAAAGATTATTGGGTAGTTAAAAAATTATATAACCACAGGTGGTCACATTATATTCAAGTAAAAAAAATAGTTAAATTTCGGACTGTCAAGCTGAAAAGAAAGATATATAATTTTTAAAAATTACATTCAAACCTTAGGTTTTGCTTTTCTTTGGAGGTACCTATATAAATACATACATACATACATATATATATATATATATATATATATATATATATATATATATATATATATATATATATATATATTTAGGCAGTAATCTTTCTTGCATGCACATTTCATTGAGTACGACAGACAAGGTGCTTTTATTTAGTTATTTAGTTTATTATACAATTTCTCATGCGATCTAATACTTTTTTTTATGATAAATTATATAAAAACTGTTCGAATGCCCTTTGTATCCGAGCGCTTTCGGCTATACATTTAGCCATTATTTCTTATTTAACAGTTAAAATATTTAATCCTTGAAAATGGCTAAATGTATAGCCGAAAGCGCTCGGATAAAAAGAACATTCAGATTGTTTTTTATATATTTTATAATCCGAAAAGAAAAAAAAATATTATATCGCATGAGAAATTTTATAGAAAAATAAAAACACCTTGTCTGTCGTATTCAATGAAGTGTGCATGAAAGAAGTATTGCTGTCTAAGTACACAAATATATATATATATATATATATATATATATATATATATATATATATATATATATATATATCGTTTGGGGACCTTGTGGCACGTAGTGCACCAGGTCTGTGTATTCGGCCCTTCAATAAGTGTAGATGGTCCTGCACGAAACATTCACCACTATAATCAAATCTCATGTGCTGTTGTCGGACTGTTGGTTTCCTGGGAACTGATCTGCTTGACTCTCATGCATCGAAATCAACGGGAGAGTCGAGAGTATATACACACACACACACACACACATATATATATATGGGCGTGTTTCCAAAAAAATACGCAAAAAATCCACCTTCGTCCCGACCGTGCGCCGACAGCTTAGTGGTAGAATATCCGCCTGATACCAATTCAGTCGGGTTTCGATCCTAGCTAGAGGCAACCGGATGTCTAGCCGCACTGATGAGCTGTGATACAGCGAAACAGTCTGTCTGTGGATGACATTATATATATATATATATATATATTAGGTTGGTGCAAAAATAATGACGCAATAATGTCGTTTTTTGACCTATTTTTAACGTCAAAAACGACATTATTACGTCATTATTTTTGTACCAACCTAATATATCTATATATATATATAATTAAAATACATATATAAAATGCAACTGTAGAGGTCACCCGTGATATTAACCTGGATTGCAACATTATGGATTGCAACATCAGATCCGTTTATATACCAGAACAATACAAGGAAAATTAATGACAAAACAATTATATTTACTGCTAATAATACATATATTTAAGCCTTTAGTCAAACAATCTGATTTTTTAAAATAATCAATAAAAACATTACACGTAGAAAAAACAATATTCAATAACGCAAAAATTTAAAATACATTTATTAAATCTTCTATTAATATTTCGTAGTGTAACTGTCATTGCTAATTACAGCTTACAGTTTCTTGGCTAATATTTTTTCCATTCTTCTCGACAAAATTCCTTTAGTTCATGCAGATTTTGTGGGTCCCTTCTTTGAATTCTCAGTTTTAGCTCTCTCCATAAATTTTTAATCGGATTGAGATC
>OZ010599.1:21309862-21322362 GCA_963932145.1 Acanthosepion lycidas
TTTATTGATCGATCGATCGATCTGTCTATCTGAGATATCTTTGTCAGTCTGTTCATATCTATCTATCGATGTATCGATCCATCTATCTATATAGCTATCTCAGTATGGTTCTTATTTGCCTATCTATCACGGTTTGTTCAACTATCTATCCCTTACACACACACACACACACACATATATATATATATATATATATATATATATATATATATGACAAAAATAAAGTGTTAGCGTATGCTATATTTATGTGTTTAATAGGAGTAGATAGGCTCGTTTACTGTCCGGCTCAACTCTTTCCAAGTCTTTTCACTGTTTCCTGCTCAGGTTTAGGTTTTAATTTTCTTTCATATTCAGTAACCACCCCCTCGCTTCATAGTAGCATTATTGCCTTGCTCGGGGTGAATTGGTCAAAAGAAAAAGTGCTCAATATTAGGGATAGAGAACATGTAAATATAAAAACTAATTATATGCTTCGTGAATTACCTAATATTTTCTCGTAGTTGATAAATAAGAATTCACATTGAGAAAATAGTAAATACTCTAAACATATAGAATTATTTGTTAAATTGTATGCAACCGTTAACTAAATAATAATAATATTGCTCACCTATATATTGAGCCCTCGTTTAAATTAAATGTTACGAACCTTGAAATTGTACTCTATTCATTCTCATCCTACCTTGATTTTACACACACACACACACATATATATATATATATATATATATATATATATATATATATATATATATATATATATATATATATATTCGTTCTCATCCTACCTGGATTTTACACACCCACACAGACACAAACACACACACACACACACACACACACACACACATATATATATATATATATATATATATATATATATTCTCCACTATTATATGTGGTGTTTGAGTAGAATATTGTTGAAATTGAAATCCCTAGTCTTATAAACATCCAGAGGAATGTTATCATGTTCTGCTGCTTTGTGCGTGTTTTTTTTTTTTTCAGCTCTTTCAAATTCTTCATCTGTACATTTTCTAGGTTTAATGTCAAGAGAATGTTCAATGATTTGCTCGACTTCAGTATCTAAAATGTCAGGTGCATTTCCCAATAGATTTTTAAAGTGGTCTTGCCATTTATTCAGCTTGACTATTGGCCTTTAACTGGATTGGTTTGCTGATTTTCTGCCACTCATCTCGTTGACAGATTTTACAAGCAAGAAAACATAGTTATTTGGCAACCACAGAGTTGATGAATCGTTTGTTTGTTTTTTTCATGCATGTTTTCAGTTTATTGAGCTTCATAAGAGTTCTTGAGTTTATCAAGCGCTTTATTAAAGTCTCGGATAGATTTAAGCAGTGGATTTGAATTTCTTATGGAGTTTTTTTATTATTATTATTTTAAATTATCCCTTTATGATTTAATGCTATTTGATTCCCAATGAATGTTTGGCTGGTGTTTAGGTTTTATATCCCTATCAATTGCAGCCATTTCATGAGATTTGACAAAATTATTGAAGGCTAAGATGGTTTCCGTGCATCTGTTTGTCGAGCTCCAAACTTATTCCTGACAGCAATGGTGTGCTGGTGTTTAAGATGACTGCTTGTTGTTAGAAAAGACAAGTAATATGGTGGAAAGGAAATACTGTTTGTGGATAATTAAAATCGTACAAAAATTATATATCCTTATATCACATAAGCTCCTGAAAATTTTTATTTCGGTTGAGCTCTCTGGGGAGGAATTGTGGGTTTGTAAACAGTGACTATTACGGCTAATAATGCAAGACTCTTCGGTAAATCGAATCGAGTTCTCTCAATCACTGTGTGTTTATCTAAAAATAAATACGCTTAAATTCATCATCATCCCTACCGTGCTTAGTGGTAGAATCCCCGACTGATGCCAATTCAGTCGGGTTTCGATCCTAGCTAGAGGCAAACGGACGTCTAGCTGTGGATGTCAATATATATATATATCTATATATATATGTATGTATGTATGTATGTATACTGGGTGGTCAGCGAGTCTTGTCACCCCTACCAAGAAGTAACGAGAACAATAGAAGAACAAGTAATACAGTAATACAGTCAGCCCTCTGAAATGCATGGGTGACAAGACTTTCAGAACAACTATATATATATATATATATATATATATATATATATTGGAGAGAGATATTACTAATGGTCAATATATATATATATATATATATATATATATATATATATATATATATTGGAGAGAGATATTACTAATGGTCAATATATATATATATATATATATATATATAAATATATATATATATATGAGGTAGAGCTCAATGTCCAAGACAGAGCAAGAATATAGCATAAATGGCTAAAACACTAATATTCCATCGTTATAATTTATTACATTGGAATCGTAATCACTTATCAAAATCATCAGACCTACAAATTCATAAAGAAAACAGAAAATATCCCATATATATATATATATATATATATATATATATATATATATATGTGTGTGTGTGTGTGTGTGTGTGTGTGTGTCTGATTGAATAAAATACAAATAGTGTTTGCTTATTTTTATCGTAATCCTTTCATATTCACGAATATTTTTCTACTATTAGAAGGAAATGAGGCTAGAAATACCCTGTAACTGTGAGAATACATTTAAAACAATATACAATATATTATAGACATATATAAAAAATAGACAAAAACTAAAAATCCTTGAAGCATTATACATCAAACAGTTGAAACCCAACCTAAACAAAATCAATTATGGCATCTCTACAAATATTCTTAAATGTCTATAATTGGTAACAGAAGCCATTGGTTTATACCAACGGCTTTCGATTCATACTTCTACAATTCACTCTCGTGTGGTCAAGTGTGACGTCATAAGGTGCGGTGCGATTTTCGCTTCTAGCGTCTTATATGCACGTGTTTATCGTTGCTTAGAAATCTTCTATGTAAACATTGACAGACTATCATCACTGCTTAATATGTTGTAATTGACATCTTTGATAATGGCTTAAGTAAGCCGAAAGCTTAGATTGTATTAAAAAAATATGGATCAATATTGTGAATTTCTTTCTTCGTTAAACGATAATGTTATTAAACTTATCAGACGTTACGAAAAAACTTTACATAAAATAAATAGACAACACTCGTCTATATTATTTAATGAAACGTGTATATATATATATATATATATATATCTATATATATATATATATATATATATATCGGGTGAAATAGCAAAATTGACCGAATCGTGGAACAGCAAAATCGTCCAAATCGTGGAACAGCAAAATTGTTCAAATCGTGGAACAGCAAAATCGTCCGAATCGTGGAACAGCAAAATCCTCCAAATCGTGGAACAGCAAAATCCTCCAAATCGTGGAACATCAAAATTCTTCAAATCGTGGAACAGCAAAATCCTCCAAATCGTGGAACAGCAAAATCGTCCAAATCGTGGAACAGCAAAATTCTTCAAATCGTGGAACAGCAAAATCGTCCAAATCGTGGAACAGCAAAATCGTCCAAATCGTGGAACATCAAAATTCTTCAAATCGTGGAACAGCAAAATTCTTCAAATCGTGGAACAGCAAAATCGTCCAAATCGTGGAACATCAAAATTCTTCAAATCGTGGAACAGCAAAATTCTTCAAATCGTGGAACAGCAAAATCGTCCAAATCGTGGAACATCAAAATTCTTCAAATCGTGGAACAGCAAAATTCTTCAAATCGTGGAACAACAAAATCGTCCAAATTTCACGTACACATTTCACGTACGATTTAAGTTTTAAGTCTTTTTTTTTTCACTGCTCTTTGAACTGTCGTAGCTGAAACTCCTCCCTAACGTGTTAAGCTACATCCAGTCGGATCTTTTCTAATTGATCGTTTTATCTCTAAGTTAAAAAGATGATCACTCTTCCTGTTATGACTTGGCTAATCCAGTTTTCCTCTCTACTGTTCCCTCTTTTTAAAACTTATTCACCGTTCTCTTGATGGTTCTTGAACGGACATTGAAGATGGAAGCCAGAGTATGAATGTTGGTACCATTACTAAAGTTCGGAATGATCTTTTTCCTCTCATCATTGCTCAGTTGCGGAGATAGTTTGCCTGACACAAAACAATTTTAACCTGCCCTAGATTTAGCTGAATAACTCAAAGGGTTTCTCAGTGATTCTTACGACAAATGGTGTCAAGATGGCTAAAAGTCTTATGTGAAAACCTGGAAAACAGAAACTCAATTAATTTCTTGTGTTTTTTTTTTGTTTTTTGTTTTTTTAGATATTATTCATTTTGTGAAATGGCTAATTATGTTGTTACACGATTTGGACAATTTTACAGTTAGACCTGGTATTACTGTGTGTTTATCTAAAAATAAAAATACGCTTAAATTCATTTTGATCCCTGCCGTGCGTGGTAGAATCTCCGACTGACGCCAATTCAGTCGAGTTTCGATCCTAGCTCGAGGCAACCGGACGTCTAGCCACACTGATGAGCTGTGATACAGCGAAACAGTCTGTCTATGGATGACAATATATATGCTCCTGAAAAATTATTTCAGTTGAGCTCTCTGGGGAAGGAAGTGTGAGCTTGTAAACAGTGACTATTACGGCTAATAATGCAAGACTGTTCGGTAAAGCGAATCGAGTCCTCTCAGTCACTGTGAGTTTATCTAAAAATAAATACACTAAAATTCACCTTCAGAGGGGGCCGTGTGCCGGCGGCTTAGTGGGGGAATCTCCGACTGACACCAATTCAGCCGGGTTTCGATCCTAGCTAAAGGCAAAACGGACGTCTAGCCACACTGATGAGCTGTGATACAGCGAAACAGTCTGTCTGTGTATGACTATATATATATATATGTGTGTGTGTGTTTATGTGAGTGTGTAGCTAGTTAGGCCTATCTACGTTTTCCTTTGCTTATTTTGTTGTTTTTTTCCCCGGTAAGGGAGGGGATTATCCACTAGTGATGCAACCGTATGTGCCTCTTCATCTCCCCACAGAGACTCAGACTCTACACTGAAGAATACATCAAGCGCTTTGACCACGTAGTGCTGCCCCGTGTCAAGTGGGTGGCCGCTGGAAAGCCCTATATCTGACAAAAGGACTCTGCACCATTCCACACAAGCAAGAGAACCCGATCGTGGCTGTTAGACAATTTCTTCGACCACATCACCCCTTATATCTGGCTACCTAACTTCTCAGAATACAAACCCCCTTCATTATTTTCCGCAGAGGCGCTAGTTGACCGAGAGACCAACAAACCTCTTTGTAACCCCAAGGATGACCTGAAGGCAATTATTATGGCAGCATTCTCCAGTTTCAACAAGGAGACCGTCCGGAAGAGTTGCAGGAGATTCCGAAGTCGTCTGGAGACTGTGGTTGAAGCCAATGGGGATTTTATGGAATAAATTTACTCTTTAGTATTACAAAATTTTCTTGTGTAATTTTGGCAAATACATCTGTTAAAATGAGATGTCAATATTATTTTAATTTTTGCGTAATGTAGACGACAATTTATCCACCGCACCATTTATATATATATATATATATATATATATATATATATATATATATGAGTGTGTGTGTGTGTATGTGTGTGTGTGTGTGTGTGTGTGTACAAATAAGTAGAAAAATAAGAAAGAAAACGTTAGATAAATAATCTGGAATTCTTTAGTATTTTTGTTTTTATTTTTTTTTTAAAGTGCTCTAGTGTTTTTGAAACATGAGACCTCTTATGTAGCGAAGGAATCATATTTTTTTTTAAATAATGTTGAGAGGTCATTTGTAAGCTTTGAAGACTGGACATTTTCTCTATTATTCAGTCCCTTGACTTTTCGACGCGAATTCATTTTCACATGACATGCAAACTTAGACGTTTCGCGCTTTGTCCATTCTTAGACGCCCTGTGAGTAATTCCCGCTAAAGTCAAGCTTCCTTGTTTGTTTTTCTTTACCATATAAAATCAATAAAAACATGCAACAAGCATTTTAATGTTAGTTTTTGCAGCCACTCCTTTTCTCTGCCAGATACAAGACAGTTATGCAAACGTGCATATGTGTGCAGAGTACATTTTAATATGGGATAGCTTCTCGTTTGTATTTCATAAGAATTTGTTTGACAGATTCTTACAGAGTGCCACATTAGTGTTATTCTATTCATCTCTAAATTGTTCCCTTTTAAAATAGTTCCACCTCGTTCATTCCACGCTAACAATTGCGGTTAAAACTTTAAACTAAGCTTCGGAAATAGAGTTGATGAAGTCATGTTATGAAAGTCATATTATGTTATACTATGGCTAGAGGATGTCACATTTGTGTTCTTGGGTACTCGTGTTTATTTTTAAGATTACATAAGGCCTTGAATATATATATTCAAGAAAGACGCTTGGATTACTAACACAAAAAAGAGAATGTCTCATATCGAGAATATTTAACATCGAAAAACATAACGAAAAAAAATCAATTATTTCTAATATTATGTGGAAATCTCCACCATTTGCCTGATGACGGTCGCTAGACCGGAAGCACGTCTAGCAAAACTACTATAACCTCTTCCTTTATATATATATATATATATATATATATATATTACAGTGAGCACTGAAGTCAACACTCAGAGGTGGCAGGCTGTTTCATGCTAGACGCAATCGGCAGGGGGCCATATATATATATATATATATATATATATATATATATATATATATATATATATATCTTATAGAAAATTAAAATTAAAAAAAAGTCAGCCGATTCCGCTACCTTTAAACCAGAGGTCGGAAATTATGTCTCGTTCTATACATGCGGAAAAGTTACTTTGAGTTCATTTGAAGTGGGATAAAAAGGACGTATGTATATTTCGTTCAGACCCCCAGAATATATATATATATATATATATATATATATATATATATATATTATTTTTATTATAATAAAGCGTGTAAAATACTGTGATTATAATTCTTCAGGCGATGGTAATTAAATCTTTTTAAGGAAATTTACCTACAAAGTGTTATCTCTTTTACGAAATTTAAACATGAAAGCTTTTGAGTAGCGATTTCAACATGTTTTTATTATAATCTCTTATAATAATAATAATAATCTATTGCTCTACTTTGTATTGAGCACTTTTTAAAAGTAAATGCTACAAGCAGTGAAATTTTACTCCATCTGTTCTTTTTCTCATATATATATATATATATATATATATATATATATATATATATATATATATATATATATATATATTTAATGGCTGTTCATTTCTAAGCACACCTGTCTGATGAGGCAGCTAGCCAATCCATTTTGCAAACATCTGCTCAAGTAAATCTGTTTGTTCAACAGCCTCACAATGCGTCCGTATTTTTTTAAAAAAAACAACAAAAAACAGACACCTGTATACACACATATAATAAATTCTAAATTCTTTTTTAGATATTGGTTGTCATTTGTGTTTAGCTAATACAGACTTAATTTAATAACAATATAACTTGACTTTTACAAATTAATGCAAAATTTTAAAAGATTGAAAAGTTCATAAATTATTTTAATTAAAATTCACAAGCAAATAAAATAATTTTTGTAAAAATTTATTATTAATCGAAAAACACTTTTTTCTTAAACAATTGCTTCCATAATATATTTTATACATAAAAGCAATTAAAAAACTTTTCTAATTAAATAATCGCTTCATCTTATATAATTTTTTTATTTTACGCCTCAAAGTAGATATTCTGTTATTTGGGAGTCCTGCTTATTAAAACAAAAATATTTATTTAAATATTATCCTAGAAATAGTCCCAATATCTAATATAAACAGTAAGTTTACAAAGAACTTCACAAAATTTCAATAAATGAAATGAGTGGAGTTTAACAGATGTAAAAAAAAAAAAAACATATTTTTACAAAGATTTTCTAGAAAAGAAAAATTTAGAAACAATTTAATTAATTTCTGAATAAGTCGTAAAAGTTTTATTAAAAGCAGACAATTATTTGATTTTTGCAAGAATACCCACATCAATGTGTTTTTCACGGCAAAAAAAAAAAAGACGCAGACATTTTCTTATACTAATTTAGGGTCATCCTGTAAGAAAAACAACATTTTTAACCAAAATTTTGGAGGTTTTAAAAAGGATTAAAGAAAATATGATTTAATAATCCAAATATCCTTTATTCTTAACAATAGCATAAATCTTTGGACGATAAAACATTGCTTTTATTAAGTTTAGAGCATTTTATCATGTAAGCTCATTTTTTAGCGAACCACCTATATATATATATATATATATATATATATATATATATATATATATATATATATATATATCCTCTTTTGTTATTTAAAGGGCGTCCAAGGTTGAACAGTGGAAAATTACGAGGAATATTTAAAGATTTAATCTGAATTTTTGTTCAAGCTTAAGTTGTCTTCGGAAAGCTGAAAAACCGCCGAGTGTACTACATGAGTGAATTACTGTTTATCAAGGAAGTGGACAACTATCTGTAGTTGTAATTTGTTTTGTCTGCTCATATCTATCTATCTAAGTATCTCCAACATCTATCTATCTATCTATCTATCTATCTATATATATATATATATATATATATATATATATATATGTGTGTGTGTGTGTATTTATCTCTCTCTCCCTATATATATATATATATTTATATATATATATATATATATATATATATATATATATATATATATATATATATTTATGTATATGTATCTCAGTCTGTTTAGAACTATCTATTTAACTATCAGTCGCGGTCTCTTCATAGCTATCAATCTATCTATCTATCTATCTATCTATCTATCTATCTATCTATCTATCTATCTATTTCTCTCACCCTCTCCCTCTCTCACTCTCTATGTATATATATATATATATATGTGTGTGTGTGTGTGTGTGTGTAATTGTCTCTCTCTCTCTCTCTCTCTCTCTCTTTATATATATATATATGTATCTCAGTCTGTTTATAACTATATAACTATTTGGCGGGGTCTCTTCATTTATCTATCTATCTATAAATCTATCTATCTATCTATATATCTATCTATATATCTATCTATCTATCTATCTATCTATCTATGTATATATATATATATAATATATATATATATATATATATATAGAGAGAGAGAGATAGATAGATATGTGTTTATATATATATATATGTGTGTGTGTGTGTATTTGTCTCTCTCTTTCTCTCTCTCTCTATATATATATATGTATCTCAGTCTGTTTAGAACTATCTATTTAACTATCTGTCGCGGTCTCTTATCTATCTATCTATCTATCTATCTATCTATCTATCTATCTATATATATATATATATATATATATATATATATGTGTGTGTGTATGTGTGTATTTTTTCTCTGTCTCTCTCCCTATATATATATATATATATATATATATATATATATATATATATATATATATATATATACATTTCTTCTTCACCAAATTGGGTTAAAACAATTTTGAAATTCGATCTGTTGATAAAGTTTTAAATCGTAATAGATTTAAATATATCTGTATGATGAGAATTAGTTTATATTTATTTACGGTGATAGCATTTTGAGCAAAGAGATAATCTGTGGGGCGGTTAATCAATATTTATATTTAATTAATCTTATTCATAGTTTTGGGGGTTTGTTTTTTTTTTAATATTCCCGAAACTGAAAGAAAAAGACAGAGAAATGTTCCAATATTTTACACGTACAATGCAACTTCAAAAGTACATAACTATTGCCGCCATATTTACGATGATGTAGACATTTAAAAATATTGCGTAGAAACGTCTCAAATTCAATTTAAATTTAAGTTACATTAAAAGCGATAAAAATATAGAAACAAAATAAAAAAAATGTTTAAAAATCATTCATACCTATATATATATATATATTTATATGTAACACTTTTTTTGCATCACCATAGTTTATAAAACAAATTCCTAAATTCCGATTTGCTTTATACATAGATACATTTTAAAGTATAAATTTATATATATATATATATATTAAAAAGTTTTTATTTAATATTAATTCTTTTTATTTAGAGAAAGCTCTCCATTATTATTTTAATCTTAGTTTAATCTACTTTTAACAGAAACAAGAAAATGCAGAATAACACAAAACGATATTTTAACAACGCTTTGCTGTTGTTAGAATGAATATAATTATTGTTACAATTAAACTAGTTCAATATAGAAAAAGAAAAAAATACTATTATTATAATGGTACATTGACTTTTATATAAAGGTCATAAAATGTATGCATATATATTTCTAAGATGCATTTAGCCATTGTTTTAGAATTATATTTTTTAATTTCAGTTTTTCATTTTATTTTTTCATCATACATTCTCTCTCTGGAAGTCCTTATATGACTTCTAACATACTGCGCATCAGTAACAATGTTATATATATATATATATATATATATATATATATATATATATATATATATATATATGTATATATGCGTGTGTGTTTATGTTTGTGTGTGTGGGTGTGTCTGTGTGTTTGTGTTTACGTGTGTATGCGTGTATATACCTACATACATGTATATATATATATACATACATATATATACATATATATGTGTGTATATATGCGCGTATATACATACATACATATGTGTGTACGTGTATATATATATATGTGCATGTGTGTATATATGCATATATATATATATGTGTGTGTGTATGCGTGTATATGCATCTATATATGTGTTTGTCTGCGTATATACATACATATATATGTGTGTGTGTGTGTATGCGTGTACATACATATCTCTATATATATGTGTGTGCATTTATGCGTGTATATATATATATATATATATATATATATATATATATATATATATATACCGCGCCAGGAAATTTTTCTCGCCAGTGTCGATCCTTCAAATCTACAAGTCAACCATTCGCGGTTGCATGGAGTAATGCTGACATATATGGTTTGGTGTTGGTGCCCCTTCTGTTTGTCTCAAGGTTCTTGATATGATTCTGAGACGGACATGCAATGTAATTGGCCCTGTTCTGGCATCTTATCTGCAGTCGCTCTCACACAGACGTGCCATCGCCTCCCTCTGTCTTTTTTACAAATACTGTCATGGTAACT
Source organism: Acanthosepion lycidas (assembly GCA_963932145.1). Classification (NCBI taxonomy): domain Eukaryota; kingdom Metazoa; phylum Mollusca; class Cephalopoda; order Sepiida; family Sepiidae; genus Acanthosepion; species Acanthosepion lycidas. Next base: position 21,320,991 of record OZ010599.1, read on the forward strand.
GCTCCGATGGGCTGCTTTCGTTGGTTCCCAGACTTCATGAATTTAAGCGTTCTACTAGGCTGGCATCTCGCTCACACCCTTATCTGTGTGTGCATCTGTGTGTATGTGCGTATGCGTGCATATACATCTCTATATATGAGTGTGCATATGTATGCGTGTATATACATACATGCATATATATATATTTACACACACACACACATATATTATCGTTTTTTCACGTATTTTTAACGTCAAAAAACGACATTATTACGCCATTATTTTTCACCAACCTAATATATATATATATATATATATATATATATATATATATATATATATATATATATATATATATGAACCTCCAAAGCTGGACAAAATAGGAGCATACATGATGGAAAAACTTAATAAAAACCAAAAATAAAAATGTTTCATCAAAATCGTTCTGTTATTATTAAAATGAAAGACCAAAGAAATTTTTATTATTAAATTAGATTTTTATTCGTTAATTTTTTTTCTTCCTTCAACGGATGACCATTAATTTTTCTAGGAAATTTTAGCGTCTTTTTGCGGTGAAAAAAAAAAAAACATTGATTTGAAATTCTTGCAAAGAAAAAATAATTGTCGTATTTTAATAAAATTATTATTTCAAAAATGTTTCGTTTTTAGAAAATCTTGGTAAAAACATTTTTTTTACATGTGTTACCCCATACTTAATTAATTTGAAAAATTTATTTTTTTTTCTAAAACAGTAAATCTGCCCTGATTCTTAAAAAAAAAGTGGAATAAACTACGTCATTATTTAATTATAAAAATTCGTAATTTCTTTTATGAATAAGTTATATTAGGGAAATTATTTTCTTAAAAAACCTTTTTTTAAATGAATAATGATTATTTCAAGAACACTTTTTCATATCTTAAAATTTTAATTAGAATCTTTTAAAATGATGTATTAATTTGTACCGGATCGTTGATATTGTTATTAATTAAAAATTGCATTTAGTAATCATAAATGGAAAAGTTTACTACAATTCAGTGACCCCCTCCCCAGTGTTTGAAAAATAATTTTGAATTGTTTGGCGCGTATATAAACGTGCCGATTTTTGTAAATACGGACGTTCATAAATGAATAATGATTATTTCAAGAACACTTTTTCATATCTTAAAATTTTAATTAGAATCTTTTAAAATGATGTATTAATTTGTACCGGATCGTTGATATTGTTATTAATTAAAAATTGCATTTAGTAATCATAAATGGAAAAGTTTACTACAATTCAGTGACCCCCTCCCCAGTGTTTGAAAAATAATTTTGAATTGTTTGGCGCGTATATAAACGTGCCGATTTTTGTAAATACGGACGTTCATAAATGAATAATGATTATTTCAAGAA
>OZ010599.1:21327362-21337362 GCA_963932145.1 Acanthosepion lycidas
AATATTACAGACAAGGTTTTTTTTCTTTAAATAAATAAATTTTCCGTGTTTATCTACGGAAAAGAAAAAAAATGAGATCATGGAAGAAATTATATAAAAATGAATCAAAGCACTTTGTCATATTTAATGAAGCTGTAATGAAAGAATGGTACAAGATATATATATATATATATATATATATATATATATATATATATATATATATATATATATATAGTGCGATGGATAAATTGTCGTTTAGATTTAAGCAAAAAGGAAAATAACACTGACATATTTGAACAGATATATTTACCAAAATTACTCAAAAATATCTTGAAATACTAAAGAATAAATTTATTTAATAAATTCGCCATTGGCTCCAACCACGGTCTGCAGACGACTTCGGAATCTCCAGCAACTCTTCTGGACGGTCTCCTTGATTTAATTGATGAATGCTGCCATAATCCTTACCTTCAGTTCATCTTTGGTGTTATAGGAAGTTTTTTTGCTCTTTCGCTCAACTGCGCTCCACGCATACTAATCAAGGGGGGTGCAGTCGGGGGAGTAAGGGGGATAGATATAAGGAGTGATGAGGTCGAAGAAATTGTCTGACAGCCATGACTGGGTTCTCCTGCTTGAGTCCTGTTGCCAGGCATAGGGTCTTCTAGCAGCCGCCCTCTTTACGCGTGGCAGCACTACCTCCTCAAACCACTTGATTAAGGCCTCCGTGTTGAGTCTGAGGCCCTCATCAACAAATTCGGGAGTTCTTTTCTTATCAGAACAACCAGAGTAACTTTCTTGAGCTGTCAAACCTTCATAATCGCCATTAGACACACAACTCTTTCCGAATCCTCCTGAGATTGACACCCAAACAATATGAAATGTCTGTATTAGAGCTTCCGGTGCGAATGTTAAGTATGCAGTTTCCAAATTTAAGGCGGAGTGATTTGCGTCATGGTGCTCTTTTTCTCACAAATGGTGCCCAAATAAAGTCGACAAAATCAGAAACAAAGAACACGCATGCGCGAAATTAAAATTATAAAATGGCAATAATTTATCCATGAAACTCTGTATACATACATCGGCTCTTGTTTTGAAACATGAGACCTCTTATGTAGCGTGTTGGAATCATATTTTTAAATAAATAATTATATTTATACTCTACTTTTTTATCGAGCACTATTTTTTTTTAAATAATAACAAAAATACTAAAGAACTTTGGATTATTTACCTAACCAGTTCTTTCTTATTTTCTATATATTTTCATATATATATATATATATATATATATATATATATATATATATATATATATGTTGAGGTGGGTAATTTTGGGGTGGGCTACATACATATATATATATATATATATATATATATATATATATATAGCATAATGAGAAGCAACGTATACTTTCTTAATATGTATATATAGAAAAAACAATTAAAAGGTGCAAATTAAAAAAATAATAATGTTTTTTATGAAAGTATTTATTTATATTTGATATTTCAGATCGACCTCGATCTTTCTCTAAAAACAGTTATTTCTGAAGAAAGATCGAGGTCGGTCTGAAATATCAAATATAAATAAATACTTTCATAAAAAACATTATTATTTTCTAATTTGCAACTTTTTAGTTGTTTTATATATATATATATATATATATATATATATATATATATATGTGTGTGTGCGTGTGTGTGTGTGTATTTAGGCACCAAACCTTCTTTAATGCACATTTCATTGAATACGACAGACAAGATGCTTTTATTTAGTTTTTTATACAATTTCTCATTCAATCTAATAATTTTATTTATATTTATAGTTAAAAATAGTAATTCACTTCCTAGAACAAAATTAAATAGGGCAAATATTATTTACGAATTTAATATGCCCCTTAAGGAATTTATTCCTGATCAATCAAAATTCGCAAATAATTATATAAGCCACACTACAACACGTTTGACACGCAGACTCACTCTACACCTTTATGACCATAGCTCAATTAGATCTCATTTAAATATTCATGGAGACCTACTGGTCACTATTCGTAACATACTTGTTGACAACACAAATATAATAGCATCATCTACATGCAAAAAAAGGCTTAAAATAATGGAAGCCTTATTAATAAAAACGAAAAAAAAATACAATCCTTAATGATATTAACTTTGCACATGGACACGTGTTTTGAAAAAATGAAAACATTTTATAAAACATACATACAACAAACTATTTCTTATTTAACAGTTAAATTATTTAATCCTTGAAAATGGCTAAATGTATAGCCGAAAGCGCTTGGAATAAAAGAACATTCGGGCAGTTTTTATATAATTTATCATCTCAAAAGAAAAAAAAAATTAGAACGCATGAGAAATTGTATAAAAAGCTAAATAAAAGCACCTTGTCTGTCGTATTCGAGGAAATTTGCATATACATACATACTTACATACATACACACACACACATATATATATATATATATATATATGTGTGTGTGTGTGTGTGTGTCTGTGTGTGTCTATGTGTGTATGTGTGTGTGTGTGCTGCGTAAGTAAGATTGGCGTTCCGATGGCAATTTTACCATAAAACACCGATATACGCAACAATATATAAATCCAAATATTTTAAAAATTTAATCTTTTTGTCTGACGATCGCAAATAGCGTGAAACCCAGTGTCACAAACTCACATCAATCCAACTATATATATATATATGTGTGTGTGTGTGTGTGTGTGTGTGTGTAACACCAAAAGTGTCCAAATCGTGTAACAACATAGGTTAATTGTCCATCCCACAAAAGGTTTAATATCTAAAAAACACTAAACTAATTGAGCTTCTTTTTTCCAGGTTTTCAGATAAGAAGCTTGGCCATCTTGACACCATTTGTCGTAAGAAATTCTGAAAAAACCCTTTGGGTTATTCAGTTTTCAAGTGAACGGTTTATAATCATTTTGCGTCAGCGTCACTATGTCTTCGCAACAGAGCAATGGCGAGAGGAAAATAATCATTCAGGTCTTCAGCAATGGTCATTTTGGGGTGGGAGATATATTACTTTGGTTTACATGAAATGTGATTGAAGAACAACCTCTACCAAATTGTTCACAGGACCTTTATTCAAATTTTGTTGCGATTTTCTTATCATTTTTTTTTTTTTTTTAGTTTTTGAATTGGGGAATCGGGAGGAGCCGTCCGCTCCAAGTGACACATTTTTTGGGGGGTCGAGTACATCATTCAGGTGGATTAGTTTGCACCAAATTTAATTATACCAGTTTTTCCCTCTCATTTCTTTTGTACCCTGAAGTCAGTTTATGGTTAAACAATACAGTAGACCATCCGGCCACATACATTGTTGGGGGGGTTCTTTGCAAAGGGAGAAATGCTGCTAAGGGCCACGAAAGATATGATGCTGTGGAGAGCCATGACCACTCCCACCCTGAAGGAACACAGCACATAGAAGAAAAATGCATTGGGCATTAATTTTGAAGTTTTCAGTGTGAGTCAAACAACTAACGTCTCACCTGTGATGGGTAAAGAAAATGACGGACATTTTTAGTAAGATTTCTACTAAACAATTTGATTAATTGCTATAATCAACTCTTTTTAAGATGAGTACGTCCCCCCATCATGTTACTCACATGAAGTTGCATTCCATTCATGCTGACTGCGTTTTCTCTTTGTCGCGTTGATTAACAGTCCAACCATTTTTTCTAAGGAAATAACAATATTTTATATTAGCACATATCTCAACAGAATCGTTGTTTAAAAAACGAGAAATCTTCAATCGGAGACCTTTTGAGCGGATTGAGTTACTCGACCTGATGGCATTTCTAACCGGATCCAACATCTGCAAGATTATGCACAGTCTTTATCAAAATTTGGCAATGATACATTTACTTGGTATACGGTATATTGGCTTCCATTATTTGCACCCTAACGTTAATTTGTTGGCATACTGCTTTCTCTGTATCTCTCTCTCTCTGTCTGTCTGTCTGTCTGTCTCTCTCTCTCTCTGTCTGTCTCTCTCTCTCTGTCTGTCTGCCTGTCTCTCTCTCTCTCTCTCTCTCTCTCTCTCTCTCTCTCTCTCTCAGACAATCAATCCATAATAATGACGAAGAAAAACGTCATAAATTATACAATTAATAATAAACACATTAAAAATAAATTAATATTTTTTTTATTGAATTAGTTGACATCATTGTTGGGAAGGATGTGTTTGATGGCCAATTGCAAGGGCATTTATATTTGATTAAGGATTAGTAGAGATTGATTAGTTTCTTAAATCCGCATAATATGTGTGTGTATTTGAGTTGTGATCAGATATGGATGAGAATCTGACAGAATGATAGGATGAGGAAAAAATAGGAAAACGGATATAAATTTAATACTTTTCACTCGAAAAACAAAATGGAGGGAAAATGGAGTATGGTTTTGAATTCAGTATACCCTTCTCCTAGACTGGTGTCCACCCAAGGCTATATGACTCAGACTGAAGAAATGGATGCACACCTTTCCCCAAAGGTATCAGCATGTAAGTGAATGTAATAAACTTGACTGGAACTTGAACTCAGATCTCTAATTCTTCAATCTGAGCCACTATCTATTACTCCACTATGCCTCCATGTGATTGTGATTTTACATTTTCTTATTCATTTTTCCTTTACTGTTTCCCTTCCTCCACTAAACAACTTTGTTCAGACATTATTACAATTAATGAGAAAAACTTTGCAAATAATTTAGTTAATAATAAACCTATTAAAAATAAATTAATGTATTTTATTATTAGTTGACATCATCGTTGGGAAGAATTTGATTGAGGATGAGTAGAGTTTGATTAGTTTCTTAAATCACCATAATATGTGTGTGTATGTGAATTGGGATCAGATATGGATGAGAATCTGACAGAATGATAGGATAAGGGGAAAACAATAGGAAAATGGTTATAAATTCAACGCGTTTCACCAAAAATACAAAATGGAGGAAAAAAGGTAATTTTGATATTATTAAATTTATTGTTTGTTTTTCATTGGTTAAGCAGACCTTGCATAATAATAATAATAAAAAAACACTGATGTACGGTGGAGTAATAGATAGCGACTCGGATTGAGGAATCGGAGAGCCGAGTTCGAATTCCAGTCGAATACATTACATTCACTTACGTGCTTATATCATTGGGAAAGGTTTGAATCCTCTTCTTCTCTCCCCAGCTATGCGTAAATAGCAGGATAGAAAGGGTTCTATAGCCTTGGATGGAAACTGGTCTACCGCATAAAGAAATGGCAACCTACTGCGGGAAAAAAATCTGCCTCATATCGAAAGATACATGATCGTTTATGCGTTTATCACCCATGGCACATAACTGACTTTCCCCTTGGGAAAGGTATATATCCTCTTCTTCTCCTCCACACCCAACTATGGGTAAATAGCAGACTGTGTTCTGTAGCCTTGGATGGCAACTGGTCTACCGCAGAAAGAAATGGCAACCTGCTGCGGAAAAAATTGCCTCGTCACCCATGTATCAAAAGATACATGATCGCCTAAGCTTGTATCACGCATAACGCAAACTGACTGATTGATATTATACTGCTCTCTCTTATGCAATAATAATAATAATAATAATAATAATAATAATAATGAGAAAAACGTCATAAATAATATAGATAACAATAATCACATTGAAAATAAATTAATATATTACTGAATTGGTTGACATCATTAATAAGAAGGATATGTTTGATAAGAAGTAGCAAGGGCAATGATATTTGATTTAGAATTAGTGCAATTTGGGCCTTAAACGACCCTGATGTAATTATCAACCCCCTCTTAACCTCCAAGTATTTATCAACCCACAGGATTCACATGCTTCGGGCGTCCACTTATTTTTGGCCATTTATGTTTTAAACCACTTAGAAATTTGTTTTCTTATTACGAATAAATAAAGCGACTTTTAGTCATCCCTATATATATATATATATATATATATATATATATATATATATATATATATATATATATATATATATAGAATATAGATATTTGGATACAAGAATGCTAACATTAATTATAGAAACAATTACACTAACCAGAAGAAAAAAACAGGAAAAGAAAAATCATTTGGTATACACCTCCGTTTAACCAAATGGTTAGTATTAAACTTGGTCAGAAATTCCTAGCTTTAATTGATAAACACTTCCCTACCAACAATAGACTTAGTACTTAGTATTTAATAAGAACACCCTAAAATTGAGTTACAGCTGCACTGAAAATCTAGAAAGTATAATAAAAAAACACAATAATAAAATCTTGAACAAATCCCCATGCCTCAATAGTATTAATAAAAACCCTACACTTAAATTAGACAAAAACAGTGAAAAATTATGTGATTGTAGAAACCCAGAAGACTGCCCATTGGAAAATAAATGCTGCGTCAAATCTGTGGTATACCAATGTACTATCTCATCTATTGAGAGTCCTAATACTAATGTGATATACATTGGGTCCACGAAGAATGAATTTAAAGACAGATGGAGGCAGCATAAGTGCTCTTTCAACAATATAAATAAAAGTAATCAGACATATCTATCTAAATATTTTTGGCATTTGAAGGAAATGAATAAAACACCAAAAGTAAAATGGAAAATTATAAACAAAACTAGACCTAGTAAAACTTGGGATGACCCATGCCCTTTATGCCTCCATGAGAAACTACACATTATTAAATTTCTAAATAATAAAAATCTATTAAACAATAGACATGAGTTAACGGTTTTTTGCCGACATCATCAAATCTTTGCTTTGAATAATTAGCATATAATTTTTTTTTAATCCATAGTCCTAATAAATAGCTTAAATACCCTACAAAAAAGATAACCCTTTATGAAGTCGTCAAAAAACAAATGTTACGTCAGTTTTTTTTTATATATATATACACAAAACCCTTTTAGAAAAAATAAAATAAAAAAATAAAGCTCCCTAGACACGTAAACCAGACGAGACTAAATCATCTTCCGTTTTAAATTTAGACATCCCAACCTTACCCTGACTTGACACATAGAAATCTAACTCTTTACTGATACAAATTATTAACACCATGCGCCCCTTCTATATAAAAAATCGCGCTAGCCGTCACCATGGAAATTTTGATTTCAATAATGAATCTGCTATTAAAACACGTAAATTTCAGAAATAAGTTATTCCAAAAAAATTTCGCTTGAAGATGAAACAGCTTACTTTAATTCAATTTAATTCAAATAATTATATTGAAGTTTTCGGCTCTTGTTTTGAAACATGAGAACTCTTATGTAGCGTGTTGGAATCATATTTTCAAATAAATAATTATATATATATATATATATATATATATATATATATATATATATATATCATGAAGATAATGTTTTAAAGTATGCGAAAATTATGGGTTAAAGTATCCAATATCATGGATACAGTATATGTAAATATAAAAGTGGACATTGCTTTTAAGTATGAAACAAACTGTTGCCGTTGGATCTTGACCTCAATTTACACACACACACACACACACACACACACACACACACACACACACACACACACATATATATATATATATATATATATATATATGTGTGTGTGTGTGTGTTTGTCTGACGATCGCAACGGCGTGAAACTCAGTCACAAACTCACATCAGTACAACTAAGTATGTTAGCACTATCACTGATATTGGACCCTTTCTAATAAGTAACGCGCATATATAATATATAAATAATATATACAGAAAATTACACACAAACACACACATATAAATATATATATATCTATACATACATTTATATATACATAAATATTATACATACATATATATTTATATATTTTTATCATTATCATTATTATTATTATTATTATCATTATTATTATTATTATTATTATACTTTATTATTATTATTATACTTTATTATAAGAAATAACACTTTGTTTTTAAATTTCCTTAAAAATCATTTAATCACCAGTTACTTACATTGAAACTTGAAAGATTTTGTGTAGTCATTGCAAAGTTTTTTTATCATAATCTCTTATAATAAAAATATAATAATAATATATTGCTCTACTTTGTATTGAGCACATATTTTAAAAGTAAATGCTACGAAGAGTGAATTTTTACTCCCTCAGTCCTTTCTCTTGTTTGGATATACATATATATATATATATATATATATATATAGATAGATAGATAGATAGATAGATAGATAGATATTGATAATATTAGTGGTTTGGTTTCCTTTGCGTTGCTTTGCTTTACAGCATATCAACCTCAATAGGTTGCTTAATGCCGACAAAATTTTTATTGCTGGTAATATTTTGTTTTGTCAAAAATCTGTTGCTCGTAATATATTTCCTTCCAAATTTTATTTCTGGTAAAGATTTTTTCCAAAAAGTATTGTTGGTAATAGTGAACTATTTGCCCATAGCTGGGACCCTAACAGGTGCTACCACCGCGGGTCAGAGTTGGGAACACCAACAATTAAGAGGTGGTTCCACGCTCCTCAAAATCTCCTGATCAGAGGCATTGCTGCTGGACGTATTTTATCGTCTTACCCAGAACGCGAATGTGAATGTAGTTTAACGTCTTACCCAGGACGAGATAATATTAGTGATCAATATATATATATATATATATATATATATATATATATATATATACTTTGCATTTCCCAACTCCCATCGCTAGTGGAAATAATCGATTTTTTCATGCTTCTAAGGCAGTTTTCATGTAGTTTGCGGCCATTTTCTACTGGCTAAAGTGAGAGCCTATATCTGGCTGCCACGAATAGGCAGGAAGATACTATTGGCCAGCGTGAGAGCCAACAGCTGACTGACACGAATGTTAACTAGCATGCTAGCATGCAAAAAAAAAATCGATAGCTGCATTCGTCACAAGTGGGAAAAATTTAAATCTGCATGGCACTTTACTCCAATTGGCTCATTCGCTTGCTTAAACTCAACGTTGATTCTGATTCGGAAGAACTGGGTTGGGTGTGAAAAAGTATTTGTTGTTAACATTCTTTTTTCATCCCTTTTTTTCCAGTTACGAGTCGTTTTTTAAAGCTGATCGTTTAGTTTAGTTCTTTTTTCGTAACTGATTTAATATTTAGTATAGAGCTTAGAAAAAATTCGCAGTGTGAGATAGGCAAGAAGTAGCAACATCAGCACAGCAAAGGGCAATCCTTTAAAGGCAAGGAAGGGCAAAAATAATTAAAGTCAAGTGATAGCGATTGCTGTATGATTTTTGAATCAAGCACGGGCAACTCCGGGCCATGCTGCTAGTATATATATATATATATATATATATATATATATATATATATATATATATTTAAGAGGATAGAATCCAGGTAGAGCTGAATGTCCAGGACAGAGTAAGAATATAATATAATATAAAAGGATCAAACACTAATATTCCATGGTTATATTTTATTACATTGGAATCATAATCACGATCCAATTCAGTAAACCTACAAATTGGATTGTGATTATGATTCCAATTTAATAAAGTATAAGCATGAAATATTAGTGGTTGAGCCGTTCAGATTATATATATATATATATATATATATATATATATATATCAGTATGTTCATATCTATCTATCTATGTAACTAGCTAGGTAGCTATCTCAGTTTGTTCATATCTATCTATCTATCGATCTATCTATCTATCTATCTATCTGAGACTGTTCATTATCTATCTATCTATCTATCTATCTATCTATCTTTGTTCACATTTATCTCTTATTATCTATCTATCTATCTATCTATGTTTCTCTGACTGTTTATATATATATATGTATATATGTCTGCCTGTTTACACACACACATATATATATATATATATATATATATATATATATATATATATATATATATATATATATATATATATATATATATATTAGCACTTTAAAAATTATTTTTAGTTGGTATCTATATTTGAGTAGACGTTTTATTTATTTATTTATAGTGTATTTATTTATTTTCGTCTACCGG
>OZ010599.1:21342362-21354862 GCA_963932145.1 Acanthosepion lycidas
CAGCGGTCATTGAAATCAAGAGCTTGTGTGCTGAAACACTGTCCTGATGAAACCCCATTCGTCAGTTTTCCTGGACTTTCGGTCATGATAACTCTTCTTAACTGCCTCAGCAAGTTGGCGTAGTATTCTTCATTGATGGTGTAACACTTTTGAAAATAGTCAATAAACGTAATGTCATTTGCATCGCAAAAAACTGAGGACATCACCTTCCTGTAGATGAAACTAATTTGGTCTTCTTTGGAGCAGGTGAGGAGGGGTGTTTTCTCTTTTTCTCAAAGTGATTGACCCAACGCTCATCATGGATTAAGAAACTAGCTGGATTTGCCTCGAACAATGTCGGATTTCCGTGTGATGTGATCAGCCTGGTGCGCTTTTGAGCAGGTGTCAGAAGTCGTGGCACCCACCGAACATAAAATCCAACTGCCAAGTTCATTTTATCAACTCTCTCACGCGATATAGCATTGGTTATTTGATTTGCAGCCAATCGCCTGTCGTCTATCACCATGTGGTGAAAACGATCAACGTTTTCTTCGGTGGTGACAGCTGAAGGATGTCCAAACCTTGGGTCATCTTCAAGACTTTCCCTTCCCCTCCTAAAGTCAGCTGCCCACTTTTACACTGATGTGAAAAATATGATCCCTATCACTGAGATACTGGTTTCCAGCCAAGTGTTCTTACATGTTGGGGAACAAATGATAGTCAGATCAACCAGTTCAAAGCCAGAGTCATGCATAGTATTCATTGAAATTAAGGACTTGTGCGCTGAAACATTGCCCTGATGAAACCCAGTTTTCCTGGGCGTTTGGTCTTGTTAACATACGATGCCAAATTTTGTCCATTTCCAAGAGAATTCGTTATTTGTTACGTTTTCTTTGAACAATCTGATGTCAGTTTACCTGGAAAGAAACAATACAGTTATTGATAATAATAACTAAAATTAATGCATGCAAGATTTCCCAATTCTAGTGTTGTGGCCTTGTTAGGGCCAGAAATAAAGATAGAAAGAGAGGAATTGAGTTAAACAAATATATTAACAGAAAAAACAGTAATACAAACATATACAAACGAGAGTGTTACAGCAAGAATGTTCGGTCCGACTGTCAGAGCTGACTGCTGGAAACTCCCCTCTCTAAAAGGCAGTACCTGCTCCTATTTATATAGCTGGGAGAGTCCGTGCGTGTGTAGGTAAATTAACATAACATCTAACATAATCCCTTCTTAATTAGCCTATGACGTTTTCATCCCACCATCGTAAATGTGTCTTTTTATTCAATACGAACCGGATTAGAGAGTCTAAAAAGTCAGTGCGTATTATACCAAGACCTTTTTTTTGTTTTTTGTTTTTTCATTATAGAAAATATCTTTTTACGAAACAAAAAAAATCAACTTTATCTAAGTTAGGTAGATGATTGCGCGTATAGCCTTCCGTAGTGAAAATACCTGAGGTATCGTTAACGAAAAGACACCTTGGAATCTTTTAGTGTCTCGACCCGCCTTGTGATGAGCCATATTTCATACGACCCACTGCACGAAAAAGGTTGCCCACGCCTAGTCTAGACACAGGTTCTCGTCAATTTTTGTGCACCTCAAAATATCTCGATGACCAGTGCTTGCCAACTGATCTTTCCTCTCAGCTATGTCACACGGCTCAAGGTGGAAAAGACTGTCTAGTATCAGTCAACAATTCTAAAACAAGACTAGTGACATTTCATCGACAGCGAGCAGATCATAAAACGGCACCTGATAAGTGGTCATGCCCACAAAAGCTGCTTGCCTCAAACGTCTACTGGGTCTAAATTTCGTTTCCGTGCTCAAATGGAACGCGTATATTCATTCTGATCTACCACAGAAAGAAATGCCAACCTACTGCGGGACACAAAATCTTCCTCTTTAGCCATGTATCGAAAGAGACACGATCGCCTAAGCGTATATCAAACATGGCACATAACTGACTGATCTATCTATCTATCTATCTATCTATCTATCTATCTATCTATCATAGTCTCTTCACTATCTATCTATCTATCTATCTATCTATCTATCTATGTATCTATCTATGTATCTATTTCTCTCTCCCTCTCCCTCTCTCCCTCTCTATGTATATATATATATATATATATATATATATATATATGTGTGTGTGTGTGTGTATTTGTCTCTCTCTCTCTCTCTCTCTCTATATATATATATATATATATATATATATATATATATATATATATATATATATGTATCTCAGTCTATATAATAATAATTTATAACTATATAACTATTTGGCGCGGTCTCTTCATATCTATCTATCTATCTATCTATCTATCTAGCTAGCTAGCTATCTATCTCTCTCTCTCTCTCTCTATATATATATATATATATATATATATATATATATATGTGTGTGTGTGTGTGTGTTTTTCTCTCTCTCTCTCTCTATCTATCTATCTATCTATCTATCTATCTATCTATCTATCTATCTATCTATCTATCCCAGTCTCTTCAATATCTATCTATCTATCTATCTATCTATCTATCTATCTATCGTAGTCTCTTCACTATCTATCTATCTATCCCAGTCTCTTCACTATCTATCTATCTGGGGGCATGGCGGAGTAATCGATAGCGGCTCGGATTGAGGAATCGGAGAGCCGAGTTCGAACTTCGGTCGAATCCATTACATTCACTTACGTGCTAATACCCTTCGGAAAGGTAGAAAAACTCTTTTTCTCTCCCCAGATATGGTAAATAGCAGGACAGACCGGGTTCTGTAACCTTGGATGGCAACTTGTCTACAGCGGAAAAAAAAATGCCTCGTCAGACGTGTATCTAAGCGTGTATCACGTATGGCACATACCTGACTGATATTCGTGCCACCACAAAAGATACTGGATGAATAGTAATTTCTTTGAAACGTCCCAGAAAATGCATATACCTTCTGTTATACTCAATCTTTACAAAAGTCATATCAGACCAACAATGAAGTATTGCTACTGTATCTGGGCAAATGCTGCTCAATCCCCTCCGCCCAGCGTAGAGTGAAATGGGACGTTCCAGTGTAGGTCATTTGGCGTCGCTGATTCGGTGTGGCATATTCGACATTTGAAATTTTTGCCAGAGGAACGTCAGATAGGTGTCAGATTACTACTTCGTCGTTATAGTCAAATTATATATATATATATATATATTTCAATAAAGGTGCAATCAATTTACAAATTCATGAATTATTCATACATAAAACAAATACAAAGGTTAATGATTAAATGGCGAGAAATCCATCTTCGCGAACAATTCAATAATATACAAAAACCCCGAATCTGTTTATGAATGAAAAGATCCTGTTTTATAAATTTCAACCTTGTTTTCGTTTGTCCACTTATTACTGAGAGTAAAAACAAGAACACAGTCTATTTCATACCTGAGGATGTCTGTAGGAACAAACGAAAGCTTGTAAAATAAAAAGATCTAATGTAACGGAAATTTATAAAACAGGATCTTTTCATTGATTTGTTCGCGAAGATGGATTTCTCGCCATTTAATCATTAACCTTTGTATTTGTTTTATGTATGAATAATTCATGAATATATATATATATATATCGTTTAATAGTACTTCGTCGTTATATGCTCGAATAGTCCTATTTAAGAAAAGGAGTAGTTGGAGGTATTTTTATTTAAGAAAAGTAGTAGATGGAGGCATTTTTCTATTTAAGAAAAAGTGTAGTTGGAGGTATTTTTAAATTTAAGAAAAATATCTCGAAAAGTTGTTCGTTGGATATCCACCCGCCACAAAGCAAAAAAAAAATGAGTGATGATGACGAACGAATCAAAAAGTCAATGGAAGTTGAATCATTAGATTCTGTTTGAGTTCTTGAAGGGTTTTGTTCATAATTACGAAATGAAGTAATAATTTCTAAGATGAAATAGTTTTACTAAGTTTTTTTAATTTTTTTTTTTTTAAATACAATATTTTTAAATTAAGTTTTTAACTTCCATTATTCCGTTAGGGATCCTTAATTCTCTAAGTGAATAAAAAGTCATATTGGAAGTTGGGTGTTTTCAATGATTTTATCCTTTTTGTGGGGGTGTCATGTCTCCAGTCAAAGACGTTGACGTCGAAAGAGTCTGACGCCTAAACAGCTATTCCTAATAGTTCAATTATTTTTCTGACGCCGAATCAGTCACACCGAATCAGTGATATCAAATGAGCTACGGTGAAACAAACCAAACCCGTCTCGACTGAGTTCAAAGGCACTTACGCGACCTTGTGGGTGATGAATTATTCTACACTCTAAAACTCTTATCCAACAGATGAAACTTTGTTCGTCTCTTACTACTCTATGGCTATTTCAATGGCAGATTTTCGGGCGAGTTAGACTCCTTAGACCCATCAGTTCAGACCTTCACAACTAGAACCCGTCACACTATGACTCAGTAATTCACTACCTTGAGTGGCCTCTGTGCTTGATACAAGATGCGATGGGTAAATTGTCGTCATTTTATATATTTTACAATTTTGCGCATGCCCGTTCTTTGTTTTTGATTTTATCCACTGCACAGAATAGTGGGGTCAGCTGGGCACCCTCTGTGGGAAAAAGAGCACCATGACGCGATTCCCTCCAACAGAAATTTGGAAACGGCATGCTGTATTGATTGGCATTCGCACCGGAAGCTCCAATGCGAACATTTCATAGATTTTGGGTGTCAATCTGAGAACATTACAGAGGAATCGGAAAGAGTTGGATGAGTCTAATGGTGATTACGAAGGTACGGCAACTCGGAAAAGACACTCTGATCGTTCTGATAAGAAAAGAACTCTCGAATTTGTCGTTGAGGGACTCTTGGGTCAAAAGAATGGCTGCTGGAAGACACGATGTCTGGCAACAGGACACTGTTGCATGTCACTCGAGCAGAAGAACCATGTCATGGCTTTCAGACAATTTGTGCGAACACATCACCTCTTTCTTATATATGGCCAACTGGCTTCCCAAACTGCAACACATTGATGATTAGGTGTGGGGTACTGTTGAGCGAGAGACCAACAAAACTCCTTGTAACACCAAAGATGAACTGAAGGCAAAGATTATGGCGGCATTCACCAAGACCGTCCAGATGAGTTGCAGGAGATTATGAAGTCATCTGGAGGCTGTGGTTGAAGCCAATTGCAATTTTCTGAAATAAATTTACTCTGTAGTATTTCTGATATATTTGTGTAATTTTGGTAAATATATCTGTTAAAATGAGATGCCAGTATATATATATATATATATATATATATATATATATATATATATATATATATATATATATATATATATAGAGAGAGAGAGAGAGAGAGAGAGAGAGAGAATTTTGAGATCAGGATTTATAATAGTTATAAACTGGTTTGATGAAAAAAGTATCTTTATTGTGGTTCAAGATAAAAAGATTTCAAAATACTAAAAAAAAAAAACAAGCTTACATTACTGTCACTGAATCTAACTAACGCCTTTATCCACTGTGCCATGTGTCCTTGGTTAGATCTAGTGACAGGACCCAAAGTGTGTGAGTTCAATACCGGGTAAAGGCAGTGGAGAACTTGGAGAGGGGAAGTAACAGGAGATAACTGTTAACTGACATCCTTTACAAACATGGCACGTGGAACTAGAACAGTCTACCACAGTGAACGAAATAAAGGTTTCAGTTCGACATTCCAACCACCTGAAGAAGGCCGGAGCGTACAACGGTCGAAACGTTGTGATAAATATGGCGACAAAGATGAGGACAATAGTCCGACTAATGTAAATAATGTACATAATACCTCATCTCAGAAATATAGACAGGTTTTATTTGTTGTAATGCGAAATTTTAACATCTTGATTATGTCATTGTTTTCACTTCAAGTTACAAATTTTTTGCTGTTATCACATCATGTTTTTACCAGAGCTCATATTGCAATTTTTTCTGTTATCATCCCTTTTCTCTGGTACTCCTTATTACTGGTTCCCATATTGTATTCATTTCTGTGCTTGGTCGGCTCAGAAGATGGCACGTGGAACTAGAACAGTCTAACCCAGTGAGCGAAATAAAGTGCTCAATTCGACATTCCAACCACCTGAAGGAGGCCGGAGCGTACAACGGCCGAAATGTTGTAATAAATATAATGAGGACAATAGTCTGAATAATGTAAATAGTGCACATCTCAGAAATATTGCCAGATACTGACAGGCCGAAACGTTGTGATAAATATGGCGACAAAAATGAGGACAATAGTCCGAATAATGTAAATAGTGTGCATAATACCTCATCTTAGAAAGTAGATAGATACTGAAGGCAATAGAGTTTTTCACAGAAATTATGGGGAAAGATTATATTGAATTAATGGCTTGATCTGCTACTAG
This sequence comes from Acanthosepion lycidas, assembly GCA_963932145.1. Lineage (NCBI taxonomy): Eukaryota > Metazoa > Mollusca > Cephalopoda > Sepiida > Sepiidae > Acanthosepion > Acanthosepion lycidas. The sequence goes on from OZ010599.1 coordinate 21,348,733, forward strand.
GAACGTTACTTCACAATACTGCGTTAGATCATATTTTCCGACACTTGTCCATGACTTAAATCATTTTTTCTACCACTTGTCCATTCCTTCAATATTGCTGTCGCATGTGATCCGGTGTTTTTTCTATGTATTTACGGATTCTTGATAAAATCCTAAGAAGAATCTGCAATGTTATTGGTCCTGAATTAGCATCTCGGTTACAGTCACTTTCCTATCGCCGTAATGTATATTCCTTCTGCCTTTTCGTTAAATAATTTCAATTTTTCTCGTGAGCGTTCCTTTCTGGAAGCTGGAATTGATGAAGTTAATCACAGTACTAGATTAGCATTAAAGTCTCATCATTGTACAGTTGAAACCGCAAGTTCTATGCTAATAGTTTCTTATATTGCACTTCTCGGTTGTGGAACTCTTATCCGGCTTCTTGCTTCCCATCTTCAAAAATGTTAAATACAATGTCAATCGTTATGTTTTTTCTTCTTAATTATTGTTCCTTTATTGTCCTCTATCCTTAATTTTTCTTTCTCATATTCTCTAAGACTCAGTATCCCCTCCTTGCGTCTTAGTGGCTTTATTGCCTTGCTTGAAGTGAATTGACTAAAAAGAAGCTCAAGTCATAAGCTTATAACTGATCTTAATTGTAAATTGATTTCCTTCATCGTGTTAATTGTTATGCTCGTTTAACGTGCAGGAAATTCTGAACGGAACCCTTTATTAAATTTACGGGAGTAGAGAGTCGACGTTCCACAGTCTATGTCTAGGTATATCTCTAGTTCTAGTTCTTTTTTACTGCTTAGCTATTGTTCTCTCTATTTCGGCTGAGTCCAAGTACACACTGCCTGGCACAAGGACAATATTTTAGTGGATTAAAGCGTTGGTTCGTGAATTTGGCGACATAGGAATTGCGTGTTCAATCCCTGAGCGGGGCAGTGTATACATGGACAGGAAACAGGCCGAATAATAACTGAGCAGTAATAGAAATAAGAATACGAGTGACCAGCTATATTATTTACATTCGAACTATTGTCCCTATCTTTGTTGTTATCACGCCGTTTCGGTCGTTGTGGTTTCCGGCCTTCCTCATGTGTATATCAGTCTGACTAACTTACTAGGAATTCTGAACTGAACACTTTATTAAATCTACGGGAGTAGACAGTTGACGTTCCACAGTCCATATCTAGGGACATCTCGTCTAGTTCCTACTTTGGTACTGCTTAGCTATTGTTCTACCTATTTCTACTGAGTTCAAGTACACACTTTCTGGCACAAGGACAATATTCTAGGGTATTAAAGCGTTATTTCGTGAATTTGGTGGCAGTAATTGTGCGTTAAACTCCTAGTGTGTACATGTATTCAGTTGAAACCGAAAAGCACTAAATAGGAACAAGACCAGATACCCTTACATAGGGTCAGTGGAATCAGAACAGTCTACCTCCATTGATTAAATAAAGGATTCAGTTCGTAATTGGGTTGGTCGCCCAGAAACTACTGACACTGTTATGACACAGAATGTCACCCTAATAACCTTACGATTTTGATGCAGAATGCGTAATTGGCGAGAGAAACACATGAATACCTGAGCTAGCTCGACAGAATATATATATATATATATATATATATATATATATATATATATTCGACTCATATAAAAAAAAGGCCCGGATAGTAGTACAATTTACCGATATAAATATATTTAAACAAACTGGTATCTGGGGAAAAAATTTGGTAAAAAAAAAAGCCAAAAACATCCGAAAATAACCGAACACCGCAATGCCTAGTTAACGAGAAAAAAAAAAAAAACTATCGAAAAAAATAAGAAAAGGTGTAAAGTGCTCAATACACTAAGTAGAGCAGAGTAAAAAAAAATTAATGAGCCAGAAATTAACTACTAAGGTTTCACCTAACGGATCTTCAGGCCGAACTGTAAACTTGGTAGGTTGTTTCTGGCTCACTAACATATATATATATATATATATATATATATGTTGCGTAATTACGATTGTCATTCCGCTGGCAATTATTCCTCCCACTACCATAAAACACCGATATACGAAACTATATATAAATCCAAAATTTTAAAAAAATAGTCATTTTGTCCTACGATCGCAAACAGCGTGAAACCCAGGGTCACAAACTCGCATTAATCAAACCATATATATATATATATATATATATATATATATATATATATATATATATATATAGCTCGTGACGTCATACATGACCACGTGAGAATGAAAACGAGAATTATTAAGTATGGGAGGCCGTTGGTATAAACCAATGACTTCTGTTATCAATTAGAGACATTTAAGGATATTTGAGGAGATTTCATAGTTTATTTTGTTCTGGTTAGGTTTCAACTGTTTTATGTATATAGCTTCAAGAATTTTTAGTTTTTGTTTATTGTTTTCATGCATAAGTATAATTGTGTTTTCAACGAGGATTTTACGGAATTTTGTATACGGCCAGGAATGTTGTGTTAAATGCCTAAAAATGTTAGATTTATCATTCAAATGTAGAGTGAAACGTCGTGAAAATGAGCTTGTGGTATGACCAGCATAAATATTATTTAATCCATTGGAGATACACTCCAAAGGGCATTTGAATTTGTAAACTATGTTAGTTTTTTGCAAATCGCTAACGGGGAGTGGGGAAGTATCTTTGCGAATAATTAACTTGGTTATACTAGATTTAGTAAATATTGAAAAGTAATTGTCATCTTTGGATAATGGCCCAAAGCTTAGATTGGATTTAAACATGTATCAATATGGTGATTTCCTTTCGTCTTTCAATGATAATGTTATTAAGCTTATCAGACGATAACTTACTTAAAATAAATAGACATAACTTGTCTATATTATTTAATGAAACATGCGTTAATACATATATATATATATATATATATATATATATATATATATATCATACTTATTATAAAACCCGGGTTGTGTGTGTGTCTGTTCGTTTATATATTGGATTGGATTTCCTACATTTTTCAACCGATTTCAACAAAACTTCACAGGACTACGTAAAATTACCTTCCGGTGGTTCTGACAGTGCCAAAAACTGGAAAAACACAATTGTTTTTGCACGAAATCAATTTGAAAACACGATTAAGTGGCATCGCTGTTTCAAGACTGAAAGGGGACAACTCATATCGAGTTATACTTATTATAAAACCCAGGTTGTTGTTGTTGTTGGTGGTGTGTGTGTGTGTGTGTGTGTGTGTGTGTGTGTGTGTGTGTGTGTGTGTGTTCGTTTATATATTGGATCGGATTTCCTACATTTTTCAACCGATTTCAACAAAACTTCACTTTTTTTGGCAGGTAGTGTTTCTTATTGTCTTGCACACGTTTTTCTTTATTTTTACATTCAGAATGCTTTAAAAATTCCAATTACAAGACAATTGTTCATAATAAAATTGAAAAATTCTATTCAATCGGTAGACTCATAACGATTGAAAACAATGTTTTTGTTTGAGTTTGGGTTTGACCAATTCGTAAAAAAAAAACCAAAAACAAAACAAAACAAACAAAAAAGCTAATTAAGACATGCGTGTCCGTCAACCTTAAACAATAATCTTTGTCAATTTTATTTTTCAGTCTTTATGATGGTCGATACTTGATCTATCTCTTACTGTTACATCCCCTGGCAACGCCGGGCTCTACTGCTAGTATATATATATATATATATATATATATATATATATATATATATATATATATATATATACTTACGCACAAATATACTGACGCAAAAATATCCTTGTGAAAGGTATAGATCCGTCTATTCTCCCAGACGTGACTTTGTATAGACTTGATTGGCAATCTGTCTGTGAGAAAGATAAACCTAATTCCCAACCAGCTTGAAAATGGTTGCGCTTCATCAAACTGACTTTACCCCAAACAGGCCACTACTGCTACTACGGCTGCAGTACGTAATAGCGCCCCTACGACCTTAATGGGTTAAGTGACTCGTGATCGCGATTATTCTTATATATAATATTAAGACGAAAGAAAAATGGCGGAGAAAAGTATGGTGGTGCTGTGGTGGTGGCGGGGAGCGAATTTTATTTCCTTCTGAAACAGTCTTGACGACTTTGAAATACCGAAGCCTCTGGAGCGACGTAACGCGTAAAAAGAGACATTTTGATCGTGTTACAAAGGTTAGAAATCGGTTCAAGCGTTTGGTCAACCTTTGACCTCTTGCTCTTTCGAGGATATTGACACCTTTTATTGAGTGTTGGATATCACCGTCGCATGCTTGTGTCGCTTTGTAATGGCGCGCTTGTTTTGTATTTATCGAAATTTTCCTTCCAGGATTTTATTCCGTCTGCTTATTTCTTTAGACTGCCTGTCTGTCTGTCTGTCTGTCTGTCAATAATCCCGGGGCACGTTTGCGTGCCTATCTCTTTGTCAGGTGGGAGACGGGTAACATATTTTTGGACAAAGAAATTCTAACAAAGAAGCAATGTTTTTTTTTTGTTTTTTTTTTTGCTTCTGTGAAAATAAAAGTACCAGCAAAGACATTACGGCAGTAAAGATTAAATTAGATATTAAAGGTAGCTATGGAGAGCCATGAACGCTTACATCCTAATAGTAATTATAGAATTATCCGTTTTATTACAGGAAACATTCGGCATTTATTTTTGCGAAAATTAGTGTTACTGAAATTTATTAAATCTTTTCTTAAAGCATTTTTAAGAAAGGAAGCTGTGGAGAATCATAACAATTTTAAGAAAGGAAGCTATGGTGCGTAAAAACATTTTTAAGAAAGGAAGCTGTGGAGAATCATAAAAATTTTAAGAAAGGAAGCTATGGAGCGTAAAAACATTTTTAAGAAAGGAAGCTGTGGAAAGTCAAAACAATTTTAAGAAAGGAAGCTGTGGAGAGTCAAAACAATTTTAAGAAAGGAAACTGTGGAGAGTCATGATCGTTTACATCATGAAGAGTTATTTAATAATTATAAAATTATTCCTTTTCTATACAGGAAAAATTCGGCATTCATTTAGCGAACTTTAGTGTGACAGCCGGCAGAAATTTATAACATCTTAGAACATTTTTAAAAAAGGTTAAATTACATATTAAAGGAAGCTATGGAGGATCACGATCGCTTACGTCCTGATGAGGTGGCACTAACAATTATAAAATAACTCCTTTTCCGTACAGAAAACGTTCTGCATACCTCTAGTGAAAAATAGTGTTACAGTCGGCAGAAATTTATAACATTTCTTAGAAAAATTTTAAGTAAGGTTAAATTATATATTAAAGGAAGCTATGGAGGATCATGTTCGCTTATGTCCTGGAGCACTAGCAATTATAAAATAACTCTCTTTCCATACAGAAAACATTCGCCATTCCTTTAGTGAAAATTAGTGTTAAAGAAGGCAGAAATTTATAACATTTTTTCTTAAAATACATATTTTTTATTTTTAAGAAATTAGACTCCTCAAGGACAGTAAATGTTATAGCTCTTTCTAATATTAAGAGAGGTTTCCTTTCAATTCTGTTGCTTTACGGAGCGTGGAAATTTAACATCTTGATTTGTGACATTTTTGTTTTCTTCTAGTCACGAACAAATTCTGTGCGCGAATCAAATTTTTTGAGCGAACCAATTGGAAGTTGGAAGTTCTCAAGCGATGCGTTGCTTTTATTTGGTAAAGCTATTTGTAACTTTATGACGCCATTCGATACGGTCTGGAAAAGCATCGTCTTCTTTAAGGTTTATTCGTTTGAAGCCATTTTTAATCATTGATCTGAGAAAACGCTTTTATGCTTCTGACATTTTAGACATTTCATACATGGCATCCACATAAGAGCCTATATCTGACGTGGCTGTTTAAGAACATGACATGAGTTCTTAAGTTAATTTTTTCGTTTTGTAGTATCTTGCAATGTTGGACATAATTACCACTAGCACAGTTACTTCAATGGAAATTGTTATTTGGTAAAGCTTTTCGTCTGTGCTTTTATTTTTGATAAGGTCGGGAATTAACAGTGTAATTATATCATTAGTTTTGTTTTCCAAATAGATGCGATACACATTGTTGTCGCTGTTATTGTAAGTGTTCAAGTAATTTGGAATTTGTTAAAGCTCTTTGTTTGTAAATATGCAGCGGCAGTCTAGATGATCT
>OZ010599.1:21364862-21374862 GCA_963932145.1 Acanthosepion lycidas
ACTATTGATTCATTGTTTATCGATAGAATTGCCCATTCTTCTTGTTATTATATGTCATGAATTTATATGAAGATTTCTAATGGCGTTACGTAATGTGCGTTCGAATTTGGAGCGGTTAGATTATTATTAAGAGAGATGAGGGATCCCCGCCTTAAGTTAGAGAGAAATAAATGGAAATAAAAGGAATAAGAGGAAAAATACAGAAAGAAAAATAGAAGAGGAATAAAATAAAATAAAATAAAATAAATATCATGAAATAAAAATATAATAAAAATATAATGAATATAATAAAATAATAAGAAATAATAAAAAAGTAAAATAAAAAGGAATACAGAGAGAAAGAAGAGGAATAAAATAAAATAAAATAAAATAAAATAAAATAAATATCATGAAATAAAAATATAATAAAAATATAATGAATATAATAAAATAATAAGAAATAATAAAAAAGTAAAATAAAAAGGAATACAGAGAGAAAGAAGAGGAATAAAATAAAATAAAATAAAATAAATATCATGAAATAAAAATATAATAAAAATATAATGAATATAATAAAATAATAAGAAATAATAAAAAAGTAAAATAAAAAGGAATACAGAGAGAAAGAAGAGGAATAAAATAAAATAAAATAAAATAAATATCATGAAATAAAAATATAATAAAAATATAATGAATATAATAAAATAATAAGAAATAATAAAAAAGTAAAATAAAAAGGAATACAGAGAGAAAGAAGAGCAATAAAATAAAATAAAATAAAATAAATATCATGAAATAAAAATATAATAAAAATATAATGAATATAATAAAATAATAAGAAATAATAAAAAAGTAAAATAAAAAGGAATACAGAGAGAAAGAAGAGCAATAAAATAAAATAAAATAAAATAAAATAAATATCATGAAATAAAAATATAATAAAAATATAATGAATATAATAAAATAATAATAAATAATAATAATAATAATAATAAATAAAATAAATAGAAAGGAAGGAATACAGAGAGAAAAATAGAAGAGCAATAAAATAAAATGAAATAAAATATAATAAAATAACAAATAATACAAATATGATGAAAATAATAAAATAATAAAAAAAATAATAAAACATAAAAAATAAAATAAATTAAAATAGAAAGGAAAATATACAAAGAGAAATTAGTAGAGGAATAAAATAAAATAAAATAAATATAATATAATAAAAATATAATAATTAATATATAATGAAAAAAATAAAATAATAAAAAAAATAATATAAAATAAAATAAAATAGAGATGAAGGAATACAGGGAGAAAACAGAAGAAAAATAAAATAAAATAAATTAAAATATAATAAATATTTTAAATAAAAATAAAATATAATAAAATATAATGAAAATAATAAAATAATAAAAAATAAAATTAAAATAAAATAGGAATACAGAGCGAAAATAAAATAAATATAATAAAATATAAAAAATAAATAATAATGAAAATAATAAAAAGTAGTAAAAAATAAAATTAAAATAAAATAAAATTAAAATAAAATTAAAATAAAATAAAATAAAGGCGAAGAAATACAGAGCGAAAATACAAAATAATTGAACTGAAAGAAGGAAAAATCAAAGAAGATGAATGAAAAGAAGGATGAATGAAAATGAAAATGAATGTCATGAAAAAATGTAGAAAATGAAGGAAAATATTAAAAAAAAAAAAAAAGGGAAAAAAGATCAAAGCAAACAGGATGAAACTTTTGGTAAAAAATAAAGAACTTTAAAAAAAATGAAAAAAATATCGAATAAAAGAAAACAAAAAAAATAAGAATAAGAAATGAAAAAGAAAATGAAGAAAAATAGAAAAAAATTAAAAAAATACATGGGGCGGTAAAGAACGAACAAAAATAAAGAAAAAGGCGGGAAAATGAAAAAAAATGAAGAGAGAAGCAAGAAAAGAAAAAGAAAGAGAAAACCTAAAAATCAATTAAAAAATAAATGAATTTCAAAAATTAAATAAAATAATATTACTGCACTTAAATTTATAAAGTCTAGATACCATAAAGGAAAGTGATATTTATTCTGTTTAACTACAGAAATGTGGCACAAGGCCGAAAAGGGGATTGGGGAAAGGACGGTCTTCTTCTGTCTTAACTATAACTTAGCTAGCCGAAAATACTGACGCAATCGTACGAAACAATATTCCTGACACCAAAACAACACATTCATACGTACCTTTCTTACTACAACCACCATAATACCTCTTTGTCTCTATGAAAATACTAACTAGTCCCCATATTTATATTTTCTGTGGGGGGGAATAAAATACCATAAAGAAAAGTTCATCAGGACAATTACCCTGAAAGTATTTATAGGAAGCTACATTACGGCAATGTGAATGAGACTGGCGCCGAGATGCCAGGTCAGGACGAATAATATTGCAGATTCTTCCTTGGGTTTTGTCCAGAAACGCTATCTATAGAGGCGGTAAAATTAAACCGTAAATTGTGGGTTTTTTTTTTTTAGATCAGCTGCTAATTTGACCTTATCAAACTGGTCGAACTTACTAACAAGATAGTTGTGTCATCAGCACAGATACCAAATTGAGAACTGGTGCCATCAAGAAGATCAAGAACAGCGTTTGTCCAGGGATAGAATCCTGAAAGACACCGGCGTTGATACAAAAAAGATCTAAAAGCGAGACAAAGAACGAAGAATGATGGCTGTTTGGGACAACTATCATTTTGTAACTTGATAAGAAAAACTGAATCAGTTAAAAAAAATTCGTCCAGACACGTTCGCGCGTTTTTGTATGCGTACTCATGGAAAATAATAAATAAACATCAAAATTAATTAGCAAATTCAAAATTAAGTTACGATAATGAAAGTAGTAATAGTATTTACGATAACTAGAGTTTTAAAATTAATACTATTTCTCCAAATTTCAGAAGTAAAACAAAATGCTCCCTGCAAAATAAATGTCTACACAATAATATATTGTATAAAGCTACGGTTAGAAGAAATATTATAAAAGAAGTAATAATTATAAAGAATAAAGAAGAATCTAAAAGCATTGTATTATAATCCTAAAAAAAGTATTTTGAAAGAAAAACATGACTCACATAGCTACAAAATAACCTCCACCAACATTAAATAGAAATTAATAAAATTATACCTACTTGCAATATTATATCAATACTTTCAGACTATGCTTTGAAGAAAAATTACAAATAACTATTATTTACATGTTGACTATTTAGACAGAAATTACTAATAGTCAAATCAGAACAAATTGCAAAAAAGAAAAACGAAAATTCTCGGAAAATGCGGACATGTTAGTCAGCATATATATATATATATATATATATATATATATATATATATATATATATATATTTGGTTGGATTGATGTGAGTTTGTGACCCTGGGTTTCACGCTTTTGCGATCGTCAGACAAACTGATTAATTTTTTTAAAAATTTGGGTTTATGTAGATTGCGTGTATTGGTGTTATTATGGGAGTGGGGGGAATCGTCGTCGTGATGTCACTCATGCTAATAGAAGCATGTCCGTGCACCCGATGAGGTACGAAGACACACATACACACTCGCTCGTCCGCCGGGACTCATACATATATAAACATATGTGGGCAGTTTCGGATATGACATATGTATGTATACGGGTGGTGTTGTGTCTATACATACGCATTTGTATGTTGAAATTCATAGATTGGAAGCGTAGCGAAAATTTCTCATGAATGTCTCGTGAATATATACATGTCAACAATCAGAGCATTTTCTATTTTTTCACTGATATTGAGCGCTTTCTAATAAGTACCGCGTATATAATATATAAATAATTATATAAGTATATTAGGTGGGTGCAAAAATAATGTCGTTTTCTCACATAGTAACATATGTGAGAAAACGACATTATTTTTGCACCAACCTAATATTTATCTATATTTATATACACACACTTTTCACACACACACACACACACACACACATATATATATATATATATATATATATATATATATATATATATATATATATATAGATAGATAGATAAATTATAAATTAATTAATTAAGTGCATAGATTTCGAGAGATCAAATACATGTAATAGAATAAATTTTAAAGAGATACGTCTTTTTATAATTTATAATTTATTTGCAAATATTTTATACGTAATATTAAATGCTGCTAATGATAATAGAAATAATCACAAAAATGATAAATAATTTTGAAAAATTAAAGATAATTGAATATATTAAAAATATGAAAAAAATAATACCTAAAAAATATAAATTACAATTATTTTTTAGCATAAATTATTTTTTTAATTTAATATATTAGGTGGGTGCAAAAATAATGACGTAATAATGTCGTTTTTTGACATTACGTCAAAAAACGACATTATTACGTCATTATTTTTGCACAAAACCGAATAAAAATAATAAATGAGAAAATCAACGAGTTCTTGAAACCTCTCACCGAAACTCTGAAATTGAGTTACTGAAGATAACATCAGTGACAAATCCTATATTTGTATTAAACCCATATATACTCGAGGCCCTCAATATCTTTTGTAACCTAGGAAAATTACTGAATAGAATAATCGAACGAAGGTTGGTAATGAAGAATAATACTTAGAACAAGAACAATATAAGAATCTCCATCGGCGCGCTGAAGAACTATCAACTGCTAGAAGTTAGTCAAGTAAATTCCCCAATGAATCTCCAACTGCGGAATATCTACCAATTGCCCCACGCTGTCAGATGTGGCACAAGGCCAAATTTAATGTGAGGTAGAGGCAGTAGATTCGGAGAAAATTCCCCCGTAGACATCGTATAAAAAGGGGTCATGGAGCTGTTTCCTTAGACGAGATTCTCTCCTTCGACGTAGCTTCGTCGGGATTCCTCTCTGCCCAGAGGCAGAGAGTTTGAGCAGCCCAGCATGAGACGAATCTCCAACTGCAGGATATTTACCAACTGCCCCACACGGTCAGATGTGACACAAGGCCAAATTTAATGTGGGATACTGAGTTCGTAGGCTCGGCCAAAAATCCCCGTAGACCACATATAAAACGGGGCATATTGCTGTTTCCTGAGACGAGACTCTGACCTTCGACATAGCCTCATCTCGGGATCCTCACTACAGAGAGTTTGACTAACACAGCTGGAGATGAATCTCCAACTGCAGGATATCTACCAACCGCCCCACGCGGTCAGATGTAGTACAAGACCGAATTTCATGTGGGGTATCCGAACCCGTATGCTTGGCCAAAATCCCCCGTAGACCCTGTATAAAACGGGGTCGGGTAGCTGTTTCCCGAGACGAGACTCTGCCTTTCGACTTTGCCTCGCCTGAAGGCAGAGAGTTTTACCGGTACAGCTGGAGACGACTCTCCAACTGCAGACCAACATACAGTACTTACTTGTATTCAGGTGAATGGGTTCGTAGGTATGCTGCAACAAGCAGCTGTTACAGTTTTTGTGTATATAATATGTAACTAGTGGGCCAGTTAAAATGACTTAACTCCCTTTATAGTCTACCAATAGAAGATTAACCAATCCGAAGCCGCAGAACATTCTATCCGTCGTGTATAAAGGCGGCCATTTTTGTTCACTCTACCCGAATGGCCAGTACCAACTTGTCAGGCGAAAATGAACAGAAGGAAGTACTACGCTCTGCTAGTTTGCTGCGATATCCACTGCTAACCTGAACTACGCTTTCCTACTGTCTCCGAAATATTCATTACTAACCTCTGGATTCTCGAAGACGAACGTCAAAATGCCTAACAGCAGCAACGTGCTGAAATGCATTTAACAAACATTTAATGCCATTTTGCTTTTCTATTAGTTCTGGTTAGCATACTTATAATAGGATGCTGTTTTGCAAAGAATTCCCTAGATACAATTGTTAACAAGTCATAGCACATTAGATCTACAATGTCATGTTCTGTTCTCGTGGCAATGGGTGAATAGAGTATTTATTGACCAGTGACTGCTACGTACTACACTATTATTTGCAGCCATTAATGGACATCGTGTAACCCAGCAATGATCGGTTACCCTATCCTCAATGCGCCGTGTCGTCAGTTCCAAGCTGCTCGGAATTCATTTGAAGACGAACCTGGAGGTTTCCGACCAACGGTCTGGCCAGTACGTTCGCCTGATGTGAGTTCAATCGGACATTAAAGAACGCATTGGAAAAATCTACTTGCATTGGAAGTCTCGTATTTATCTAAACCTCTGTGCAAATTAATTGAAACAAAACGAATAATTCCGTTATTATTTACTTTTTTTTTTCGTATTCTTCCAATGAAACATGCCCCAGAGCACATGTTAGTACTTCGTATGCCCATTTCAAGAAGTTGCTTCTTGCAGATTGACCACAGATTCTCGACTGGATTTAAATCAGGAGAGTTTCCGGGCCAATCTCTACCTACTTTAATTTACTCACTATTAAAGGTTCCCTGTGCATTCGTGCAGCTTTAAAATTTTCGTACGCTTCCTTGGAGGAACGTCTATCACAGAAAATGGCCGTAGGACAACTAATCGACAGTCGAGACAATAGTGTCTCGGCGTGATAAAAATCTTATGGAATCACGGATGACGCAATATATTTAAGGCCAAACAAATTTCATCATACTCCCCGATAAGAGATTCATATTGCTGCACACCACTGCAAATGACCTAATTTGAGAAACAAAAACAGAAATCGATTACACCCTGTCAATCCAGTGGGTTTAAAACTGACCGTATGTTGAAAGAAACGAAACTAAAGCGGCTTTTTCAATTAATTTGCACAGGGGTGTATATCAGCAAGCTGTGTAAAATTATCAAGATGGCATGACATCTCGGCACTGGCTGCCAAAGCAGGCGTTACATTTGTTGCCTAAGTTAGATTTCTAACAGTGATGCTCTAGGGACATGAGGTCTACATAATTAGTAAATCCTTTCCTTCAACTTTCGTAGACTGCACTTGGGAGTTTGGGGCCACATCTCTCAACAACATTAGGCGTTCCTACACTGATTTCCGTTTCAAGTAGTTTTTTTTTTTACAGGATGAAGTTGCTAAACGGTTTTGAATTACGTGTCGTTCTTCTGCTAGGCTGGTTGACAACCAAGACAGAATTGTTGCCCATGTTCACCATAATCTATGAATATAGAATACAGCGCAGTACGTAATCTGTTCTATGAAACAACGTTAAAGATTAACACTCACGAGTCAGACACTCTACTGAATCTGACTATATCGCCAATACCACCATCAGCAGCTGTTCCGTAATTCTTCAGTCTTCGATATCAAAGGCTGGCCATGAGTATTCGGAAAAAACATGGACGCCTTTATACACGTCGCATTGAATATTTCGAGCCTTCTGATTGGTTAACCCTTCTATTGGTAAACTATAAAATGAGTCAGTTCATTTTGACTGGCTCACTAGTACGCCAGGGTACCCAAAAATTCCAACAGAAATAGCCTACACTGCTCTGCTATTTCACCCATAAAAACAAATAGATTTATACTTGTCTCATTGGTATTTGCGCTTAACTGACTGTAACAAACCCGACTGGAATTCGAACCCGGATTGAGAATTTCTCATTTCGAGCCGCTATTCACCAGCTCAAAAATCCTGGGTCAGAGGTATGCTATTCAATCGTTATTACATTACTTCAGTTTGTCCGGTGATACAAATAATCCGGTATGGCTATATGGTGCATATACCGGAAAATCGGGTTTATATTTGTGCTGCACTGCATTATGGGATATATACAGACGTGATAACAATTACACTGATATTCGTTTCACGTTCGAGCTCACTTACTCTGTTGCTGCACCAGATTAAGAAAATATAGTGACAAAAAATAATGGTTATCCTTCTTATAAAAGAACCATATCTGTGCATATTTCTGAGATGAAGTATTATGTACACTATTTACATTATTTGGACTATTGTTCTCATCTTTGTCACCATATTTATCACAACGTTTCCGCCTTTCAGTATCTGTCTATATTTTTAAGGTGAGGTATTATGTACACTATTTACATTATTTAGACTATTGTCCTCATCTTTGTTACCATATTTATCACAAAGATCCGGCCCTTCACTATCTGTCAATATATCTGAGATGAGGTATTTTGTACACTATTTACATTATTCGGACTATTGTTCTCATCCTTGTCGCCATATTTATCACAACGTTTCGGCCTTTCAGTATCTGTCTATATTTCTGAGATGAGTTATTATGTACACTATTTACATTATTCGGACTATTGTCCTCATTTTTGTCGCCATAATTAACACAACGTTTCGGCCTTTCAGTATCTGTCTATATTTCTGAGATGATGTATTATGTACACTATTTACTTATTAGGACTATTGTGCCCATTTTTGTCGCCAAAATTATCACAACGTTTCGGCCTTTCAGTATCTGTCTATATTTCTGAGATGAGGTATTATGTACACCATTTACGTTATTGTACTCACTTTTGTTGCCATATTTATTACTATGTTTCGGTCGTTGTACGCTCCGGCCTTCTTCAGGTAGTTGGAATGTCGAATTGAACCCTTTATTTTGATCATTTGGGCAGACAGTTCTAGTTTCACGTGCCATTTCTAATGGATGCCAATTATACGTTATCTCCTGTTAATTCCTTCTTCAAATTCTCCACTGCTTTAACCAGTTATTGAAATCACAACTCTTTGGGTCCTATCAGTGGATCTAACCAACGCCTTTATCCACCGTTCCATGTGTTCTTAATAAAGGGTTCAGTTCGACATTCCAACTACCTGAAGAAGACCGCAACGTACAACGGCCGAAACGTTGCGATAAATATGGCAACAAAGATGAGGACAATAGTCCGAATAATGTAAATAGTGTACATAATACCTCATCTCAGAAATATAGACAGATACTAAAAGGCCGAAACGTTGTAATAAATGTGGCGACAAAGATGAGGACAATAGTCCGAATAATGTAAATAGTGTACATAATACCTCATCTCAGAAATATAGACAGATACTGAAGGGCCAAAACTTTGTGATAAATATGGCAACAATGATGAGGACAATAGTCCGAATAATGTAAATAGTTTATAAAAGAAACGCTCTTCGAAACTGCTTCAACATCGAAATAAAGTCAATAGCTTGCTTTGGTACAGGAGACATAATCGACCAAACTACCCCAACCCCCGTTTGGCAGTCGATCTGTAAACACAAAAATATCTCTGTGATTTGTACACTAAAGATTACTACGACGTTTCAAGCTTAACCACTTCTTCAGGAAATGAATTGAGCCGTAAAGCAATGGTAAAGATCGCCATCAAGGGTTAGAACATCACAATATGGCGCCGCGACCAATACGAAATCATATTGGTCTTCACGGGATAGCATGGGGGCAGAGAGGCCAGGGTGAGGTCACATTTATTTACCGGCATATCAACACCTCTATGGTTTATGTAAGACCGGAATATAAATATATTGGATGCAGTTTCATGCCTTCAACTACAAATATTTTGTATATGCTTTTATATTACAAAGTAAAGGTATGTTTTTAAATAATAATTTGTACATGATAAAATGTATTATTGGTAATTTTTTAAAGAGTACTGCTAATGATTTCACTACAAAAATATAATGTTGGTAATTTTCTATGAAAATGTATTCTTAGCAATTTTACTATAGAAATGTATTTTTATACATTTTTAGTTTTGCATTGATTGTCATTTCGCTAATAATTGGTAATTATGTTATAAAAATGTATTTTTATACTTAGTGTTGAACTACTTATTATTTTGCTATAAAATGTAATGTTGGTCATTTTACTAAAAAAATGTATTGTAGGTATTTCTACTATAAAATGTATTGTTGGTCATTTTGCTATAAAATGTATTATAGGTATTTCTACTGTAAAATGTATTGTTGGTCATTTTGCTATAAAATGTATTATAGGTATTTCTACTATAAAATGTATTGTTGCTCATTTTACTAAAACTGGATTGTAGGTATTTCTACTATAA
>OZ010599.1:21379862-21384862 GCA_963932145.1 Acanthosepion lycidas
TATATTTAACTCTTTACAATAACTGAAAGTATAATTTCCACCGGCGAGTTTATCTTTCAATTCTGCCTTTGTTATATTGAATGTAAACTCTTCGGTAATTCAATTAGAATATTTGTTAGATGAGTGCTACAATATTTATGCTTATCCCGGGTCAGCAGAGAAGCGGACAGCTGTCGTTCAGTTCGTATTTACGTTTGTAGAAAGGCGAATTTCAGTGGCTACTCCTCACCTTTTTAGCTATTTACAATTAATGATGACTTGTCCAAATATAATTAATCAAAATAACAATAATAAATTAATAGATAATTAATCGTAATTAGTAATAAAAATTGCATCTGTCCTACAATTTAACATCGGGACGATTAAGTGGTGTCATTTTCTTCTCTTGGGATATGTATCGGCTTTATTGATATGTCATGGGGTCTTGCCAGAGTATCGAGAATATTAGCTTTATGATCATAGGACCAGAGTTCGAATCACACCACAGTCGATTTTTCATGGGCAGCACGGTTTGAAATTTGCTGAAAAACATACCACGGTTTGAACCCACGCCTTGTAAATGAAATCGACTTGATGAAACCATTCCGAAGCTGTCGATGTCTGTGCCTGCACGAAATCACAAGTCACCGTGACCGAGGATTTGAGCGCATTGGCATGGATCAAGAAATTGCCGGAGTATTGAGAGCGTTAGCTTTCTGACCGTAAGAATCAGGTTCGCATCTCACCATAGACGATTTGTCGGCTAGATGACTTCTTGATGTTAACGGTCTGATGAAGTGATCCCAAGAGGGTCGCGCCGTCTTCAATTGTCTTAAAGCCACGTCACAGGTTTGACCCACGCCTTGTAAATGAAACTGAGTTGACGTAACCATTCGAAAGCCGTTGATGGCTGTGCCAGCACGAAATCACAAGTCTATCAAGTCCCTGTTGCTGACGCCTGCTTACGCACATTTGCGTTTGTTCAAAACCCACGAAGCCCAACTGTGGTTTATATGACAATTATGCTGAGCGGCCCTTAGTTACAGTTTCTGGGAGAGAGTGTGTTATCTAGCGGGATCAACAATCTGAACAAGGCCAGAACGCTAAAACTCTCGGTCACGATGACTTGTTACTTCGTGTTAGCACAATCACCAACGATCCCAAAGGTTCCATCTACACAATTTCACTGAAAAGGTCTGAATCAACCCGTGGTACTGATTCCAGGGACTTTCAAAAGGTACCGCACGCTATCATGGTGAGATGATGCTGATACTAAATATTTCAAAATTCAGTATCTGTCTATATTTCTGAGATGAGGTATTATGTACACTATTTAAATTATTCGGACTATTGTCCTCATCTTTGTTGCCATATTTATTATTACGTTTCGGCCTTTCAGTATCTGTCTATATTTCTGAGATGAGGTAATATGTACACTATTTAAATTATTCGGACTATTGTCCTCATCTTTGTTGCCATATTTATTACAACGTTTCGGCCTTTCAGTATCTGTCTATATTTCTGAGATGAGCTATTATGTACACTATTTACATTATCCGGACTATTGTCCTCATCTTTGTTACCATATTTATTACAACGTTTCGGCCTTTCAGTATCTGTCTATATTTCTGAGATGAGGTATTATGTACACTATTTAAATTATTCGGACTATTGTCCTCATCTTTGTTGCCATATTTATTACAACGTTTCGGCCTTTCAGTATCTGTCTATATTTCTGAGATAAGGTATTATGTACACTATTTAAATTATTCGGACTATTGTCCTCATCTTTGTTGCCATATTTATTACAACGTTTCGGCCTTTCAGTATCTGTCTATATTTCTGAGATGAGGTATTATGTACACTATTTAAATTATTCGGACTATTGTCCTCATCTTTGTTGCCATATTTATCACAAAGTTTCGGCCCTTCAGTATCTGTCTATATTTCTGAGATGAGGTATTATGTAGACTATTTACATTATTCGGACTATTGTCCTCATCTTTGTTGCCATATTTATCACAAAGTTTCGGCCCTTCAGTATCTGTCTATATTTCTGAGATGAGGTATTATGTAAGCTATTTACATTATTCGGACTATTGTCCTCATTTTTGTCGCCATATTTATTACAACGTTTCGGCCGTTGTACTCTGCGGCCTTCTTCAGGTGGTTGGAATGTCGAACTGAACCCTTTATTTCGCTCACTGGGGTAGACTGTTTTAGTTCCACGTGCAAGGACACAAGGCACAGTGGATGAAGTTGTTAGTTAGATCCAATGACAGGACCAAAAGAGTGTGAGTTCAATACCCGGTTAAGGCAGTGGAGAACTTGGAGAGGGGAATTAACAGGAGATAACTGATAACTGACATCCTTTAAACATGGCACGTGGAAAAAGGTATGAACCCAGCTATGGCTAAAATAGCAGGACAGACTGGGTTCTATAGCTTTGGATGGCAACTGGTCTACGAGAAGGACAACTCTGAATTCAAAACCTTGCGGAGGGTCGTGTGTGGATCTCCTGGCACGTAGTGCACCAGGTCTCTGAATTCGGCCCTTCAAAAAGTGTGGATGGTCCTGGACGAAGCCTTCACCACTATAATCAAATCTCATGTGCTGTTATTGGGCTGTCGGTTTCCTAGAAACTGATCTGCTTGACCCTCATACGTTGAATTCGACGGGAGAGTCGACTACATATATATATATATATATATATATATATATATATATATATATATATATATATATATATGCATTTATTAAATTATTACTAAATGAGGTGATTGGGTGTTCCATACTTTTGTCACATTTAAGCTACGATTAGAAAATCACCATTACTTGTTTAAGTTAATGTATTTAGCAACTCTTGCTGGGCAATTCAGTATATATATATATATATATATATATATATATATATATATATATATATATATATATATATATATGTGTGTGTGTGTGTGTGTGTGTGTGTGTGTGTGTGTGTGTGTGTGTGTGAGTTTCAGTCGTGTTTCGATGTGTATCAATGCATCTCATCAGGCTATTATAAATTACTCACTCGCCCGTAATTTGCAATCGGCTGATGAGATGCAGTGGTACGGTACGCATCGAAACACAATTGACATGATTGACATGCTTTTATTTATCCTAAAATAAATAATATTGCTCTACTTTGTATTGAGCCCTCTTTCAAATTAACGAACTTTGTAATTGTACTCTATTCGTTCTCATCTTACCTGGATATATATATATATATATATATATCAAACATTGTAAACTATCTTTTACATAATTTTGTTAAAACAAAATTATAACAACTCCATCTCTCTTTCCCCCTCCCCCTATGTCTCTCGTTACCGTAAGACTCACTTGTATACATTTTCTACAATTCATTTCCGTTTTATTAACCATCTAAAGAGGTCAAGTTTCTGTCACTCCTCCTACTCCAATATAAAACATACTTAAGAGAGATATAAAATTAACCCCTCCCTATACTTTATATTGTCTGTTTAACTACCACTCCCAAACCCCTCTATTAAATTACAAAAATTACACTACCCACCAATTTCTAATCCCATTTTTTTTCCTTGAACAATTCGTTTTGACTGACTTAAAAAGATTTAGAAAATTTCTAAACTAAATGTTCGCCCAAGAGCCCTCAAGCTAGAGTGTTACTTAATAACCTTGTTTCAGGGACGGAAGAGGAGGAAGTAATTACAGATTTTGAGGATATATAGGAAAGATAAGATTAACGCTAGACTAAGGAAAAGTTTAATTGTAAGTCTGTTCAAGGAATGGTTTATTTTAACCAATACACAGCTCCATCCCGAGAAGTACTGCTTTCTTGAACAGACTTACAATTAAAATTTTCCTCTAGTCTAGCGTTAATCATTATCTTTCCTATATATCCTCAAAATCTGTAATTACTTCCTCCTCTTCCGTCCCTGAAACAAGGTTATTAAGTAACACTCTAGCTTGAGTGGCTCTTGGGCGAACATTTAGTTTAGAAATTTTCAAACTTTTTTGTGCATGTTAGGAAAAAAAACTGATTACATATTTGCGAAATATAATTATTTGACAAACAGCGTGGGGGGAAAAACGTGGCGAAGTTGAATTCGAAATCAATTTCGAGCGATAAGAGTTTTGATAAGAATGATTGATGAAGAAGAAACAGTGATATCGATCGGCCGATTTAGCAGATGATAATTGGGTTCTCGGGGTTCGATCAGATAATAATGATTGACGATAATCAAATATTGACTGATGACTAAATTGCAAGGAAAAAAAAATGAATTTGTCTGTGGCCGAATTTCTTTCTTTCTCACAGTATCTTATTCCTCCTATCGCTCTCTCTCTATATTCCTCCCTATATATATATATATATATATATATATATATATATATATATGTGTGTGTGTGTGTGTGTGTGCGCCCGCGACAAAATACTGCAATTAAGCTCTTTATTTAATTTTTCTGCCTGTCAAACAAATGTTTTCTTTCCTGAATGTGTTAATTCTGTTCGAAAAATAAAACATCCTTATAACTTGTGTAGCATACATAGAACCCATGCACACAATTAAAAAGCAAAAATAAAATCATTCTCGATAATGGCTAAAAGAATAGTCGAAAGCGCTCGGAATTATAGAACATTTGGACGGTTTCCGCACACTCTGTGTCCCAAAAAGAAAACACTTGTTCGAACACAAGAAAAATAAAATAAAAAGCTTAATCTCAGTATCTTGTCTGTCGTCTTTAATGACACATGTATAAATGAAGGATTGCTGCTTAATGAAACATGTATAAATGAAGGATTGCTCTCTCTCTCTCTCTCTCTCTCTATATATATATATATATATATATATATATATGTATTAAGAATTTTTTTATGTTTATACATTCTTTTTATAGATACAAACATTTAAGTAAATGCTCTGTTTATAATAAACTGTATTAAACAAAATTTAGCGGACTTTGTCCATTTCATAATGTGTGACGTTATTTGTTTACATTTGGATACGCTTTGAACA
>OZ010599.1:21389862-21392362 GCA_963932145.1 Acanthosepion lycidas
TAGATACAGAAAGGCTGAAATGTAATAAATATGGCGACAAAAATGAGGACAACAGTCCGAATAATGTAAATAGTGTACATAATACCTCATCTCAGAAATATAGACAGATACTGAAAGGCGGAAACGTCGTAATAAATATGGCGACAAAGATGATGACAATAGTCCGAATAATGTAAATAATGTACGTAATACCTCATCTCAGAAATATAGACAGATACTGAAAGGCCGAAACGTCGTAATAAATATGGCGACAAAGATGAGGACAATAGTCCGAATAATGTAAATAATGTACGTAATACCTCATCTCAGAAATATAGACAGATACTGAAAGGCCGAAACGTCGTAATAAATATGGCGACAAACATGAGGACAATAATCCGAATAATGTAAATAGTGTGCATAATACCTCATCTCAGAAATATAGACAGATACTGAAAGGCCGAAACGTCGTAATAAATATGGCGACAAAGATGAGGACAATAGTCCGAATAATGTAAATAATGTACGTAATACCTCATCTCAGAAATATAGACAGATACTGAAAGGCCGAAACGTCGTAATAAATATGGCGACAAAGATGAGGACAATAGTCCGAATAATGTAAATAATGTACGTAATACCTCATCTCAGAAATATAGACAGATACTGAAAGGCCGAAACGTCGTAATAAATATGGCGACAAACATGAGGACAATAATCCGAATAATGTAAATAGTGTGCATAATACCTCATCTCAGAAATATAGACAGATACTGAAAGGCCGAAACGTCGTAATAAATATGGCGACAAAGATGAGGACAATAGTCCGAATAATGTAAATAGTGTACATAATACCTCATCTCAGAAATATAGACAGAGACTGAAAGGCCGAAACGTCGTAATAAATATGGCGACAAACATGAGGACAATAATCCGAATAATGTAAATAGTCTGCATAATACCTCATCTCAGAAATATAGACAGATTCTAATATTTTCATTCATTCATTTTTCTTTCTTCCGATTCCCTCTTTCTTTCATTTTTTTTGTTCTTTTTTTCTTGTTCTTTCTTTCTTTCATTTTTTCTTTCTATCATTTCTTGTTTCTTTCTTTCGTTCCTTCCCCCACCTTTTTATGCTTTCTATTACTCAGTCATTCATTTAGTATTTCATTCCTTCTTTATTCAGTTTTTCTTTCTTTTATTCATTTTTCTTTCCTCCTATCTTTCCTTCATTTTTTTCTTTCTTTCTTTCTTTTTTCATTCTTTCTTTCTTTCTTTCTTTCTTTCTTTCTTTCCCTTCTTTCTTTATTGATTTCTTTCCTTTCTTTCTTTCTTTCTTTCTTTCGTGTTTTCCTTTCTTTCTTTCTTTTCTTTCTTTCCTTCTTCCTTTCTTTCTTTCTTTCCTGCCTTTCTTTCTTTCTTTCTTTCTTTTCTTTCTTTTTCCTTTCTTTCTTTCTTTCTTTTCTTTCTTTTTCCTTTCTTTCTTTCTTTCTTGTCTTTCTTTTTTTCTTTCTTTCTTTCCTTTCATACTTTCTTTTCTTTCTTTTTCTTCTTTCTTTCTTTCTGTCTTTTCTTGACTTTCTTTCTTTCTTTCTTTTTTCTTTATTTCCTTCTTTCTTTCCTTTCTTTCTTTCTTTCCTTTCTTTCTTTCCCATCTTTATTTCTTTATTTTCTTTCTTTCTTTCCTTTCTTTCTTTCCTTCTTTCTTTCCTTTCTTTCTTTCTTTCTTTTTACTTGCTTTCTTTCAGTCTCTCATTTATTCTATATTTCTTCAATTTATTTATGATTTTATTAACTTATTCCCTACGTAGTTTTAATTCTTTTTCTCTTTCATTCTTTCTGCGTTCGCTCATTCTTTATTTATTTTTCTTCTTCCTTCGTTTCCATCATTCCCGTTTTTTCATTCTTTCTTCTTGTTTTCGATAGTAACTATTACTTTTTGACTTAATCACTTTTTTTTAGCAAGACATTAACCTCAAACAAAATGCCCCCCCCCCAATTTACAGTTGGGAGCCATAAAAAAAAATAAAAAAATAAAAACAAAAATACACCCGGCTAAGATAAAACCATAATGGCTTCCTCGAGACTTACAGTCAGTTCCGAGAAAAATAAAAATAATATACTGTTTTGGTAATAAATTTTGTTTTTAAGTCTATGAACATGTTGTTTTACTACAGATAAATGAATTAGATAAAACCTATCACGAGACTTATAAAAAAAAATATTTATTATTATTCTCTGTAATTTTCTTTTTCCCGATAAAATTATTATTTCTTCTCTGACACGTTTTTATGTACGCCATAAAATTATGTCCGACAAGGTGACAGTGATTATTTTCTACTAATATACACTATCTACGTCTATATTTCTATTAATTTGGCTGTGGGGCCGGTGAAGGTAATGTTTTTCCCTGTTGTGATATGGGCGTTGGATTTGATAAAGAAGGGTACTGAAAATCATGTGAGTAAAATTCCTAGAAAGGATCAGCATCTCAGAACTACAAAACATTACTTTATGCGAA
>OZ010599.1:21397362-21449862 GCA_963932145.1 Acanthosepion lycidas
TTCTTTTCATATCGTCTGATAACCTTAATAACATTATCATTAAACGAAGAAAGAAAATCACAATATTGATCCATATTTTTTAATCGAATCTAAGCTTTCGGCTTACATAAGCCATTATCAAAGATGACAATTACATTACAATATATTAAGCAATACACGGATAAGACAGTAATGATAGCCTGTTTCTGTTTACATGGATGATTTCCAAGCAACGATAAACACGTGCATATAAGACGCTGGAAGTGAATTTTCCCCGCTTTACATACGATCAAAACGGGATAGTGTATTATTAACGAAGTATTGGCAGGGCGTATCGGCCGTGCGAACTAACGAACGTTGGGAGAAACGCAATTATAATAATAATATTGAAACGTATGTAAAAGAAGGATCACATTGTTAAATGTCTACCCTGCGCGGAAATTTAAATATCTGGCAAGTGTTTCGACAGAGGCCGGTAAGTGCGACGCTGAGATCAGAAGACATATTGGGATGGCCAAAGACACATTCCAAAAGCTAGGCAGAGTATTACGAGACAGGAGGATTTCGTTGGTAACAAAGAAAAGAGTACTGAACTGCTACGTGATATCTGTCCCCCCTTTACGTCAGCGAATGTTGGACGGTCTCCTCAAAGATGAAGAAGAGATTCGAGACAGAGGTATAGTTCTACAGAAGGATGCTAAGGATAACATGGAGCGAGCCTGTGAGCAACGATGAGGTTTTGGAGAAGATGCAAACAAGGAGGAAGCTTATACTTAACATCAGGAAGAGGGAGATAAGATTTATGGGACACGTAATGAGAAAGGAGGGTTTATTGAATCTGATACTCACAAGTCGAATAGAGGGAAAGAGAAACAAGGAAAAGCAATGCGTAGTATACCTAGAGGGCTTAAGCAAGCGGATGACAGAAAATTGTGTGGGGTGGCAGAGGGAGGAAACTTATTGAGACCTACAATGGATAGGGAGAAGTGGAGCGTCATGATTGCCCAAGTCCTGAAGGGACACGGCACATAAAAAGAAATGAAAGAATTATTTTAGGCCGGTCCTATTTAGACAGACGCGGCCACATGCAAAATACACTTTCAGGCGAATGAAGATCAACATCAGTACGAACATCCCGCTTGATATTTTTTTTTTTTTTTTGCGCAAGACAATTCTTTTCGAAGACTTTCTTACCATTATGCGTCGCTTTCCTCAAAAATTAACGGCTGAGAACCACATTTTCTCCATCATTTTGCATGATGCTGACCTTCTTTAGTGGCTTCTCGGTGCAATCTTTATACCTCAACTAGCGGCATGGCCCTGCGTTGCCCGTGCTTGATTCAAAAATCGTACGACTCATACAGCAATCGCTATCACTTGACTTAAAATATTTTTGCCCTTCTTTGCTTTTAAAGGAGTGCCCTTTGCCGTGCTGATGTTGCTACATGCCTTACTTCTTGCCTATCTCACATTGCGAATTTTTTCTAAGCTCTATACTAAACATTAAATCTGTTACGAAAAAAGAACTAAACAAGATGAACACAAAACGATCAGCTTTAAAAAAGGACTCGTAACTAGAAAAACCGAATGAAAAAAGAATGTTAACAACAAATACTTTTTCACACCCAACCCAGTTCTGCGGAATCAGAATCAAAGTTGAGTTTAAGCAAGCGAATGAGCCAATTGGAGTAAAGTGCCATGCAGATTTAATTTTTCCCACTTGTGACGAATGCAGCTATCGATTTTTTTTGCATGCTAGTTAACATTCGTGTCAGTCAGCTGTTGACTCTCATGCTGGCCAATAGAATCTTCCTGCCTATTCGTGGCAGTCAGCTATAGGCTCTCATTCTGGCCAGTACAAAATGGCCGCCAATTACATGAAAACTGCCGTAGAAACATGAAAAAATCGATTATTTCCACTATCGATGGGAGTTGGGAAATGCAATGTCGGTCTTGGCCTCCCCCCCCTAACTTGGAGCATGTGCATGTAAATTTTGGTGCAAATTCGTCGAAAATTGCGGTCGTGCATTCGTTGCACACACACACACACACACACACACACACACACACACACACACATCCTGCCTTTTATAGATAGAGATTTCGTCTTCTGCGTCGTTAATTTTTCTTCTGACAATTCACCGTAGGGAATTGCTTAGGGAAAAAATGGTCTATCATCCTGACTGCATGACCACGATGAAGTATTAGGTTGGTGCAAAAATAATGACGTAATACTGTCGTTTTTTGACGTTAAAAATACGTCAAAAAACGACATTATTACGTCATTATTTGTCCACCAACCTAATACATAGTATTCTATACTGGTGACTGCGTTCAAAAACACCAACATCACATCACGTATACCAACATAGAAGGAGATACTGTTTGGTGAAATATGCAAATATACAAATTTACTAACATTTAAGTATGATAAAAAAATCTTATCTACCACGAAAGTCTTTATTTTTATTAATCTAGAGTCGGACAGCGACTATAATATCCAGTTAAAAAAAATTTGTAACCACTGAACAGACCCGTAATTTTGACCTATCAGTTATGTGTCAAGCGGGATACACCCTTAGGTAAATTATAGCAAGGGAGATAACTGGAATTTCTCTGAGTCACAATTACCTCGGATGCTATTTTCTTCTGAAAATCGAATCAGTATAATTGAACGGATTGAGTTTTTCAGGACGGATGGTAATTATAAGTGCACAGCTGAAGGAAAAGCAAAGATGTTCGATATATGACTGACGAGGCAGATTTTTTCCCGAAGAAGTTTGCCATTTCTTTCCAGACCAGTTACCACCCAAGGCTATAGAACTCGGTCTATATTGCTATTTACCTATAGCAGCTGGGTAGAAGAAGAGGATTCATACCTTTCCCAAGGGGTAGTCATGTGTCATGTGCGATACACGCGTAGGCGATCACCTATCTTTCGATACATGACTGACGAGGCAGATTTTTTCCCGTAGTAGGTTACCATTTCTTTCTGCGGTAGACCAGTTGCCACCCAGGGCTACAGAACCCGGTCTGTCCAGCTATTTACCCATACCTGGGGAGAGGATTCATACCTTTCCCAAGGTCAGTCAGTTATGTGTCATGCGTGATACACGCTTATAAGATCATGTGTCTTTCGATACATGACTGACGAGGCAGATTTTTTTTCCCACAGTAGGTTGTCATTTCTTTCTGCGTTAAACTAGTTTCCATCCAAGGCTACAGAATCCGGTCTGTCCTGCTATTTACCCATAGTTAAGGAGAGGATTTATACCTTTCCCAAAGGTCAGTCAGTCATATACGCTTGTATTATTCGATACGTGACTGACGAGGCAGATTTTTCCGCGGTAGGTTGCTATTACTTTCTGCGCTAGAAAATATTGATCAGTTCATAGCTGAGAAGAAGAGGATTCATGCATTTCCCAAGGTTATTAGCACGTAAGTGAACTTAATGGATCATACTGGAAATCGAACTCGGTACTCAGATTTCTCACTCCGCCCCGCTATCCATTAGTCCGCCGTGCCTTCTTGACTTTTGCGTATAATATTCTTATTTGAGGATGTAAGAAATCCACTTTAGTCATGTTTAATCTGGAAGCTTCCTTCATAACGATTGGGGGCACTCCAAGTAATGTAATATTTAGCAAACCTCTCTCGTTAAACTAATTACGACAGAATAGGGAGTTCGATCTTTACTGGGATCCCATACTTTCGTTATTACGCCACACCTCAGCTACTCTCAGAAAATCAGCATAACGAGCGCCATTTTTGAGATCATATAAATTATAGCAAGGGAGATAACTAGAATTTCTATGGGCCGCAATTACCTCGGATGATACATTCTTCTGAAAATCGAGTCATATAATTGAAAGGATTGAGTTTTTCAGGATCAGAAAGAGGTGTGGGTGGTAATTATAAGTGCACAGCTGAAGGAAAAGCAAAGATGTCGAAAATATAGAATATATTAAATAAGGCGTAAGTTGGCACATAATGGCGACTAAATATGAGAACTCAAAGATGAGCGGGCATCAAATATCAGGCAGCGTGTTATCAAGGGGGTGTTCGGGGTAGATCTTATGCAAGATATCATTTACGAAAGTAATAGATAGATAGATAGATAGATAGATAGATAGATAGATATGAATGGACTGACATAGATAGATAGATAGATAGATAGATAGATAGATAGATAGATATGAATGGACTGACATAGATAGATAGATAGATAGATAGATAGATAGATAGATAGATAGATAGATAGATAGATAGATATGAATGGACTGACATAGATAGATAGATAGATAGATAGATAGATTGATAGATAGATATGAATAGAATGACACACACACACACATATATATATATATATATATATAAATTATAAATTAACTGATTTAAAAAATAAATATTGTTCCTTCGCTACACAGAAATTATCATGTTTCAAAAACCGAAGCTAAAAACTTCAAATTTAATTATATATTTAAATTAAAAGCATTAATTCTGTTTCATCTTCAAGCGAATAAAAAAAATATGAATAAGAACACCGGATTATATATCTTATTGTTCTTTCCTTTTTTACCATAATATATATATATATATATATATATATATATATATATATATATATATACATTCAGGCCGGTAAATGTTATTTAATACTGTTTATTATAAACAGAGCATTTACTTAAATATTTGTATCTATAAAAAGAACGTTAAACATAAAAATGTCTTTAATAAATAAATTGTCGGACTTTGTCCATTTCGTAATATATATATATATATATATATACACACAAAGAGCGTTTTAGATATATAAATACATATGAAGTGTTTATAGATGAATAGGAATAGACTGAGACAGATATGAATAAATTGAGATAAGTATGAATAATTTGTATATATATATATATATATATATATATATATATATATATATATATAAAGACCATTCATATATATATATATATATATATATATATATATATATATGAATGGTCTTTAGATATATAGATATGAAGAGTTTATAGATAGATAGATACATATGAATAGACTGAGATAGATATGCATATATATATATATATATATATATATATATATATATATATATATATATTATAAATTAACTGATTTAAAAAAATAAATATTGTTCCTTCGCTACACAGAAATTATCATGTTTCAAAAACCGAAGCTAAAAACTTCAAATTTAATTATATATTTAAATTAAAAGCATTAATTCTGTTTCATCTTCAAGCGAATAAAAAAAAAAGATATCAATAAGAACACCGGATTATATATCTTATTGTGTGTGTATACATATATATATATATATATATATATATATATATATATATATATATATATATATATATATATGTACACAAAGAGAGCTTTTGATATATTAATACATATGAAGATGAATAGATGAATAGTAATAGACTGAGACAGATATGAATAGATTGAGATAGGTATGAATATATATATATATATATATATATATATATATATATATATATATATATATATATATGAAGGGTGTTTAGATATATAGATATGAAGAGTTTTTAGATAGATACATATGAATATCATGCTAGATATGCATATATATATATATGAAGAGTCTAGATATATATATGTGAAGTTTTTAGATAGATACATATGAATAGACTGAGATAGATATGCATATATATATATATATATATATATATATATATATATATATATATATATATAAAGAGTCTTTAGATATATCGATATATATGAAGAGTTTTTAGATAGATAGATAGATAGATAGATAGAAAGGCATGCAGAGTTTTTTTTAATATATTAATAGATTGAGATAGATATAAAAAGACTGAATAAATAGATAGATAGATAGATAGATAGATAGATAGATAGATAGATAGATAGGCAGAAAAACAGACGTTAGATATATACAGTCAGTTTCAAGTTATTTCCAAATCACATAAATCATAATTACTCGAATTTCATTTAAACAGCTTTAAACTATTCCGATGTGAAAAAAAATGATTTAAACTTTTCAGTAGCGTGTTTTATTAAAGTTATTGGATTTACTGCCGTCTGAAGTTATTATGCAATTCCATAATATCATCAGACATCAGCACGTATGATTTGATTCTAGTGGTGAAGACTGTGCATAACCAACCACACTTTTTGAAGGGCCAAATACCTAGTGCA
Organism: Acanthosepion lycidas; assembly: GCA_963932145.1. Classification (NCBI taxonomy): domain Eukaryota; kingdom Metazoa; phylum Mollusca; class Cephalopoda; order Sepiida; family Sepiidae; genus Acanthosepion; species Acanthosepion lycidas. Next base: position 21,403,537 of record OZ010599.1, read on the forward strand.
CTACGTGCCAAAAGATCCCCCAAACGACACTCCGATTTTGAATTCAGAATTGTTCTAGAGCAGTAGCCCTCCGAGGCGATAGAACATAGTCTGTCCTGCTAATTTAAGAATATTAATACCTTTCTCAAGGGTATTAGCACGTAAGTGAATGTAATGGATTCGATTGGCATCCTCAGTCCGAACCGCTATCTGTAGAATAATGGTTAGCTTGCAAGTAGTCTGACACACTATCCACTACTAATACTTGGATTGATGTGAGTGTGTGACCCTGGGTTTCATGCTATTTGCGTTCGTCTGTGTTTGTCTGACGATTCCAAATAGCGTGAAATCCAGAGTAACAAACTCACATCAATCCAACTAAATATGTTAGCTCTATCACTGGTATTGAGCGCTTTCCAACAAGTACAGCGCATATATAATATATAAATAATATATATAAAAATTTGCACACACACACACACACATATATATATATATATATATATATATATATATATATATATATATATATATATATATAATATATATATATATATATACTACCACTGATTCGCTAAAGAATGAACATACATGCGGAAAAAATGCCACAAAATTTATCATCAAAATCCTTTTTATTTTTATGCGGAAATACCAGAGGATTTTTTTGTTATTAGGCTTTACTTTTCACCCTTTTTAAAATATTTCTTAGTTTTTATTTGTTGCGTCAACGGAAGACCATGTATTAGGATATGAAATTTTACCGTCTTTTTGCGGTGAAAAACGTTTGTTTTTATCTACTTGTAAAAATCAAATAATTGTCGGATTTTAATCTAACTTATTTAAGAAATATTTCTTATTGGAACCCTTCATAATTTTTTTTTTTTTACATCTGTTAAACCCCACTTATTTAATTTTTATGAAATTTCAAGAACTTCATTTTTATATAGATCAATATTCATGTTAGTTATAAGTAGATGTCTTTGGAGAACTTAGATCAATTTATCTTTTGCAATACGGAACCACCAGTTACCGAAAATCAGCTCTGATTCATAGAATAAAATATGCAATAAAAGCATATCATTAATTAAAAAAAAGCTTTTAAGTGATTTCATGAATAAGACATATTGTGAAAACTCTTGTCGTAAGAAAAATCAAAATCACAAGAATTGTTTACTTTTAAAATTCTATATTCAGTTATAGTGTTTAGATGATATCTTTATTAAGTAAAAACTATATTTACTAATTAAAAAAGAAAAAGCTTAATAGAATTCACGACCCGAATATTTTAATAAGAATTTTGAATTTTGTCTCTGTGTGTGTGTAAATATAAATGCCGATTTTTTTAAATACGCACGTCGTTACGCGACATTATCATGAAAGATAAACGATAGCTATATTAAATTTAAAGTCAAGGTACCTAAAATTCAATAAAGCATTAGATTAATTACATATTTTCCTAAATTTTTAAGATTGCTGTGTAGTTATGAAAAAGGCGCGTACGTTATATTCGTCAAGTAATTTTTACGACTATGCCTCCGCCTCCGAAAGAAAAAATGTCCAAACAAGTCTATGGAGATAATTGTCAATACCTCATATAACCACCCACCACAGTATTAAAATTATTTTCTACGATATTGTAAACTAAAAGTAAATAATATTTGTTTCAGTGCTGATTAATGAAACTTTTAATCAGCTAATCTTCATCATATAAAGAGTCAGAATAGTATATTTTATTTTTGAAAGATTTTTTTTTAAAAAAAGAATTACGTTGTGAGAAATGTAAATATGGCTAAAATCAGACATTTTTAGAGATTAAGAAAAAAACTCATACCAATAAATTTTGATTTGTTTTGAAATACAGCAAAGTATTTTGGTGACTGTATTAAAATTAATCTATTACCTTGAAAATGAAACTAGAATAAAGTTTTCAGGAAAGACTTTTCATTGTAAAAATTCATTTCAAACCATGTCAGTTTTCCTTGGAGGTATATATATATATATATATATATATATATATATATATATATATATATATATATATATATATATATAATCTTAAGACCAGATGAAAAAGGGTTAAAAAATATAAAATACTGTTACTTTAATCAAAATATATTTGCGAAACATATACATTTAATTAGAAAATGTAGTTTATCAACAAACAAGTGAATATTTTAAGCTTTTAATTGATTAATTTAAACAAACATTGAAAAAATGTTTTTTTTTTGTGGGGGGGTCATAAGGATAAGACCATGTAAATAAAAATAGCAAATACAAAACAAATAAGTCACAACAACAATTTAATTCTCAGTATATCCTCCATTTTTGGCATACTCATTATTAACTTCTGCATGAGGGTGCTTGGGATGCTCGCCCAGGATGCATAAACTGCAGTACGAAGAACATCCACAGTTTCAAATTGCGATCCATGTTAATAAAAATCGTTTCCTATCCATCCCCAGACATTCTCTATTGGGTTGCGATCTGGAAAGCGTTGTGGATTGCAACATTGTCCTGCTGGAAAATCCAGTTTTCTCCAAAGAGATAAGGGACTTCAGTAATTAGCGATGCCTTTTTAAACGTGTCAATGTAAATAGCAGCTGTTTCATGACCTTTTACCTCCTGTAACTCAACAGTTCCATTGTACGAAAATGAACCCCAGACTATAATTGATCCACCTTCACTGTGTCGTGTTAAGAGAATTTCTTTTTTGCATGCCAGTAACGCTGAAAACCTTCTGGGACATCAAGATTTAACTTTTTTCTCGTCTGAAAAAAAACCCCCACTTTCTTGCATTCCCAAGTTTGATAATCTGAGGCAAATTGTAAACGGGAGGTTATATGGCCAAGAAGAAGGCGAGGCCTCTGCAGCCGTTTCAAGTTCTTAAACCCTTTCTTATTTAAATGCAGTCGAATTTTTCGAGAGCTGCATTCAGCATCTGTATTCGCTTTTATCTGATTTGATGTTAGGCTTTAATCTCTCTTAGCTTCTCGCCTAATGCATCTGTCTAGAGATGGTGAGATTTTATTGGGACGACCGCTTGATTTTTTAGAAGCATACGCATCCGGATTTTTAACGAAGTTAGCAATGACAGTTCTGCTACAGCCAATTTCATTTGCAATGGCTCGTTGCGAAAGACTATGTCTTTGAAGTTCAACAATCCTGTCCTGTTCGAACTTTGTTAACATTTTACCCTTAGCCATTTTAAAATCTGAAATTTAATACGGGAAATGAGCTACGTAGATATCTACACGCCTGAAAATATGAGTACACTAACTAGTTCTAAAATTTTTGTCCGGTAAATTGTTTTTTTCACACATGGGCTTATCTTTGTGACCAACTCAAAAAAAAATTATTTTCAATGTTTTGTAATTAAATGTAAATCTTTCGCAAATTTATTTTGATTAAAGTAACAGTATTTTATATTTTTTAACCCTTTTGTATCTGGTCTTAACATTTTGACCAGGGGTGTGTATATATATATATATATATATATATATATATATATATATATATAATTATATATATATATATATATATATATATATGTATACATATATATATATATATATATATATATATATATATATATATATATATATATATATTAGGTTGGTGCAAAATTAATTTCGTTTTCTCACATAGTAATATATGTGGGAAAACGAAATTATTTTTGCACCAACCTAATATATATATATATATATATATATATATATTAGGTTGGTGCAAAAATAATTTCGTTTTCTCACATAGTAATATATGTGGGAAAACGAAATTATTTTTGCACCAACCTAATATATATATATATATATATATATATATATATATATATATATATATATATATATATATATATATATATATATATATATAATTATATATATATATATATATATATATATATATATATATATATATAATTATATATATATATATATATATATAAATATATATATATATATATTAGGTTGGTGCAAAAATAATTTCGTTTTCTCACATAGTAATATATGTGGGAAAACGAAATTATTTTTGCACCAACCTAATATATATATATATATATATATATATATATATATATATATATATATAATGTACATTTTATTTTAGCATATTACATCGAAAACATGTCAAAATCGCTACACAATCACAGCCTTGTTTCGATGCGCATACAACGCATCTCCTCAGGCGATAGGAAATTACTAGCAACATTGAAATCAAAACCCAGAGCCAACTGCGTTTTAGCATATAACGGACTGTGAACTCTGAGTGTTGACTTCAATGTCAACTTTTATATTTACATAAACTCTATTCCTGATATAAAGCACTTTAACCAAAACTTTCCCTTGGGAAAGGTATGTATCCTCTTCTTCTCAACCCAGTTATGGGTAAATTGCCTTGGATGACAACTGAATTCAAAAGTCGGGACCTTGTGAAATACGGTGCAACAGATATCAATATTCGGCTCTTCAAAAAGTTTTGGTTGGTTCTGCACAAAACTTTCACCACTATAATCAAATCATATGTGCAAGTTGTCTGGCTGTCAAAATAGCATATATGTGGTTGTGTAAATTTATAGACATATATCTAAGTATTGTCTTCGAAATTCACATAAAAACACTCCGATATATTGTCCCCATCAGCTCATCAACCAGAAAGACAGGAAAGTTCTGGGAGGACAGAAACATAAAGCTGCTTCCAAGGTGCCGAAAGGGAGTAGAACAAAACGAAACATATGTGGTAAATACATAGACAAATATCTAAATAGTGTCTTTGAAATTAACCTAAAAATGCTTCAAACTGTTGTTCGTCCGCAATTAAAAAATGCAATTTTCGAAAACAGCAAATGAAATTAAGATGCACAAATTTGTTGTAGAAAATTAATAACGTCTGCTAAATCTGTGTAAATCTCTTTTCACGCCATTTTGTTTAACTGAAAACGGCAACCAATTAAATATCTTGATACAAATAATGAAAATCTCTGCTATAAATACAACGTTATCACCAATAAACGTAAGAACTTGTAATTTGTTGTCGATATGAATGAAGAAAGAAGAAAATTGATATACGACAGGATTATTACAATCTGCTGTTCTCGAATTGACGTTTCCCCGCTTGTCTATTTGTCCTATCGAAAAAATCGATGAAGCACTCTCTTTAAATTTAATTTGTAGCCGGGAAAAAGAGGCTTCAGAACTCGACTATCAACGAGCGGAATATATATATATATATATATATATATATATATATATATATATATATATATATATATATATATATATATATATATATATACATATACATATATATATATATATATATATATATATATATATATATATATATATATATATATACGACTGTTCAAAAGTTTCAACCAACCCCTAGTAATTTTCTTAATTACTCGAAAAGTAGTTGTTTTGTACTTTTAAATAAGAGAAAATTATTATACATGGTTAAGAAAGTGAGACATGATTTTTTATTAGAAATTTTATTATGACAGAAAGAATAAAAGCATTTTATGATTAAATTTTGCTCTCGTCAGAATATCCTCCTATCCTATATGTTTGACACGCCTCGTGATATTTCGTATTCATTCATGAGATATGGCCTTGTTATGGTAACAGTAAATGTCATTAGCTATCATTTCTATAATACAAAACACAATATCTCTCTCTCTCTCTCTCTCTCTCTATATATATATATATATATATATATATAGGTCATGCATCCTGATTTTTCCTACACAGAATGTAGCAGAAGGTGTAATTACTTATCATTTCTATAAGATAGAATACAATATGAGTATATATATATATATATATATATATATATATATATATATATGTGTGTGTGTGGGGGTGTCTGTGTGTGTGTCTGTGTGTGTGTATATCACGCATACTGATAACTGATTAGGATAGTTCACCTATACATATGGCCATTTTGTCTTTTATCTTTTAGGGATTATTATTTTGTCTTATTTTATCTTTTTATTTGCTGATGCAGCAAAAAAAAAAAAGCTGTGAAGGACAAACACCCAAAAAACTGACGAAAGGAGACATGTTTAATCAGGACAATGTTCTAGGACACAGGCCATTAGTTTCAATATCTACGGTGCCTGACTATTGATGATCCCCAACAGCCTATTCTCCTGATTTGAATATTATCGCTTCCCAAACATAAAAAACATGGCTGGATAACAGAATAGCTGTAATGATGTTGGGTTTGCTGTTGATGTCATTTTTTGATAACAAGAGGAACAGTCTTCATGGAACAGTCAGATCTCAGTTTAACTGGAAAGAAAAAATGAAGTTATGATTCGAAATGAATGCATCCAAGATTTCACAACACTAACATCACTCCTTCATAGTCAGCCTATGAACATTTCAGCCCAAGCTTGTACATGGAAAGAAACAATCCAGTTATTAATAAGAAGAGTTGAAATGAATGCATGTAAGATTTCACACCTCTAGCATCTCTCCTTCATAGTCAGCCTATGAACATTTCAGCCCAAGCTTGTACATAGAAAGAAGCAATGCAGATATTAATAATAAGAGTTGAAAGGAATGCATGTAAGATTTCACACCTCTAGCCTCACTCCTTCATAGTCAGCCTATGAACATTTCAGCCCAAGCTTGTACATGGAAAGAAACAATCCAGTTATTAATGAGAAGAGTTGAAATGAATGCATGTAAGATTTCACACCTCTAGCCTCTCTCCTTCATAGTCAGCCTATGAACATTTCAGCCCAAGCTTGTACATGGAAAGAAACAATCCAGTTATTAATAAGAAGAGTTGAAATGAATGCATGTAAGATTTCACACCTCTAGCCTCTCTCCTTCATAGTCAGCCTATGAACATTTCAGCCCAAGCTTGTACATGGAAAGAAACAATCCAGTTATTAATAAGAAGAGTTGAAATGAATGCATGTAAGATTTCACACCTCTAGCTTCTATCCTTCATAGTCAGCCTATGAACATTTCAGCCCAAGCTTGTACATAGAAAGAAGCAATGCAGATATTAATAAGAAGAGTTGAAAGGAATGCATGCAAGATTTCAACCCTCTAGCCTCACTCCTTCCTTGTCAGCCTAATAAGGTTTATATCCGCCCTTGTACCTGGAAAAACACAATGCAGTTATTAATAAGAGGTGAAATTAATTCATGCAAGATTTCACAACTCTCACATGATTCCTTTATAGTCTATGAACTTTTCAGCCTTTCCACGTATAAACAATAGCATTGCAAAATTACTTCACTATTGCTAACATTTCTGTATGGAAATGTTTGAGTTAGGATTTAAAAAATGATCCTTTCTTACTTGTGAAAATAGTTAATTGTATAAGAAAGAAAATCTACATAATCCAATTGGGAAAATTACGTAAATATTGGTGTCATTTTTGACGGTTGATGTGTGGGGGTTGTTTGGTACATTTTACTTTTAATGATTTTAAAAAATAGCATCTTATCTTATATGCAACAATAGATTTAAACTTTATAGCAACACATTCTTTGATGACTCATACACTAATTGACCAATGCAATTGCAAAACTTCTTAAATATGGATGTCTGTAAAACTGGTTTATTTATACTTTCAGCAATATAAAAGAATTATTACACTCTGCTATTATCGAAAAACTCTTCCCCTGCCCGTTCGTTTTTCCTCCCGAGGTTAATTTAATCGGTGTGGCAAACATTTGAAACTTAATTTCTGGCGATGATGATTACATTTGTCCTAGAAAAAAAACAAAAAACAAACTTTAAATCCGATAATCGGCGGCGATTTACGTGACTATGTAACTGAATAAATTGTAATTGTATGACAAGCGAGGAATGTGATAGAAGAAACTATTAGCATAGAACTTACGGTTGAATCTTGCCATTTCAGTTTAAAATAATGAGACCTTGCCGCCAATCTAGTAATGCGCTAAAATTCATAAAGTATAGGTACCACTAAATCGCTAAAAAAGAGCATAGTTTGATGAAAAAGACACCAACCTTTCGAGAAAACAAAATTTTATCGTCTAAATGTTTATGTTATTATTAAGAAGAAAGACCAAAGTTTTTTTTTAATTATTTTAAAAAAATTTTTCCTTCGTTTTATAACATTCTAAATTTTGATTAAAAAACCGTGTTTCTCTTTGTATCACTAGTTCCTAGTAAAATAACAGACAATTTTTAGCACGTTTTCTTTTTTGGTATGACATACATTAATTTAGAAAATCTTGCAAAAATAAAAATAATTGTCGGATATTAATGAAACTTTCAGGAACTATTCACAGATGATCGAAATTATTATAAATATGTTTTTATTTATTAAAGTCACGGCAGAAATATTTTTTTATATTTATTACCACCCCCATAACTAATTTTATGAAAATGCTAGAAATTCGATCGCATCGGGTTTAGCGATTACAATAGTTAAAAGCACAAGGCTTTGAGGAATGCAAATCATCTTTTTTTTTGTTTTTAATTGGACCCCCCCCCTTACCTGAAAATCAGCTCTAAATTGTAACATACAAAACTCAATAAAACAAAGATATTATTTAATTTCAAATGCTTGTATTTGCTTTTAGTTGCTTTTATGAATATGGACAATATTTTCTAAAAGCAAAAAATATTTTCAATGAAAAATGAATTTTTAATACAATTATTTGTTATTTCTTAATTATAATAGATTTTTACATTTAAGTTGTTAAAATATAAAATTAGTTAAAAGCTGCATCGGGTGGTTTCCTAAGTTTCCTTATGAGATAGATCTCTTTTAGCGTGTTGTAAATTGTATCATTTTGACTAATCAAAAGATCCGCAGTAATTAAGAAATGTAATTTTGTGTTTATAATCAGCCTGTAATTATGAAGTACGGAAGACCAACCAGAATACAATTAAGTTGCGTTATTTGAGTTAAGCATTGTTCTCCGCTGTTAAGGCCTTTACTTTTGCGAAACACGTGTGGAGAAGTTAATTTAATTTTTCAATTTCAACTGAGAAGGGTACCTACAAGTATCAGTATCATCTTATGAAATTTATATGATCTTATTTTTATATTAATCTCAGTTATAAGATTTTTCTATAAATGAAATATCAAAATTAATAATAAAATGAATGGAAATACAAATAACACAGTAAAATGTAATAAATGTACATAAAATTGTAGTATTTTATGTACACTTCTGATAATATTTCATAAGAAAGGTACCTATAAATTAATTAAATACCTTTCCTATGAAATATGAAATTTAATCTCACTCTTAACAGTCTTATTTTAATTTCTTTATAAAATATTTACCATAAAGCATCATAAACGTAAAGGTGAAAGCTAAGTATAAAAAAAACTTAGAGCGCTGAAAGATTTCCTTAAAAATAACGAGGTAAATAATTTGTTCTCTTAAATGTAAATTATTTCACTTTTCTCCTTCCGTAGAACAAATTAGCCTCACGGAATCCGTCAATATGTCATTCATCACCTGTCAAGTGATGTGAAAATTTATGACCTGCTTTGTTTTATTTTCTAATTACATCTTTTCGGCGCAGAAGCTTGGTTCAAAATATTTTAAATAAACAATATAATTTCTGATTTTCTTAAAATAAGTTTTGAAAAAATGATAATTGATATTTAAAAGAATTTCAAAGTGAGATTTCCATTTTTTTATAAAATGGGAAAAAAATGATCAATTTTGCTGACTCAAAAACAACAAGATTTTTAACGAAAATTTCGGACGTGCTAGGAACGATTAAAAAATGTAAAAAAATACCCCCAAAATATTTTGATCTTTCCTCTTAATAATAACATAAACATTTAGACGATAAAACTTTGTTTTCGTCAAGTTTGGCGTGTTTTTCATCATGCTATGCTCTTTTTTTTTTAGCGATCTTGTGGAGGTATTAGGTTGGTGCAAAAAATAATGTCGTTTTCTCACATATGTTACTATGTGAGAAAACGACATTATTTTTGCACCAACCTAATACCTATTTTTATACCACTATTTTTTAAGAATTTATAATTACTCTACAAGCTTAACAGAAGAAACGCGATGAAATCGATCATAAACGAAAATGACATGTTCATCTTTAATTAATCATAGTTAAGGATCGGAAGCTCATGAAGGATTGAAATAAAGTTCAAATATATATATATATATATATATATATATATATATATATATATTCTAAGGTCATTTTCCAACTTATTCAAGATGATCTTCGCCCTCTCTAACCATCTAACTTTCTGTCCTCGAGTAACAAGGTGCCTCACACGTTTCACGTACGATTTCATTTTCAAGTCTTTTTTCACTGCTCTTTGGACTGTCATAGCTGAATCTCTTCTCTTACGTGCCAACCCTCTTATCGATTGAGTTGTATCTTTTCTAATTGGTCTCTTTACATTTAAGTTTAAATGATGATCCATCTTCCTACTGTGACCTCCTGATTATTCTTTTTTCCCATCTACTGTCCCTTCTTTTTTCAAACATATTCACCGTTCTCTTGATGGTTCTTGAAAGGAATTTGAAGATGGAAGATAGAGTATGAATGTTGGTACCATTAGTGAAAGTCTAAATGATCATTTTCTTCTCACCATTGCTCAGTTGAGAAGACATTGGGGACCCAAAACGATTTTAACCGGTTCTCTTTCTAGCTGAATAACTTAAAGGGTTTTTTAAGTGCTTCTTACGACAAATGGTGTCAAGATGGCTAACCGTCTCATCAGAAAACCTGGAAATAAGATACTCAATTGGTTTGGTGATTTTTTTTTTTTTAGATATTAAATATTGTGTGGGATGGACAATTATGCTTTTACACCCTGTATGTATGTATGTATGTATGTATGTATGTATGTGTATATGGGCATGTTTCCTAAAAAAATAAATACGCCATAAATCCACCTTCATCCCAACCGTGCGCCGACAGCTTGTACAGTGGTAGAATATCCGCCTGATACCAATTCAGTCGGGTTTCGATCCTAGCTAGAGGCAACCTTGTAAGGAATTTAGCCGCACTGATGAGCTGCGAAACAGTCTGTGGATGACATTATATATATATATATATATATATATATATATATATATATATATATATACACATACACATATACATGTGTGTGTGTCTATGTGTGTGGTGAAGGGGGCTGGGTGATAGTTTAGCATGACGAATGGACAAAATGTCGAACAGACAAATTATCGAAGGATCAAGGTGTCTAATGAACAAAATGCCTTCGACATTTTGTCCATTCGATATTCTCTCTGCGCATGGCGCGTGTGTGAAAGCGTACGTGGATGTACTGCTGGCAATATTTTTTCCAAAAAATGTATTGCTGCTATTAAAACCTATTTTTACTCTTTCATATTGTTTTGACCCCAGTTCGGAGGTTAACTATTTGCTCATAGCGTGGACCATAACGAGTGTACCAGCCGCGTCAGGGTGTACCTGAGAACGCGCTCCTCAAAACCTCCTGATCAGAGACTTTTCTGCCGGATGTAGTTTATCGTCTTACCCAGGACACCGATATAGTTTATCGTCATGCCCAGAACGGGCAGTTTTTAAGAAAATTATATTTCTCAAGTTTACTGTCGGTGCTCTTTCTAATATTGATGTGGGTTTCCTTCTTAACATTTTGTTTAAGTTGGTGTGGAAAGTCAAAATCATTATTTTATCCTTATTGGCCATGTTAGTCATGTCGGCATTAAGTAACCCACTGAGGTTGCTATGTCGTAAAACAAAACAAAATGTATTGCTAGTAATAATACATTAGAGGTAATATTTTTTCCAAAATATATTAGTGTTAATAATTTATTTTTTCCAAAAAATGTATTGATGGCAATATTTTTCCTAAAAATTTATTGCTGCTATTAAAACCTATTTTTACACGTTCATAGAGCTTTGACCCCAGTTTGGGGGTTAATTATTTGCTCAGAGCTGGGACCCTAACAGGTGCTACCACCTCGGTTCAGGATGGACATGGGAACACCAGCAATTAAGAGGCGGTTCCACTCTCCTCAAAACCTCCTAATCAGAGGCCTTGCTGTTGGACGCAGTTTATCGTCTTACACAGGACATGGATGTAGTTTTCGTCATGCCCAGGACAAACAGTTTTTCAGAAAATTATCTTTCTCAACTTCACTGTCGTCGCTCTTTCTAATATTGATGTGGGCTTCCTTCCTAACCTTTTGTTTAAGTTAGTGTGGAAAGTCAAAATCTTTATTTTATCCTTATTGTTTCATGTTTGTTACATTTGCTATCCATTTTATTTATTACTGATGTTGGAAATCTTCAAGTGATTTTTTTTTCTATTTGTTAAAGCTCTCCTTTGTAAAATCGACTCCCGCTGCAATCTTAAACTGTTCAAATCTAGGGTCAACTGTTATCTTCCCAACATATTCCCATAAACTGTGCTTCTTACTCTGTAACTCCCTACTGCGAGTGGCTCTTGGGCCTTGTACAGGGTGAGCGTCATCGTAAAAAAAGCACCAGTCTGTAGGATCTGATGACGGATCGACTCTTTTAAAGGACTGAAAAATACATTCACTTGAAGTCATTTTAATCATAAAAAACAGTTGTATTGAAATGCTAAATTAGACATTTTCTGCACAAGTTGAGCGGCATGCGTGATATCCATATGACAGTTTTGATCTGACTATGATAGTTAAGAACATTTAATAATAATTAATTATAATACCCTGAAATTCATACAAAGATGTCCTCAAGGACACATGGCACAGTGGATAAAGGCGTTGGTTAGATCCAGTGACTGGATCCAAATAGTGTGAGTTCAATACCCGGTTAAGGCAGTGGAGAACTTCGAGAGGGGAAGTAGCAAGAGATAACTGACATGGCACATGGAAATAGAACAGTCTAGCCCAGTGAGTGAAATAAAGGGTTCAGTTCGACATTCCAACTACCTGAAGAAGGCCGGAATGTACAACGGCCGAAACGTTGTAATAAATATGGCGTCAAGATGAGGACATTAGTCCGAATAATGTAAATAGCGTACCCTTGGGAAAGGTATGAATCCTCTTCTTTCCCCCCAGCTATGGGTAAATAGCAGGGTTCTATAGCCTCGGATAGCAACAGAAAGAAATCGTAACCTACTGCGGGAATAACAAAAAAAGTGCCTCGTCAGTCATGTATCGAAAGATACATAATCGCCAAAGCGTGTATCACGCATGGCACATAACTGACTGACTTTTCAGTCGAATCCAGTACATTCACTTACGTGCTAATACAATTAGGAAAATTAAGAATCCTCTTTTTCTCCCTCCGGGTATGGTTAATTAGCAGGAAAGACCGAGTTCTCTAGCCCTGGATGGCAACTGGTATACCGCAGAAAGAAATGGCAACCTACCATAAAAAAAAAATATGCCCCATCATAACGGATATCGAAAGATACATGATCGTCTAAGCGTGAATCATAAAAGTGTAAAAATAGATTTTAATACCAGAAATACTTTGTAACAAATTATTACTAGAAATAAATTTTTGAAGAAAAAATATTACCAGGAATGTTTTTGAAAAAATAATATTAGCAGCTATACCTTTTTTGAAAAAATAATATTAGCAGCTATACCTTTTTTGAAAAAATATTAGCAGCTATACGTTTTTGAAAAAATAATATTACAAGCTATACATTTTGAAGAAAAAAAATTAACAGAAATAGATTTTTGACAAAACAAAAATATTACCAGAAAAGAAAAGAAAAAAAAAAAAGAAAAAGTTGTCGGCATTAAATGACCCATTGAGGTGTTGATATGCCGTAAAACAAAACAAACCAAACCAGACGTCCTTCTCTGTATCCTTTCTTCAAACACCCCTCTTTAATCTTATCCCACTCTCTATAACCCCTTACGTGCTTGTCACATTCCCGCCTTGCTTGGACTAATATGCTTAAAAAAAATGAAGGATAAAAAATAGTCAACTTGTATTATATTCATTATATATCGTTCCCGATATAAATTAATATTAACACGAAATATTGCAGGTATATGACTCATTGAGAAAAAAATATATGCCAGTCCGCCATATCAGTTGGTTTGAGAAGCACTGGTGTAGATAACACTTTGTTGATACTGAGGAATATCTTAATGTAAAATAATCATTTTGTTTTCGCTATCTTTGGAAATATTTGAGACATCGTGTGCGCTGAGCAGGTCGTAGGGACCAGCAGTATATCATGTTGGGATTGAAGTGGCCTTGATAACTCAGATATGTTCTGGCATCTGAATTCGTTAAAAGAGAAAAATCGAGATGAGAATGCAAGAAATGCATTTTAAGAGACATCTGGCAACCCATTCTTTTGATATGATGTTAGCGTATCGTTGATACAATTATCATAGATCTAAGTACTGTGCGACACAGATATGGCCCGTCCAGCTAACACGGACGAGTCCCATACCGCCAAGTGGATTCAATTTACCTATGCACTTGTTATCAGACATCAATCCTCTGATCTAGGGTTCGGTTCAGTTTAGCGTCGCATTTCTCAGCGCCAAAATTTCCCTTTTAGAAACTGGAATCCACAACCCTCGTGTGCTGTTGATTTTACGAAATTCTTCATGCGGTCGAGTTTGGTGTTAAGGAGTGCAAAACAAAAAAAAATCTTTTTGAGGTTATCTCTAATTAATTCGAATCACGCAAAATCCTGACATGCGAGAACAATTCTAAGTGCAGGTTTGGCATCAGGTTGCGAGATTTCGTCTAGAAGACGTTTTTTTAAAACCAGAAGCAAAATATATACAATTTTCCACATTATTCGATCAGCAGTAATATGATAAATTAGTCTGCAAAGGTACAGAATAAACGGCTTAAAATTTTTTAATTCTTTTTTTTTTAAGTTAAGACGTCGATATCATTTTAATTTTTACATTTGGATTTTAAAAAACTGTAAAATATAAAATAGATAAATAAAGTATAAATAAAATAAAGTAAATAAAAAGATATTTTTCAAAAAACAAATAAAGTATAAATAAATATAATAAAATAAATAAATAAAATAAATTATAAAATATAATATATATATATAAATATATAAAATAAATAAATATAAAATATATATAAAGTATATATATAAAATATATACGTAAAATATATATATAAAATATATAAGTATATAAAATATTTATATATTATATAATATATAATATATAAAAGATCAAATGAATAAATAAAATAAAGTATAAATAAAATAAAGTAAAATAAACAAAAAAGTATTTTTCAAAAAACAAATAAACAAATAAAGTATAAATAAATAAAACAAAATAAGTAAATAAATAAAATAAATATATAATATATAATATATATAGATATAAATAAATAAAATATATAAATGCAAAATATATATAATATATATTAAATAGAAATATATATAATATAATATATGAAATATAAAATAAATAAATAAAATAAATGAAGTATAAATAAAATAAAGTAAAATAAAGTAAACAAATAGATATTTTTCAAAAAACACATCAACAAATAAAGTATAAATAAAATAAATATAATAAAAAAATAAATAAAATAAAATATATAATATATAAAATATAATATATATATATAAATTTATAAATTATATAAAATATATATAATATATATATAATATATATATAATATATAAATAAAATATGTATATATAAAATATATATATATAATATATAAATATAATATATATATATTATACGATATATAAAATATAAAAAAATAAAATAAATTTAAATATAATAAAGTAAAATAAAGTAAACAAATAGATATTTAAAAAACAAATAAACAAATAAAGTATAAATAAAATAAAAAAATAAAATAAAATAAAAACAGAATATATGATATATAAAATATATATATATAAATATCTAAAATATATTAATACAAAATATATAAAATATATAATTATATAAAACATATATATATAATATAATATATAAAATATAAAATAAATAAAATAAATGAAGTATAAATAAAATAAAGTAAACAAATAGATATTTCTCAAAAAACACAGCAACAAATAAAGTATAAATAAAATAAATAAATATAATAAAAAATAAATAAAATAATATATATAATATATAAAATATAATATATATATATCAATTTATAAAATATATAAAATATACATAATATAATATATATAATATATATAAAATATGTATATATAAAATATATATATAATAGATAAATATATATATATATGTAATATATAAAATACAAAATAAATAAATAAAATAAATAAAGTATAAATAAAATAAAGTAAAATAAAGTAAACAAATAGATATTTAAAAAAAAACAAATAAACAAATAAAGTATAAATAAAATAAAAAAATAAAATAAAACAAATAAAATAAAATATATCATAAATATATTATATATAATATATATATATAATATATAAAATATATAAATATAATATATATATAATATAATATATATAAAATATATGTATATATAATATATATATATATAAAATATATAAATATATAAGATATATATATATATATATATATATATATATATATATATATATATATATATATATATATATAAATATAAAATAAAATAAATAAAGTATAAATAAAATAAAGTAAAGTAAAATAAAGTAAGCATATACATATATTTCTTTTAATGTTATATCCGATCAGGACGGAGGTAAGATATATCTCTGCGAATTCGTTTTCTATATTATTATACAATTGCTATGATATCTTGGGGACGATTGTGGAATAACTTCTTTTGCTCAGTATTAATTTCAAAATAGTTTTTTTTCACCTAGATTGGCTACCAACCAATCCAATATTTACCTTTGACATTTTTACGTTTTTCTAAGATTTCTTTTCCTTCTGCTTATACGCATGTATTCCCTATTTGTCACTACTTCTCTTTTTTAAAATTTTACCCGAATTTTTATACTTCAGCTCTTTCGAAGTTTCTCTTTTTTCTCCACCCGCATTCTATTCCTTTACCTCTTTCTTCCTTACCACCCGCATTTTTTACCTCTTTTTTTCTCTTTCTTTTATCCACCCACATTCATTTCATTCATCTCTTCCTCTTTTTCCTCTTTTCTCTCTTTTTTCCACCCACATTTTTTTATCACTTTTTTTCTTTTTCTTTTATCCACCCCATATTCTTTACATTCATCTCTTCCTCTTTTTCCTCTTTTCTCTCTCTTCTCCACCTGCATTTTTTTTTACCTCTTTTTGTCTCTTTCTTTTATCCACCCACATTCTTTTCATTCATCTCTTCCTCTTTTTCGTATTTTCTCTTTTTTCTTCACACGCATTTTTTCCCTCTTTTTTCTCTTTCTTTTATCCCCCCCCAATATTCTTTTCATTCATCTCTTCCTCTTTTCCTCTTTTCCTCTTTTCTCTCTTTTTCCCCACCCACATTCTGTTCCTTTACTTCCTTCTTTTTCTCTTTCTTTACCTACCCACATTCTTTTTCCTCAAATCTTTTTCCATATTTCTCTTTTCTCTCTTTTCTCCACCCGCATTCTATTTCTTTATCTCTTTCTTTTCTCTTTCTTTTCTCTTTCTTTTATCCACCCACATTCTTTTCATTCATCTCTTCCTCTTTTTCCTCTTTTCTCTCTCTTCTCCACCTGCATTTTTTACCTCTTTTTTTCTCTTTCTTTTATTCACCCACATTCTTTTCATTCATCTCTTCCTCTTTTTCCTCTTTTCTCTCTTTTCCCCATCCACATTCTGTTCATTTACTTCCTTCTTTTTCTCTTTCTTTACCCACCCACATTCTTTTTCTTCAAATCTTTTTCCATATTTCTCTTTTCTCTCTTTTCTCCACCCGCATTCTATTTCTTTATCTCTTTCTTTTCTCTTTCTTTTCTCTTTCTTTTATCCACCCACATTCTTTACATTCATCTCTTCCTCTTTTTCCTCTTTTCTCTCTTTTTTCCACCTGCATTTTTTACCTCTTTTTTCTCTCTCTTTTATCCACCCACATTCTTTTCATTCATCTCTTCCTCTTTTTCCTCTTTTCTCTCTTTTTCCACCTGCATTTTTTTTACCTCTTTTTGTCTCTTTCTTTTATCCCCCCCATATTCTTTTCATTCATCTCTTCCTCTTTTTCCTCTTTTCTCTCTTTTTTCCACCTGCATTTCTTTTAACTCTTTTTTCTCTTTCTTTTATCCCCCCATATTCTTTTCATTCATCTCTTCCTCTTTTTCTTCTTTTCTCTCTTTTCTCCACCTGCATTTTTACCACTTTTTTCTCTTTCTTTTATCCACCCACATTCTTTTCATTCATCTCTTCCTCTTTTTCCTCTTTTCTCTCTTTTTCCACCCGCATTTTTTTTACCTCTTTTTCTCTTTCTTTTATCCACCCACATTCTTTTCTTTCATCTCTTCCTCTTTTTCCTCTTTTCTCTTTTTTCCCCACCCACATTCTGTTCCTTTACTTCCTTCTTTTTCTCTTTCTTTACCCACCCACATTCTTTTTCTTCAAATCTTTTTCCATATTTCTCTTTTCTCTCTTTTATCTACCCACATTCTTTTCCTTCATCTCTATTTCTCTTTTATCCGCACCCCACCGCCCGCAGTGTATTTCTTTATTTTTTTTTCTTTTCTTTCTTTCTTTTTTTCTACTTCCATTATTTTCTTTTGCCTCTTTCTTTTTTCTTTCTTTTTTCCACCCAGATTCTTTGTTTCGCCGCTTTCTCTTTTCATTCTTG
The DNA here is from genome assembly GCA_963932145.1 of Acanthosepion lycidas. Classification (NCBI taxonomy): domain Eukaryota; kingdom Metazoa; phylum Mollusca; class Cephalopoda; order Sepiida; family Sepiidae; genus Acanthosepion; species Acanthosepion lycidas. The sequence continues at coordinate 21,422,172 of OZ010599.1, forward strand.
ACTTTTGACTGGAAGGGAAGAAATCGATTCGTGCCTTTCCCAGAGCAGGAATACGAACATAACTTAAAAGGTGTAATTAACTTTAATTAACTTTAATTAACTTTAAGCTTGTATGTGGTTTTGCAGAAACTACAAAGATAAAAGATATCCAAATTGGATTTTGAAATAAAAAAAGAGAGAGACATCTTTTGAACAGACTTAAATAAAATTTGTATTGTTTTATTTTCATGGAGAATTAATTTATTATTTAATTTGGGTATACTTAAAAATCTTAATCTTTAAATACGGATGTTAAGAAAATTAGGCGAAGTTTCCATCTATATCTATAATTCTCAAAATGTGTGTGTGTGGTCGGATTTTGTTTATTCGTTTCCAGTTTTCATCCGATTTCGATTAAATTTTTTGTTTAATAGATAATACTTCAGTGCCGGTTTTGCGTCCAAATTGTCTGGAAAAAATTACAACCTTGGAGGTGAAAAATCGAAAAAACTGATTTTTTAACACTTTGCGCAAAAATCAAAGGCAGAATTTAATGTCTGTAAAAAAACAGCTTACAATCAATTTAGAGAGCTGAAATCTAACACAAAAGATTATTAGGATTATAAAAATAATTATATTATAAATAAAAATGATCGTATATTATTATTATAACGGTCCAGAGAAGAGGTTCTTTCTTTGCAAGATTGAAAATACAAAAACGGCCCCTTTTCAGAGCCACCTCCCATTCAAATTGTCAACCTCCCATTTGGGAATGTGCCTCAATTGTACCAATTGTTGCTAGTAATATTGATTTCCGGGTGGGCTGACTTTAAACTTAAACTGCTCCAACTGAACTGGCAAAAATTCCTAGTATTGAATCACCTGGTCGAAGACGGGTTATTACTGCCAGTAAATTCTATAAAATGATAATACTGACGTCATCATAAGCTAATAGAAGAAAGCGAGAAGAAAGGACTATTAATTTTAAAAATACAGACTGTATCTTATTCAACGGGTTAAATAAATCTAGAGACTAACTACGAGTTGGAGATGTCAAAATCGGACAAGTTTTTTTTTTTTAATCATTTCACCCTAAGCAAGGTGATAAAGCCACTATGACGCAGTGCGGGTTACTGAGTGTGTAAGAATATGAGTCAAATAATAATAAAAAAATCTTTATTAAGGAGAGAGAACAATAAAAGAACAAAAGAACATTTCATTTAATTTTTTGAACCTCAAACTTGACTGGAAAGCAAGAAGCCGGAAGAGAGTACCACGAGTGAGAAGTGCAACTGAAGAAGCTATGAACTATTTACGGTTACATTTAGTCATTTCAATTGTAAAAATGATGAGACCTATCTGCCAATCTAATACTGTGCTTAAATTCATATAGTCTAGGCATCAAAGACGAACCCGCAGCAAAACATGGAAATACTCATAGAAAACCCCTATGGAAATGACTGAAGACGAGATGCCAGACCAGCACTAATCACATTGCAGATTCTTCTTTGTTCTTTTCTGTAGCCTATATGCTAGCTTCTTTAGAATACTTCCCAGTGTTCCCATAACAACTAGTATAACTGATATTTATGCATATTTGGTAAAGCTGAAATATTTATCGATTGTGTTATTCTTCCGTTCAGCACTAATATCTGCTTTGACATAACATCCAAATCTATTATGTGATATGTTAAAAACGATGTTGAATTGAAGAAAAAATACCCGGGTGAAACATGTCCTATTGTATTAGTATGACAGATTATATTAAGCAATAAAATGTCTGATTTTTTTTAATATTAACAAAGGAAGAAAAAAAAAGGGGGGGAGAAAGAAAGGAAACAGACTACAGAAAAAAAAGATGGCAACATACAGAAAGAAAGAAAGAAAGAAAGAAAGAAAGAAAGAAAGAAAGAAAGGAGCAAACAAACAAACAAACAGACAAACAAACAGACAAACAAAAAGAAGTCTGAATGTGAGGGAGAAAAATTTAATAAGATGTCAAGTAGAAATGCCATAATCTGAAGAAAAGGAAGAAAAAGGGGGAAAAAGAAAGAAAGTGAAACAGAATACAGAAAAAAAAGATAGCAACATACAGAAAAAAAGAAAAGCAAGAAAAAAAGAAAAGCAAGAAAGAAAGAAAGAAAGAAAGAAAGAAAGAAAGAAAGAAAGAAAGAAAGAAAGTGTATATAAAAGGAAGACAAAAGAAAGGAAAAGGGTTAAGAAAGAAAGAAAGAAAGAAAGAAAGCGGATATAAAAGGAAGACAAAGAAAGAAAGAGAGGAAAAGGGATTTGCAAATAAGAAAGAAAGAAAGAAAGAAAGAAAGAAAGATAGAAAGAAAGATACAAACAAACAAGCAAACAAACATCAAACAAAAACAAGTTTGATTGTGAAGGAAAAAAATTTAATAGGATGTCAAGTGGAAATGCCATAATCTAAAAAGAATGACAAGCATACAAAACGAAAAAAAAATGAAGAAATGATTGAAAGAGAGAGAACTTTAAATGTGGGAATTATTTTTTTTTTTAAAGAAGAACTCATTTTTTTTTAATATCAGCCTTGCTACAATCACTGAGATTGTCCAGAGTAAACGAACGACAATATTGAACGGATTATTACTAATACCTTTACACCACACACACATACACACACATACACAAATATACATACATACATACATGCATACATACATACATACATACATACATATATATATATATATATATAGATATATGAGTTGAACTGTGTTTCTGATCAAAACAAGGTCATAAATAATTCAATCGGTCACATATATATATATAATTCTCAAAATTTATGTGTGTGTGATCAAATGTTGTTTATGCATTTAAACAGTTTTCAGACGATTTTTTTTTGTTTGATAGATAATATTCAGTGCCGGTTTTGAGTCCAAATTGTTGGCGACAATGGCTCTCCCCTATTTCCTATCATTATAACTCTCAGCAACGTTTTACTATTTACTATCTGTCCTTGGATATATATCTTTCATAAAAACTTTAATAAAAAATAAATAATTTAAATTATTATAATATTATTATTTATTATTATACAGTTACCTTTCCAAGCCCCCCCCATTCAAAGTGATAACTCCCCCCATTTGGGGATGTACCTCAGTTGCACCGAAATGTTGTTACTAATAATGATTTTCGAGTGGGCTAACTTTAAACTTAACTGATTCAAATGAACAGCAAAAATTCCCAGTAATGAAAGACCCGGTAAAAGACGGCTTATACTGCGAGTGTGTGCGTGTATATATATATATATATATATATATATATATATATATATATATATATATATATATCGTGACCGAGGGTTTGAGTGTGTTGGCCTTGTTCAGGTTGTTGATCACGCTAGATAACACGGTCTCTCTCTCTATCTCTCTCTCTCTCTCTCTCTCTGCTCAGCATAGTTGCAGTATAAACCGCAGGTTGTCTCTTTGTTGAGCAAACACGAATGTACGAACGTCTGCAATAGCGATTAACTAACCGCCCTAATCGATGGGTGGCCAGCTATTATATATATATATATATATATATATATATATATATATATATATATATATATATATATATATATATGTATATATATATATATACATATATATATATATATATATATATATATATATATATATATATATATATATGGTTTGGAGCCCCTTCTGTTTGTCTCAACGTTCTTGATAAAATACAGAGACAAACGTGCAATGTAATTGGCCCTGATCTGGCATCTCGTCTGCAGTCGCTCTCTCACAGACGTGCCGTCACCTCCCTCTGTCTTTTTCAAAAATACTTTCATGGTAACTGCTCCGATGAGCTGCTTTCGCTGGTTTCCAGACTTCATGAATTTAAACGTTCTACTAGACTGACATCTATCTCACACCCTTTCACTGTCGAAACTGTTAAATGTAGCCGTCTCTTCTACTCCAATAGCTTCATGTCTCTCACTTCTCACCTGTGGAACTCCTCCCCTCTTTCTTGTTTGCCTGATAGCTATTATCTCCAACTATTCAAATGTAATGTCAATCGACGTCTCTAGATGCCTTTATCTATCCCCTATCCTTCTCTCCATCCTTTCCTCTATCACTCTGCAAATGCGGGTTGGAAAGCGAAAAACTAGATTTTGTAAACAACTGAATTTGGAACTGATTTTTCCTGGACGGAAAGTAGTCGAAGGTAACAGGCGCAGATAAGACATCAAGGAGGACGGAGGGACCGCCCACGCTCACTGAGGGGGTCGGTGAGAGAGGATAATAAAGTATGAAGAGAGGGAATTCCCAAAAATTATAACGTAAGCCTGCTCATACCACGCCATACGTCCCTCCGCATGTCATTTTGGGCGAGTGTCCATAAACACGAATGCGCGAAGCGAATTAAGCAGACCGCGGGTCGAAGAAGAAGGGAAGAGACGGTGACGAGTCACAGAAAAGTGAAGAGAAGCAGAAGAAACGGAGACGAGACCAGATATATATGATTAACTGCAAAGGAAAGCCTCCGAATCCAGCCTTGTGCCAAACTTTGCCAACAAGAGCAAACTAGATTTTGCCAGGTCAACAACGGTAATAACACTTCCGATTTAGACGCGTGTTGGGCTGATAATTATAATTGCATGAGAACTTTGATATAAACCAATACGGAGGACTGATTTCGAAACCGTATTTACTTTTGTTCAATTTATTCGAGTTTCATTTTTTCCTAGTACGTCTTCGCCCTGCATGGACCAGTCCAATACGAAGATACCTACACTGATTCGATCTTGGCTGCCTTATGATCTAAAAATCACACCTTAGGATAAGGTTAGCCCGAGATTGAAGTGGTCACTTCAGCGACCAGCCGTGTCGTCGGAAGTATTGGACAACTGGGGAGGTTGTTGCCCGATTACACATAATAATAATAATAATAATAATAATAATTATTATTATTATTATTATTATTATTATTATTATTATTATCTTTGATTTCTGGTGTTTACACATTTCTTTCCGGGTCCCGCCCAGGGAGCTAAGGTTAGAAATGGCATCATGAGCTTCCCAGTGACAAAAAAAACAAAAAAAACATAGATAAAGCCCTTCGTAAAGTGTGGGCTGTACTTGTCAGAACAATTTTTTGTATCTCCTTGAGGCATGGACTTCCAGGAATCCCTTCAATTAGTCTACTGCATTCTTTTCCAACCAGTCCTAGGGCTCCAACTACAACAGTGATTGTTGATGTTCCCATGTGCCACATTTTCAAAAAAATTCTATTTCAAGGTCATTGTATTTTGACAACTTTTTGAATATCTTCAAAGATACATTGCAGTCAGCAGGGACTGCCATATCAATAAGGGGGCACTTTTTTTTGTTTGTGTTCTTTAATAACAATGTCTGGGCGGTTGGCTTTGATTGTTCTGTCAGTGTGTATTGTGTAGTCCCATAGAATTGTAACAGGTCCTATCTCCGTAACCGGGTCTGGGTGGTGTTCATACCATTTTCTTTCAGTTTTATTATTATTATTATTATTATTATTATTATTATTATACTAGAGCGATTATCTAAATAAATAATTGGTAAATTCTTTCTGTCTGTCCGTGCGTCTGAATCCCCCTTCTAACTCGAGCCACACTTGCTTTACATTAGGCATGTCCAAAATCCAGCGCGGATCAATTATTACCCGCGGCCAAATTTCATATTCCCCCCCCCCATCCATCCTCTCATAGAATATATAATTTACGGCCTGCCAGTATTGTCAGTCAGAGTATGTAATGTACACACCAAAGAAATGCAGTTTCACGTTTTATCAAAAGATGGCAGCAGCACTGTGTCCGCCCTCTGGCGGTGTGACTCTGACCTTGACATTTTCCAGCCAGTTTCTAAAATCACTGCCCTTGAACCAGACCTGGCCTACATACTGCAATCCAGATCTCAGTATCACCCTTCCCATTAGTGCAAGCAAGTTATTTGTTTTGGTAATCTAAGATGAATAAATTCTAAAATCTTATTGAATTAAATTTGTTTTGTGTTGGTCAAATCCATTTATAAATTTATCTGGACACTCGGGCTTTAAGTTTTCTACTTCTTAATAAGATGAATGTTAGTGTTATGTTCCTATTCATATGTTATTAACTTAAAAACTTGACAGACAACATTAATTGCCAATAATATGTAATGTTTAAGATTAACCTGAGATACATTATAGTCTCCTGTGTGCTCTTTTTTCTCAGAAATATTTTACTTAATCTTATAATAGGTTTCTGATATGACAGGAGACATTTTTGTAAGACCTGTTTAAATGTATTTGTCTATATTTCTGTGATGAGGTATTAGGTTGGTGCAAAAATAATGACGTAATAATGTCGTTTTTTGACGTTAAAAATTACGTCAAAAAACGACATTATTACGTCATTGTTTTTGCACCAACCTAATAGTATGTACACTATTTATTAGGTTGGTGCAAAAATAATGTCGTTTTCGCACATATGCTACTATGTGAGAAAACGACATTATTTTTGCACCAACCTAATGCATTATTGTCTTCATCTTTGTCGCTATATTTATTACAACATTTCGGCCGTTGTACGCTCCGGCCTTCTTCAGGAGGTTGGAATGTCGAACTGAACCCTTTATTTCGCTCACAGGGTTAGACTGTTCTAGTTCCACGTACCTTGTTTTAATGGATGTCAGTTATCAGTTATCTCCTGTTAATTCCTCTCTCTAAGTTCTCCACTGCCTTAAGAGGGTATTGAACTCGCACTCTTTTGGGTCCTGTCACTGGATCTAACCAACGCCTTTATCCACTGTGCCATGTGTCCGAATAATATAAATAGTGTATTTGTTATACCTGTGAAGAAATGAAAATTCGCCATTTGCAATAACATTTTCATAAGATACTTCATTTGCCTTTAATTTTAATGATTCCAAGAATGCCTAACCCTCACGCATATTTGCCTCATTAAATCTGACCCACTTTGAACATCTTTCTTTCTATGTGCCTTGTTCAAATAGGATGTAGGCGATCATGGCTCTCCACTTCCCTCTATCCCTTGCAGCTCTCAACAATTTCCGTCACTCTGCCACCTCCCCCTGACCATGTTCTGTCATCCACTTGCTTAAAGCCACTAATTATGCCATGCGTTGTTTTCCCTTGTTTCTCTTTTCCTTTATTCGACTTGTGAGTGTCAGTTTCTCCAGACCTTCCTTCCTCATTACGTGCCCCAGAAACTTCAGCTGCCTCTTCCGTATAAGCCTCCTCCTTGTTTGCATTCTCCCTAAGACCTCATCATTGCTCACACGCTCGGTCCATGATATCCTGAGCATCCTTCTGTAGAACCACATCTCCGTCGCCTCGAGTCTTGTCTTCATCTTTGAGGAGACCTTCCTTCCTCATTACGTGCCCCAGAAACTTCAGCTGCCTCTTCCGTATAAGCCTCCTCCTTGTTTGCATCCTCCCTAAGACCTCATCATTGCTCACACGCTCGGTCCATGATATCCTGAGCATCCTTCTGTAGAACTACATCTCCGTCGCCTCGAGTCTCGTCTTCATCTTTGAGGAGACCGTCCAACCCTCGCTGCCGTAAAGGAGGACAGATGTCACATAATAGCTCAGTATTGTTTTCTTTGTTACGAAATAAATCTTCCTGCCTCGCAATACTCTGCATAGCTTTTGGAATGGGTCCTTGGCCATCCCAATACGTTTACTGATCTCAGTGTCGCATTTACCGTCCTCTGTCAAAACGCTTCCCAGATATTGAAACTGTCAAGTCTGCTTGATTCTCTTGTCCCCGACCTGCAAATCGTATTTCGGGCTCATCCTTTTACTGGTGACCGTGCATTCTGTCTTCTTGCAGTTTATGCTTAGTCCCTTCTTCTCGCTAATCCTTCACTAATTTTCCCTTGTCTCTCTTTCCCGCTATTCGATCCGTGAGTATCAGATTCTCCAGGCCCTCCTTCCTCATTATGTGTCCCAGAAACTTCAGCTGCCTCTTCCTGATGTTAAGTATAAGCCTCCTTCTTGTTTGCATCCTCTCTAAGACCTCATCGTTGCTCACACGCTTGGTCCATAATATACTTATCATCCTTCTGTAGAGCCACATCTCTATCCCCAGGAGTCTCTTCTTCATCTTTGAGGAAATCGTCCAACATTAGCTGCTGTATTCTTTTTTTAGTTAACAAAGAAATCCTCCTGTCTCGCAATACTCTGTCCAGAATTTGGAATGCGTCCTTGGCCATTCCAATACGTCTACGGAGCTCAGTGTCACAGTTACTGTCCTCTGTCAAAACAGTTCCCAGATATTTAAATTCCGCACCAGCTTGATCTTAATGTCCCCGTCCTGTAAATCGCATTTCGAGCTCATCCTTTTTCTGATGACCATGAATTCTGTTTTCTTGTAGTTTATGCTTATTTACTCCTGTTTAATACTAAGTCTGATCGATTCGATGAATTAAAAATGGCAACTGATCTCAAAAATAACTTTTAATCTGATGTTCACCGGCGTTTGTATCGGGTAGTTTAGAATAGGAAAAAGAAATCAAGCCGGTTTGGTGTTCGTCATTTATTCGCTCGTAAAAGGGGGGGAAGAAAGGAAAAAAAAAAGGATTTCGAACAAGGACACCGTTTCGATATTTTTATTGGGTTGGTGGAAAAATAATGGCGTAATAATGTCGTTTTTTGACGTATTTTTTAACGTCAAAAAACGACATTAATACGTCATTATTTTTGCACCAACCTAATAATAATAATAATAATAATGCTTTATTTCGCTCACTGGGGTAGACTGTTCTAGTTCCAAGTGCCATGTTTAATGGATGTCAGTTATCAGTTATCACCTGTTAATTCCCCTCTGCAAGTTCTCCACTGCCTTAACCGGGTATTGAACTCAGTCTCTTTCGGTCCAGTCACTGGATCAAACCGAAACACATGGCAGAATGGATAAAGGAGTGGAAATAGAAACAAAGGGTTCAGTTCGACATTCCAACGTCCTGAAGAAAGACGGAGCGTACAACGGCCGAAACGTTGTAATAAATATGGCAACAAAGATGAGGACAATAGTCCGAATAAGGTAAATAGTGTGCATAATACCTCATCTCAGAAAGATATACAGATACTGAAAGGTCGAAACTTTGTGATAAATATGGCAACAAAGATGCGGTCAATAGTCCGAATAATATAAATAATGTACATAATACCTCATCTCAGAAATATAGACAGATACTGAAAGGCCAAAAGGTTGTAATAAATATGGCTACAAAGATGAGGACAATAGTCCGAATAATGTAAATAGTGTACATAATACCGCATCTCCGAAATATAGACAAATACTGAAAGGCCGAAACGTTGTAATAAATATGGCGACAAAGATGATGAAAAATAGTCCGAATAATGTAAATAGTGTACATAATACCTCATCTCAGAAATACAGACAGATATTGAAAGGCCGAAACGTTGTGATAAATATGGCAACAAAGATGAGGACAATAGTCCGAATAATGTAAATAGTGTATATAATACCTCATCTCAGAAATATAGACAGGAACTTCCCAGATATTTAAATTTTCGCATGTGCTTGTTTCTAGTGTCGCCGTCCTGTAAATCGCATTTCGAGCTCATCCTTTTACCGATGACCATGAATTCTGTTTTCTTGTAGCTTATGCGTATTTACTCCTGTTTAATACTAAGTCTGATCGATTCGATGAATTAAAAATGTCAACGGATCTCAAAAATAACTTTTAATCTGCTGTTCACCTGCGTTTGTATCGGGTAGTATAGAATAGGAAAAAGAAATCAAGCCGGTTTAGTGTTCGTCATTTATTCGCTCCTGCCTCGTAATACTCCGTCGAACTTTTGGAATGCCTCCTTGGCCATCCCACTACGTCTTCGGATCTCATTGTCGCACTTACCATCCTCTGTCAAGACGCTTCCCAGATATTTAAACTTCTGCGTGTGCATGATTATAGTGTTCCCGATCTGACTAGATTTACATAAATCCTCTTCTCCCCCCAAGCTATGGGTAAATAGCAGGACAGACCTGGCTCTATAGCCTTTGATGGCAACTTGTCTTAATGTAGAAAAAAATGGCAATCTACTGCGGGAAAAAAAAAATCTGCCCCGTCAGTCATGCATCGAAAGATAGATGATCGCCTAAACGTGTATCACGTATGGCACATAACTGACTGACCCTTGAGAAAGGTATAAATCCTCTTCTTCTATCCCCAGCTGTGGGTAAATAGCAGGATACACCGGGTTCTATAGCCTTGGATGGCAACCTCTCTTAATGCAGAAAGAAATGGCAACCTACTGCGGGAATAAAAATCTGCTTCATCAGTCATGCATCGAAAGATAGATGATCGCCTAAACGTGTATCAATTATGGCACATAGCTGACTAATATCAGACATTAATTATTATCATATTCTTGTTTTTATACAGCATTTTTATGGGTAGGATATTTTTTTTTTTTTTTAATATTTATATTGAAAATATATTAGTAAATACTTTGTTCAGTTTGATATACGTTAAATTACATAAGCTTACGTATATTACCGTAATTTCTCGAAAATAATACGCATTTTTTTTTTTTACTGTAAATTACAGGAGATAGTAGCGGTGCGTATTATAAAGAGGTTTTAACAAAAATATTTTTTTCGTTATTGATTTGTAATAATAAATAGCACTTGATCTAAAATAAGATATATATTATCTCAATTTTCATTTTAAATCCAACAATAACTGTAACATTTTTTTTTTTTTGTCAATAAATTTAATTTTTATCAGTAAACGCATCTTTTATTTCTCTAGCTGCAGCTCTGTTTCCTATTCTTCTGCTAATTCTATTGCTTTTTGTTTCAAATTTTGCACTTCGCACGTTTTGACGACATTTTGGCATTAAAATAGAATGTCATATTTATCGGGAAAATTGCATGATAATTTTCGACATGATTTTAGCTGCTTAGTTTCGACAAAATGTCTTCATAATTATTTTTCGATTTTTAAAAAAAATTTTGACAAAATTTATAGATGCGTAATGTACATAGGATAGATAATTTTCTTAATTTTTAGGATCACTTGTTGGGGTGCGTATTATTTATGGGTGCGTATTATTTTCGAGAAATTACGGTAGTTGCTAGTATTAAGAGCAATTAATATATATATATATATATATATATATATATATATATATATATATATATAATTATTTATTTAAAAATATGATTCTAACTCGCGAGTTGGAATCATATTTTTAAATAAATAATTATATTTATGCTCTACTTTCGTATCGAGCACTATTTTTTAAAAATAATAACAAAAATACTAAGGAACTTTGGATTATTTACCAAACCAGTTTCTTTCCTATTTTCTACAATATTTTCACACACATATATATATATATATATATATATATATATATATATATATATATATATATATATATATATATATATATATATATATATATATATATTCAGCTAAGATAACTGAAAGTTTTACGAAATAATGTAAGCATTTATATCAGTCACAAACCAAATTGTCTAGGGTTCTGTGTAAACAACTTCATGTCATGACCTATATTAATTTTTTCAGTTGATTTAGATTTTAGTGTAGGCCTCATATTTGATTGGTTAATCACGGTAAACCCTCAAGCCTCATTTTAATTCTGTTTTTTTTTTTTCGACTTCTTTTTCTCTTTCAAAACAAGAGGAAGTATTCTACTTTTGAAATTAATCGCTAACTCACCAGCAATTTACCATCGCCCGAAGAGACACATTTGTAGTGTTGAGAAACGATTGCTATTGTGTAGCGGTTTTTTAACACGTTTCTGTTTTAATCTCCGAAAATAATGATAATATATATATATATATTGCATTTTCTAAGGAATCGATTTTTTTTACTCAGCGTTATTTACAAAGTGTACAGACAGTGTTTTATTCTACAAAGGGGGACTTAGGTTCAAACCTTACCGGAGGCTATATTTCATTTAATATGTTTCTCGTCTGCTAAAGCCGGTAGATGTAATTCATTTTCTTTTAACAAATAAAAACTTGTATAGAAAATTGGATATACACAAAATAATGTTTGGATTAGAAGGAAATCTGTAAATATGTATGTATAACTGGAATAAAACATGTTGAAACTACCTAAAAATTCAGACGGATTGTATATATATATATATATATATATATATATATATATATATATATATATATATATATATATATATATATATATATATATATATATATCATATCATATCATATCATATCATATCATATCATATCATATAAAGATTTGAAGAACTACTTCAGACTAATAGTGTAGAGATATTCTTCCTCGGAACAAGATCCGTTTCCGTCGAAATATCTTACATTTATTTGCTAAAAACAAGAAGCCTGTTTGAAGGTTTCGTAAAACACTTTGCCCCATTTCACTGTTATCAGTAATTTCGAAAAGCACGACTGTTTCTACACAAACCTTCACCACTGTAATCAAATCATATGTGTAGGTAGTTTAAACTGAACTGTTGGGCCCGCACACGTCGAAATCAACGTGAGTGTCCAATCCAATTCATATATATATATATATATATATATATATATATATATATATATGTGTGTGTGTGTGTGTGTGTGTGTGTGTGTGTGTGTGTGTGTGTACGTGTATGAATATATATAAATTTTTAAAGCTTATATTGAAATAATAAAAAATTATAAAAAATTTCATATTGAAATAAAACAAATTAAAACGTTTTCTTTTTCCTCCTTTTTTTTTTCTGTCCTCTTCATTTCGCCTGTATAAATTGACTCCATTTATTAGGAAAATGCCGGTCTAAAGAGATGAATGTAGATTCATGAAATAAATTATAACCGAATGGATATTTAAGGATTCTGTACTAATTATTATTATATTGATCTTATCCTCATATATATATATATATATATATATATATATATAAAACTTAAAGGCGACAGTCTGTTTCATGCTATATGCAATCGTCAGGTGTCGCCTCTAAGTGTTGACATCTATGTTCACTTTTATATTTACACACGCTCTATCTCTGATATTGAGCACTTTATCCCATAAATATAGCACACCTTAAAACTATATTTCTTCATATATATATATATATATATATATATATATATATATATATGTGTGTATATATATATACATATATATATATATATATATATATATATATATGAAGAAATAGACTATATATATATATATATATATATATATATATATATATATATATATATATATGTGTGTGTGTGTGTGTGTGTGTGTTTAAGATTGTGTTTCCAGTTTCTTCTATAATCTTTTCCTTGTCTTTCATTCTTGGTAGACATCTTGCATCTTAGAAGTATTATCGCCTTGCTTGTGGTGAATTGATTATATCTATTAAATTTTATTCTTTGTTAATTTATTTTCTTTTGTCTTTTCAGGTTAACGTTAAATGAGCTTATAATAGATCCTATCTTATAAATACATCAACTTTGACTATAGGATACTTGGATAAGTATATTTCATTTTGATCAAAAGCTGTCCCCGAGAGGCACAACTCCCCACTGATTTTTTTTAACCCTTTGATTCATATTAAATTCAAATTTGAACAAGGGAATGACTCCTATCAAAAATATAAAAGGAGAAAGCCAGAAGATCACTTTCGCAAGATCAAAATGAGATAATATGGATGTCAAGTTGAGCAAGAAATCGGCAATCAGTAGCTAGTGCCTTACAATACATATTTATTGTGACAATTCAACTCTCATATCAATGTTGAAATCTGATCATCAATTCAGTCAATTAAGTATTGCATCAAATACATATCAAAGGGGTCAGATCAAGCTGTTTTTGAACCCCCCCCCCACTGAATTTTTTTCTCTTTGAATTAAATTAAATATAATTTTGAAAGGGAATGGCTTCTATCCAAAATATAGACGGAGAAAGCCAGAAGAAGGAGGTCACATCATCAAAATCATTGAGTAATATCGATATGCTTTATTTTTCTGCACAAATTATAACAATGATTTAAAATCAGTCATCATTTTCTTACAAAAAATGTGTAACTCCCAGCAAAGTGTGGGTAATTTAGCTAGCATATATATATATATATATATATATATGAAAGAGAGCTAGATATACAGATTTAGGCTTTCTCTTTAATTCTAGGGATATATAGGTAATTGATATATATTTGTGACGATAAATGTTGAATGACAGTGAAACAGACAGTTAGGTAAATTAAGAATGCGTCAAATAGATAATGACTCCTTCAAATAGATACATTTATTCATATATCCTTATAATTTAGCATATGTAAATCTGATTCGGAAGCCTCGTGTAAACGACTTTGTGCAACCCGATTACATTAGACACTTGCACAAATATTACACATGTTGTAACGTATATTATATTCTGATATTATTAAAATATATTAATACATATGTCATTTACCTCTGATAGAATTTCAATAAAATTACACATATATCCAACACACACACACAGAGATTATATATATATATATATATATATATATATATATATATATATGTGTGTGTGTGTGTGTGTGTGTGTCTATATTTCCGAGATGATGTATTATGTACACTATTTACATTATTCGGACTATTGTCCTCATCATTGTCGCCATATTTATTACAACGTTTCGGCCGTTGTACGCTCCGGCTCTCTTCAGGACGTTGGAATGTCGAACTGAATCCTTTGTTTCTATTTCCACTCCTTTATCCATTCTGCCATGTGTTTCGGTTTGATCCAGTGACTGGACCCAAAGAGTTTGAGTTCAATACCCGGTCAAGGCAGTGGAGAACTTGCAGAGGGGAATTAACAGGTGATAACTGATAACTGACATCCATTAAACATGGCACTTGGAACTAGAACAGTCTACCCCAGTGAGCGAAATAAAGCATTCAGTTCGACATTCCAACCATCTGAAGAAGTCCGGAGCGTACAACAGCCGAAAAGTTGTAATAACTATGGCGACAAAGATGAGGACAATAGTCTGAATGATGTAAATTGTATATATATATATATATATATATATATATATATATATATATATATATATATATCTTACTTATTATAAAACGCAGATTGTGTGTGTGTGTGTCTGTACGTTTATATATTGGATGGGATTTCCTACATTTTTCAACCGATTTCAACAAAACTTCACAAGACTACGTAAAATTACCGTACAGTGGTTCTGACAGCGCCCAAAATTGGAAAAACACAATTGTTTTTGCATGAAATCAATTTGAAAACACGATTAAGAAGCATCACGAGAATGAAAGGGTGGCAACTCATATCGAGTTATACTTATTATAAAACCCAAGTTGTTTGTGCGTGTGTGTGTGTGTGTGTTCGTTTATATATGGGATCGGATTTCCTACATTTTTCAACCGATTTCAACAAAACTTCACTTTTTTTTTTTGGCAGGTAGTGTTTCTTATTGTCTTGCGCACTTTTTTCTTTATTTTTTCATTCAGAATGCTTTAAAAATTCCATTTACAAGACAATTGTTTATAATAAAATTCTATTCAATCGGTAGACTCATAACGATTGAAAACAATGCTTTTGTTTGAGTTTGGGTTTGACCAATTCGTAAAAAGAAAAAAAAAAGAAAAAACTAATTAAGACATGCGTGTCCGTCAACCTTAAACAATAATCTTTGTCAATTTCATTTTTCAGTTTTTATGATGGTCGATACAGGATCTATTTCTTACTGTTACCCCCCCAGGCAACTCCGGGCTCCACTGCTAGTATATATATATATATATATATATATATATATATATATATATATATATAGAGAGAGAGAGAGAGAGATAGATAGATAGATACGAGGGATATTCCAGAAATTTTTAGATATTTTAACTGCTTGAGTCAGTTATAACTAATGGATTACTTGAGGCAGTTATGACTACTGGATTATTGTCGTCGTCCTCGTCGGCTTTATCTCGTATCCAAGAATTTAATTTCTTCTTTGCTGATCGCGTCCTTTATGATGATGGCCTTGATGACTAAATTCGCCGCCAACGTGGAACTTCGGGACTTGAAGCTTCCAGTTTCAACAAAATCTGCTCCCTCATTCATTACCTATCTGCTCCCAACCCTGATAATGCTACCACCCCGGTTAAGGGTGGACCTGGGAACACCAGCTATGGTTCCACGCTCCTCAAAGCCTCCTGATCAAAGGGCCTTGCTGTTGGATGTAGTTTATCGTCTTACCCTGGACGTGGATGTAGTTTATCTTTTTACCCAGGACTATGAGAAATATGTATCTCTTTTTAAGAAAGGAGATATTTGAAAAAAAATCCAAGGCTTAAGTTAATATTTTGTATTTTCCAGAATGAGTTCTTGAAAGTGCAATTATCGATTCTTGCTAAAATATTAATTTAAGTTATTGATATTCCTTTTTAAAAATTACTATATTATTATGTAATAATATATTATTATATTATATTACATTCCTATGGATGTTATATTGACGATAAACTACATCCGAAAGTAGGGCCTCTAATCAAGAGATTGGACATTGTGTTTCCCAGGTCCACAGTGCTCCGGGGTGGTAGCACCTGTTATGGACCCAGCTGTGACCAACTAGGGAACACTCAGACAAAAATCCAAAAATTAGTACATACATTATTATAGTAAAAATTATAGGATACATCTTTATAGTAAAAATTATAAATATACATTTTTATATTAGAAATTATAAGAATACATTTTTATAGTAAAAACTACAAGAATATATTTTTAAAGTAAAAATTATAAGAATACATTATTAGAGTAAAAATAATAGAATACATTTTTATAGTAAAAATTACAAATATACACTTTTATATTAAAAATTATAAGAATACTTTTTTTATAGTAAAAATTATAAGAATACATTTTTATAGTAAAATTATAAGAATACATTTTTATAGTAAAAATTATAAGAATACATTTTTATAGCAAACATTACAAGAATACATTTTTATAGTAAAATTATAAGAATACATATTCATAGTAAAAATAATAGAATACATTTTTATAGTAAAAATTATAAATATACATTTTTATATTAAAAATTATAAGAATATTTTTTATAGTAAAAATTATAAGAATACATTTTTATAGTAAAAATTACAAGAATACATTTTTATAGTAAAATTATAAGAATACATTTTTATAGAAAATTATAAGAATACATTTTTATAGTAAAAATTATAAGAATATATTATTAGAGTAAAAATAATAGAATACATTTTTATAGTAAAAATTATAAATATACATTTTTATATATAAAAATTATAAGAATACTTTTTTATATTAAAAATTATAAGAATACAATTTTATAGTAAAATTATAAGAATACATTTTTATAGTAAATATTATAAATATACATTTTTATATTAGAAATTATAAGAATACATTTTTATAGTAAAAACTACAAGAATATATTTTTAAAGTAAAAATTATAAGAATACATTATTAGTGTAAAAATAATAGAATACATTTTTATAGTAAAAATTACAAATATACATGTTTATATTAAAAATTATAAGAATACTTTTTTTATAGTAAAAATTATAAGAATACATTTTTATAGTAAAATTATAAGAATACATTTTTATAGTAAACATTACAAGAATACATTTTTATAGTAAAATTATAAGAATACATATTCATAGTAAAAATAATAGAATACATTTTTATAGTAAAAATTATAAATATACATTTTTATATTAAAAATTATAAGAATAGTTTTATAGTAAAAATTATAAGAATACATTTTTATAGTAAAAATTACAAGAATACATTTTTATAGTAAAATTATAAGAATACATTTTTATAGAAAAATTATAAGAATACATTTTTATAGTAAAAATTATAAGAACACATTATTAGAGTAAAAATAATAGAATACATTTTTATAGTAAAAATTATAAATATACATTTTTATATTAAAAATTATAAGAATACTTTTTTATATTAAAAATTATAAGAATACAATTTTATAGTAAAATTATAAGAATATATTTTTATAGTAAAAATTATAAGAATACATTTTATAGTAAAAATTAAATGAATACATTTTTATAGTAAAATTATAAGAATACATTTTTATAGTAAAAATTATAAGAACACATTATTAGAGTAAAAATAATAGAATACATTTTTATAGTAAAAATTATAAATATACATTTTTATATTAAAAATTATAAGAATACTTTTTTATATTAAAAATTATAAGAATACAATTTTATAGTAAAATTATAAGAATATATTTTTATAGGAAAAATTATAAGAATACATTTTATAGTAAAAATTAAATGAATACATTTTTATAGTAAAATTATAAGAATACATTTTTATAGTAAAAATTATAAGAATACATTTTTATGGTAAAATTATAAGAAAACATTTTCATAGTAAAAATTATAAGAAATCTTTTTTAGAGTAAAAATTATCAGTACACATTTTTATAGTAAAAAATATAAGAATACTTTTTTATAGTAAAATTACCAGCAACAGATTTTTAAAAATATTACCAAAAATACATGTTATCATGTACAAACTATATAACTAAAAATCATACGTTTATTGTGAAAGTATAAAATTCCTTTCAAAATATATATATAGCTGAAACCATGAAATTGTAAAATTGCATTAAATAACATATGTAGGTTGATATGATACTAAATAAAATCAACCAAACCAAACATTATTTAAGCTATATTCCTTTTCAAAAAATGCAGCCGTTTGAGAACGAAATAATATCAACTGTCGACACAAAATATCGTAGATCTTAAAACACTTAATAATAATGTTACAAATTTGTGTCCCCCTTTTGAAATCTTTGCCTATCTTGAAAACTGAATTGAATGAACCTGAACATTGAAATATAAACTATTAATAATATTAAAGACGTATTATCGGGAAATAAACAAATTGCAGAATATTTTACGTTATTTGCCAAGCAATTTGTTTTAGGGGATCAAAATAAATTTAAACTACAAGCATTTTCGAAAGATAAAAACAAAACAGCAAAAATGTTTCCATATAGGAAAGAGTCCTTTTAAAGACACGTTCAACAGTAAAAAGTTTAGTAACGCTAAACAAGACAAAATTAAGTGCGTATAAAAAATGAAAACCTTATGACCAACACGACTTGTAAAACAAAAACGAAAATCAAACCATATGATAATTATTAATGTGTATTCATTTATATATTTCCTGCCCCATCTGTAATGGTAAGGGAGATAAATCAAAAGTTAGTAAATTTATGAGTTATTGCTTCGCTTAGTCATTTTAATAATCGATACAAATAAAATATTTAACTGCATTTAGAGAAAATTGCTTCTCGAGCAAAATGAGCCGTTTAATTAATCAGTTTTTTTCTGCGTTTCTTAAATTGCAGTCTTATTTAATCAAGCCTTTTGTGTGAGGCACTCAGATACCATTGTCTGTTAAGTGATCGTCTTGCTTCAACTTGGTTTTAAAATAGGCTTAGTCGTCACCGCCTTGGTCGACGACGTCTTGGTCGACGACGTCTTTGTCGTTGTGTTGGTAATGATTTTCTCCCGATAGATATATTTCCATTTCACGCAAACACATACAGTTCTTAACATGAAACGATATGTAAGAAAAAGAGATTTATATAATATAGTAATCAATGAATCATAGATACCATTGAACGTTTATAAAATATAAAGGGAACGGATTGTTTAAACGGTCCAATGGTCTCTATTTATGAATCCTTTATCTCCGCTTTATTGAATGTCAAGACTTTTGTTATTGATGCATCTCACTATTAATAATTTGAGCCCTGCGTCCCTGAACAATTTTAACCCTTCAGACTGACGAGTGTTTACCGACCGTTCAACTGGTGACTGGGCATTAAGTCATTTTTCTCTATTCAAAGGTTTAAAGCCCAAAATAAAGTCAACTACGACGATGTTAACAAAAAGGCTTACATTCCATTTGGTTGAGAATAGTTCAATAACTCAGCATTTAAAGGAACACTCATGCCCACTTTCACAGATTAGACGTATATTAGTTGAAAATACATCTATATTACATAAAAACAATAATAAGCAAAAATAAAAATCCTTGAAGACCTTATATAGGTGAGTTAATACTTTGAGCCTTGCGTTCCTGAACATTTTTAACCCTTCTGCTTGAGCTCCCGAGTCAAAATTCGCAAATAATTATCATGTAATGTTTCACAGTAGATATAAAAATATTTACAAGATTTTACCTACAGTTCAAACGGTAGCTGGGCATTAAGTCATTTTTTCTCTACCCCCGCTAAATGGGTGTTCAGGTATGAAAGTGTTAAAGCTTTCTAAGAATTGCCGCCATTTTCGACGGGACCAGTCCACTACCTAATAAATAAAAACAGTATTTTTTTTAACAGAAAGCCATCATCCTCAGACAATCGTTAAGTCAACGCATGATATTATTTTCGTTTCAATTTTGAAACTTTTTGACAAATATTTTATTGGTTTCACACATTTTCACTTTATTTTATCCTAGGTTTGTTAATCGAATGTTAAATAAAAATTTTATTTATATATATATATATATAATGCAAAATACTTCGGAAATCAAACCGAGTTCTCTCAGTCACTGTGTGTTTATCTAAAAATAAATACGGTTAAATTCACCTTCATCCCTGCTGTGCATAGTGGTAGAATCCCTGACAGTCGGGTTTCGATCCTAGCTAGAGGCAACCGGACGTCTAGTCTAGCAACACTGATGAGCTTTGATACAGCGAAAGGGTCTGTCTGTGGATGACAATTATATATATATATATATATATATATATATATATATATATATATATATATATATATATATATAATACTATCTCATTTTTTACATCAGGTGTTAAAAGGAAGAAAAACATCTATGTGTTTCGCACATTTTCATTTTATTTTGTCCAAGTTTTGTTAATCGAATGTTAAATAAAAATTTTACATTATATATATATATATATATATATATATATATATATATATATATATATATGTATATATGTGAAAAAGTATAATAAAAAAACACAATAATAAAATCCTGAACAAACCCCCATGCCTGAATAGTATTAATAAAAACCCTACACTTAAATCAGACAATAATAGTGAAAGATTGTGTGATTGTAGAAACCCAGTAGACGGCCCATTAGAAAATAAATGCTGCATCAAATCTGTAGTATACCAATGTACTATCTCATCCACTGAGAGTCCTAATACTAATATGATATACATTGGGTCCACGAAGAATGAATTTAAAGCCAGATGGAGGCAGCATAAGTGCTCTTTCAACAATATAAATGAAAGAAATCAGACTTCTCTATCTAAATATTTTTGGCATCTGAAGGAAATAAACAGGACACCTAAAGTAAAATGGAAAATTATAAATAGGACTAGAACTTGTAAAACTTGGGATGACCCATGCCCTTTGTGCCTCCATGAGAAACTGCACATTAAGTTTCTAAATAATAAAAATCTATTAAACAATAGACATGAGTTAACGGTTTTTTCCGACATCATCAAATTTATGCACTGAATAATTATCTAACAACAAGCATACAATAAAATAACTTTTATAATCCATAGCCCAAATTAATAGTTTAAATACCCTACAAAAAAAGATAACCTTTTATGAAGTCGTTAAAATCAAATGTTACGGCAGTTTTTTTTTATATATACACAAATCCCTTTCATAAAGAAATAAAATAAAAAAAATAAATAAATCTCTATAGACACGTAAACCAGACTAGGCGAAAACATCTTCCGTTTTAAATTCAGACACTCCCACCTTACCCTGACTCGACATCTATGAAAGTAACTCTATACTGATAAAAATTATGAACACCCAACACCCCCACCTATTTTAGACAATTCGCCCTGGCTGTTACCATGGAAATTTTGATTTCAATTATGAATATACTATTAAAACACGTAAATTTCAGTTATTCAAAAAAAAATTTCGCTTGAAGATGGAACAGAGCTTTCTTTAACTCAATTTAATTCAAATAATTATATTGAAGTTTTCGGCTCTTGTTTTGAAACATGAGACCTCTTATGTAGCGTGTTGGAATCATATTTTTAAACAAATAATTATATATATATATATATATATATATATATATATATATATATATATACACGCACACACAGACACATACATACATATATATACATATATATATACTTATATATATATACATACATACATATATATATATATATATAATATTATCTCATTTTTCACATTAGTTATTGGAAAACATTTTCGCTTTATTTTGTCACAGTTTTGTTAATCGAATGTTAAATAAAAATTTAACATTATATATATATATATATATATATATATATATATATATATATATATATATATATATATAGTGCGTTCTGCTTGATTATGCAAAGTAATTTTTTCATCTAACGTGTCAATAAATTCTGCTTTTTTCAGACTTTGTGCTTCTTGCAGATTAAATTCTACTTTCAGACAAGAGAATATGATCAATGAAAAAAAAGTTGTATAGTAACAGGGTTCTTTTTCTCAAAGTATGTAAAAAAGCACAGTTTCAAGTGTTCGGTCTGATTAAGCAATCACCATATAAATCCTTAATATGTGTAAGAAAAAGGGTCTTACTGAAAACGATCATGCTGAAATTACTCGCATGCTTGGAAGTGGTCTGTCAACGCTAGAAATTTCAAAAAAGTTACATTGAGACCACCGTACAATCAAAGCATTCGTCTTAGGCAGTAAATCATGCAGAAAGACAACTAAACGATCGCATTTGCGAAAGTTAACTGCCAGAGATCTTCGTAAAATTAAATATGAAGTCTCGAAGAAACCGCATGAAACTAGTAAAAAAATATTTGAAAGCGCTGGAGTGCCCAAAGTTGATAAAACTACCAGTTGTGAGGTCCTCGAGACCTTGAAATGAAGAGTCCCAGCAAAGAAAACAAGATGAAAAGAGTTGAATGGGCACACAGTTACATGAAGATCAATTTTAGTAATGTGATTTTCACCGACGAGTGCCGTGCTACCCTTGATGGGCCTGATAAGTTGTCATCTTGATGGGTGTTAAATGATCGACCGGCAGGAGTACGCATTCGTCGACAATAGGGTGGAGGAGGAGTGATGTTTTGGGCTGGGATCCGCGGAAATGAACTAATAGGCCCACAGAAAGTAGCCAAAGGGCTTAAGCTAAATTCAAATGCATATTGTAGGCTTTTGGAAGATGCCTTTCTGCCCTGGCTTGATGAACAACCAATTCAGAAAAGAAGATCGTTGATATTTCAGCGGATAGATCAAGAAGCACCACCAATGGGCTATCAGACCATGGGTTCAAAGGGTAAAATTTAATGGTATGGCCTCCAAACAGCCCTGATTTAAATCCAATAGAAAATTTGTGGTCTGTAGTCAAGAGGCGGATTAATGCTGAAAACAAGCAATTCACCAGCTTAGAAGTCCTGTGGAAAGCAATTGTAAGTGCTTGCCGATCAATCAAACCTTCTGAAATTGAAACATTGACGTCAGCAGTGGACAGACGCCTCATAACGGTTTTGAAGAATGGAGGATGTCATGTGTGTTCGTAGCCACATTAACGGACTTGTTTTGTTTTGTTTAACATGCTATATATATGTATTATGTAATGTAGGACTTAGAACACACGATGTATTGTCATATGCGCCATAATTCAATTAATAAAATTTAATATAAATTGTGTTTTTCTTGTTTAATTTTCCATTTGCATAATGAAAGTGAACACTAAATTAGGGTTTAAGTTCATAAATCATTTTGTATATTTCGACAACTTAAAAGATTGACGAAATAATAAAATAGTATCAACAACACTTTAGCTCCTTTTCTTCAGAATATATTGCTTAACTTGGATATTTTTAGGCAAAAATTAACTTTGCATAATCAAGCAGATGGCACTGTATATATACACACGCATACACACACATACATACATACATATATATATACATACATATATATATATATATATATATATATATATATATATATATATATATATATATATATGTGAAAATATTGTAGAAAATAGAAAAGAAACTGGTTTGGTAAATGATCCAAAGTTCCTTAGTATTTTTGTAATTATTTTTAAAAAATAGTGCTCGATACGAAAGTAGAGCATAAATATAATTATTTATTTAAAAATATGATTCCGACTTGCTACATAAGAGGTCTCATGTTTCAAAACAAGAGCCGAAAACTTCAAAATAATATTTGAATTAACTTGAGTTAAAGTGGGCTCTGTTCCATCTTTTGATTCCCAAAAAATTTCGCTTGAAGATGGAACAGAGCCCACTTTAACTCAAGTTAATTCAAATATTATTTTGAAGTTTTCGGCTCTTGTTTTGAAACATGAGACCTCTTATGTAGCGAGTCGGAATCATATTTTTAAATAAATAATTATATATATATATATATATATATATATATATATATGTAATATTATCTCATTTTTTACATCAGTTATTGGAAACATTTTCTCTTGATTTTGTCCCAATTTTGTTAATCGAATGTTAAATAAAAATTTAACTTTTTACCTCATTTTCACATCAAGTGTTGGAAAGAAGAAGAAGAAAAAAGAAAAACGCATAATTCATTATTTATTAAAATACAAATACACCTTAGAAAGTGATACGAATTAAATTTCTTAGCGCGCTTAATTTATTTGTTTAAAACGTAAGTAGGGAACATATTTCATGCGATTAAATGGCGAAGGACAGATGAAAAAATATTAGTGTGTTAGTAAAAGTTATCTCTAAAGATTACTTAAGCGTTAATTCTGTCAATTATTTTAAGGACGACCTCTCAAAAAAAAAATGTCTGTGTCCGATAAAATCATTTGGGTTAGAGTAACAAAAAAAAATATTTGATAATGATGTTTTCTTTTTCAGAGCCGGTGCAAGGGTCTCGTACAACACGCACCCCCATCAAATCTGACCAAGCAGGGGCCCTTACTCTACTATATCTCAATTTTAATAAGGCTGTATTCATATAAAGTACACATTTTTATCGTAACCTAATTATTTACAATAATAGACTATATGCAATATAGGTGGACAATTCTAGTAGAAAACTGAAAATAAATGCAATGTAACTAAATACAAATTAGAGATATGTTATAATTTTTTCTCTCTTAATTTGTCCATGCATATCTCTGTCTTTCTATCTCTCTATCTCTCTGTCTCTATCTATCTATCTATCTATCTATCTATCTATCTATCTATCTATCTATCTATCTAATTCTGTTCAGTATCTATCTATCTATCTATCTATCTATCTATCTATCTATCTATCTAACTCTGTTTGTTCACCATCATGTTACATCATCTCGATAAGGCTGTATTCATATAAAGTACACCTTTTTATTGTAACCTAATCATGTACAATAATTGACCATATGCAATGTAGGTGATCAACTCAACTAGAAAAATTGAAAATAAATCCAATGTATCTAAATACAAATTAGAGACATGTCATAATAGATCATTTCTTCTGAAATAAAAAATATTTTGCGGAAATTTTTCTCTTGCTAAAAGCTTAAATAATTCTACATTCTAGATACAAATATTGAATGTTATATAGCTTTTTCCTTTTCGAACCTTAGCTAATCAAATTCTCGGATATATATATATATATATACATATATATATATATATATATATATAATTTACTTATATATAATACATATAACATACAGACTTTACTTACATATATATATAACATGTATATATATATATATATATATATATATATATATATATATATATATATATATATATATATATAATTTACTTATATATAATACATATAACATACAAACTTTACTTACATATATATATATCTGATATATATCGGATATATATATCGGATATATATCGGACATATATATCGGATATATATATATCGGATATATATATATATCGGATATATATATATATATATATATATATATATATATATTAGGTTGGTGCAAAAATAATGACGTAATAATGTCGTTTTTGACGTTACGTCAAAAACGACATTATTACGTCATTATAATATATATATACATATATATATATATATATGAAATATCTATCTATCTATCAATCTATCTATATATGTGTATTATATATATATATATATATATATATATATATATATATATATATATATATATATATATATATATATTAAAGTGCATCCACATAAAAAAAGACTGCTTAAAATCCGAAGGCGTAAAAAAACATTTACCCTACACAACAAAATCCTTTCAAACTCGAGTCGGCCGCGGTATATTTACGCGACTAAAGCTATATCGTGTATTATAGGCGCTTATGTTGATAGCTTAAAAACGAAGAAAAATGATTATATGGTTCTCTGCCGACAGGACTGCAGCCAAAAGTTACATTCCATCCCGTGTAACTCAACGAAATTCACCAAATTTCTAACACTGCAGGTACACACTAGCAAGCTTTACCAGTGAGCAAATCAAAGTACTATCGACTGGCTTGGAATCTCTCCTGATTTAAATCCAGTCGAGAATCTGTGATCAATCTGTAAGGAACGATTTCATTGAATGGGCATAAGAAGTATTAGGTTGGTGCAAAAATAATGCCGTTTTCTCACATATGTTACTATGTGAGAAAACGACATTATTTTTACACTAACCTAATACCTACATGCGCACTGGGTCATGTTCCATTGGACAATGCGAATGAATGTAATTAGTAAGGGAATTATTGATTTGGTTTCAATTAATTTGACAATGGTGTATGTACGGTAATGTAAAATCCCATAAACCAGGTTTTCCTTTCCGACCCCTATCAAATTAGACCCGTATACCAACTATGAAAACACCCCAACCACATAATTTCTCCATAAACACCGAACAACTGCAGAATAGCATCAACTAATGACTTTCTCCGGGGTAAGTAACAGTCTAACTCTCTGCTTTCTGGCGGAGAGGAACCCGGACGAGGTTCCCCCGAAGGGCAGAGTCTCGTTCGGGGTGGTTGACTGACCCTGAACCCGTTTATGCGGGTTCAAAGAGGGAATATTTTTGGCCGAACTTACGAGCTCGGAAATCCCACGTTAAACCCGGCCTTGTGCCATATGTAACCCTCGTGGTAGGGGGGGGGCTAAATATTACTAATGACTTTCTCTACATCTTGAAAACAGCAAATTCCATAGGAGATGTTATAGCCTCGCTGGACGTCGAAAACATCTTTACCAACGTCCCAGTCGAGGAAACAATCAACATAATTAGCGACTGTGCATGCAAACACCCGGCAATACCTCCCCCCAAAATCAAACCTGCTGTTCCCCAGAAACCACCCCTCGCTTATACAAGGAAAGCTCTATTCTATAACTATAATGGTAACACATATATCCAAACTAACGGTGTTAGCATGTGGAAACCCTTTAGGCCTTGCTTTCGTTCACTTTTACATCCCATACATTGAGACCAATGTATTTAAAACAAACGATTAACTTGAAATCTATACAATGTATGTCGATTACATTTTCGTTTTGATAAAAAAAAAATAAAGATGAAATCGCAAATATAAAATCAATTTTTAAATAAAGCTCAACACTATATGAACATGCTATTCCTCGATGTTGAGATAAAGCTAAAATTTTACCACGAGTTTACCACTTAGCTGTATAAATAAACCACTAAT
>OZ010599.1:21454862-21459862 GCA_963932145.1 Acanthosepion lycidas
TATCTTTATCGAAACTGTAGATTCTTATAGATTAATTCGTGTGTGCATTTACCTAATGATAATGATATTTTTTCTTACAAACGAATCTAAAATAAACAATTAATTCCTTTTCAAATCGTAGTCACTCTTCGAAAATATGAATGATGTACTTGAAACTCATCGCAAACTAGACCAGCCGTCTTTCCATTTGGAAAACGCTCTCTCTCTCTTCCCATTTATCACCTCTCACGTACACGAAATCTCCGAAAGTAATTTGCCTTATCAAAGAGAACTCGCGAGGTATTGTGCAAACTTTTTTGTAGGGGGGGGGGAATGGTGTTGAAATTATCTCCCGACAGAAGAAATAAAAATAAAAATGCAGGCAAAAGACGCCAAACATCTCGCCCCGACGAGATTTTCTTAAGAGATTTTGAGTTATTTGTTTGTTTTTTTTCCCCTTTATTTCTCTCTTTTCATTTCTCTTCTTTTTATTTTTTTTGTTTTTTTTTCCTTCTCTTTTTTTAATTTTTTTTTTCTGTTTGAAATGTAGTACGCGTGAAAGCAAAAACAGTTGATCTAAACAGGGAGATTTCTTTTTTTTTCGTTTTCTTTTTGTGAATAAATTTGAAAAGGTGCAAAGAGCTTTGAAAAGAAACTACATGTCAGAAATATATGATTACACATAGTCTTATATATTTCGTTTTAACTTTTATTTTTATTTCATTTAAATTTTGGTGGTGATGAAATTTCTTGCTCTTTCTATTCTTCTTCTTGACTCCATTATTATTATTATTATTATTATTATTATTATTATTATTATTATTATTATTATTATTATTATTATTTCCTTGGATTTCTGGTGTGTACACATTCCAGAGATCTAAGGTAAGAAATGGCTTCATGACATTTTCCACTGACCAATTAAAAAAAAAAAAAACAGCACACACAATTTACATAGATAAAACCTTTCGTAAGGTGTGGGCAGTATTCTTGAGAACAATCTTTTGTATTTCTTTAAGGCATGGGCTTCCAGGAATCCCTTTACTTAGTCTACTGGAATCTTTTCCAACCAATTCGTGGGCTCCAACCACAATAGGGATTGTTGATGTTCCCGTCTGCCACATTATTATTATTATTATTATTATTATTATTATTATTATTGATTACTTCCGAAGTAAATGCATAATATATTTCAAATCTCAGATGAAAGACTTGTTAACGGATTGTATCAATCAGCAGATAAAATGAATAAATAAATAACAACCAAAACATCGATACAATAATAATAATAATAATAACAATAATAATAATGACAACGATAATGATAATAATAACAATAACAATAATAATAATAATAACAATAACAATAATAATAATAATAATAACTGAGGAGGCTTCCAAGACTTGCTATCAAGTAAACTTTAGTGTGACTTAGCATAATAATAATTTTCCAATTTTTACGTCAGTAGTGACTACTGACGTAAAAATTGGAAAATTATTATTATTATTATTATTATTATTATTATTATTATTATTATTATTATTATTATTATTATTATTATTCCTTTAATTTTAGTTATATACACATTTCCTTCCGGGCCCCAATCAGAGATCTAAGTTCAGAACTGGCTTCATGATTTTTACCTCTGATCATTTTTGTAGACCAAAAAAACAACGCAAAATATTATTATTATTATTATTATTATTATTATTATTATTATTATTATTATTATTATTGATTACTGGTCATATTTTTAAAAAACACTCTATCAATCCAATATTCTCAATAACTTCCGAAGAAAAATCTTAATTTATTTCAAGTCTCAGGTAAAAGACGTGGTAAAGGATTGTATCAAACCGCAGATTAAAATAAACATATATATAACAACCACACCATCAATATAATAATAATAATAATAATAATAATAATAATAATAATAATAATAATAAACACCCCGAGTGAGTACAATCTTTTGTATTTTGTGGCTTGGGCTACCAGGGATCCCTTCAATGTGTTACATTGCAGTTTGCAGGGACTGCCATGTCAATAATTATCATTTCTTCCTTTGATTTCTGTTGTATACACATTTCCTTCCGGGTCCCAACCAGTTACCTAAGGTCAGAAATGGCTTTCTGGTACTTACCACTGATCGTTTTTGTAAAAAAACAAACAAAAAAAAAACTAAGATCAGCCACTTTTGGCATATATAAAACTCTACGTAATATGTGAGCTGGACTTGTAAGTATAAGTCGTTGTATTTACTTAAGGCATTGTCTACAAGGAGATACTTCAACGAGTCTATCGGAACCTTTTCCAGTTAAGCCATGTGATCCTAGTATCTTCTGTTATTATTATTATTATTATTATTATTATTATTATTATTATTATTATTATTATTATCTATGATTTTATATATATATATATTTTATATATATATCTTCAAAGATACATTACAATCTGTCGGTTCTAGCACGTCAATAAGAAAGCACATTCTGTTTAAGGTTTTATTATTATTATTATTATTATTAATATTTTCCTTTGATTTCTGTTGTATACATATTTCCTTCCGGGTCCCAACCAGAAATCTAATGGCAGAAATGAATTCATGTCATTCATTTCCACTGGTTATTTTTGTAAAAAAAAAACAACAAAAAAAAACAACATTAAATCATACATATTTTACATAGATAAATCTCTTCGTAAGCTGTGGGTTGTACTTTTGGGTGAAATCTTTTGTATTTCTTTAAGGCGTCGGCTACTAGGAATCCATTCGGTAAATCTATCAGGACTTTTTCCAGTCAATCCGTGGGTTCCAACGACATCACTGATGTCTTCATGTGCCATATTTTTGAGATTTCCACTCCAAGATCATTGTATTTTGATAGCTTTTTTTTTTTTTTTTAATATCTTCCAATATACATTACAATCTTCGGGTTATACCATGTCAATAAGAAAGCATATTCTGTTTAAGGTTTTTTATTATTATTATTATTATTATTATTATTATTATTATTATTATTATTATTATTTCCTTTGATTTCTGTCGTATAGACATTTCCTTCTGGGTCCCAACCAGACACCTAAGGTCAGAAATGGCATCACTGCATTTTTTTGAAGATCTTCAAAGGTACATTACAATCTGTAGGGGGGGGGGCTGCCATGTCAATAACAAAGTACATTCTGTTTTTGTATTCTTTGATCACGAAGTCTGGGCGATTAGCTTTGATTGTTTTGTCTGTGTGCATTGTAAAATCCCATAGACTTATTACAGGTCCTATCTCTGTAACTGGGACTGGGTGATATTCATATCAATTTCTTTCAGTTTCCTTCCTGTCAAAATTGCCTATTTTCCAGTGTAGATATTGGCCCACTCTATCATTCCGAGTTTTATATTCAGTTGGTGCTAACACCGTGCAGCCTGATACAAGATTGTCAGATGTTTCTGGATATTTATTGCAGAATCTGCATTTGGGTTCAACACAATTTTTTCATTATGTAGGCTTGTTAATTTCTACTTAACAAGCATTGGTCGTGTTCAACAAGAATAAAACCTTCGATTTCAGCTTTCAACCCTGCACTACGTAGCCACTGATGGGTACGGGATTTGTCTACATCACCTTGTTTGATACGGATAGAGTATTGAAAGTGAAAAGGCTTATATCGCCTTCATTTTTGCATTTGGTACATTGCATTTGCTATTGTTTTCTTTTTTATGTTCTTGCAGTAGGTGTATTGTAGTTTATTTGCACATCTTCACTCACTTGGAATTCGGTTTTTTGATGCCAACGAATACTCATTGTCACTTTCGTAAAAGCTCGTTGTAGTAGAGACTTTGTAATCGCAGATACAACTATAGTAACGCCGTTGAACAATACTGGTGTCAGACGCATTCGAATAGCACTCGCAATAATATTACTGCATTTCTGCTCCATCCTCTATTATTATTTGGTGCGCTATTCTCTACTCTATTCACTATGCTATTTCTCTATTCATATCGATACGGTGATTTCTATTTGAGCAAGTATTATCGATCCAGTAATATTATTGTCTGACGATCGCAAAAGCGTGAAACCCAGGGTCACAAACTCACATCTATCCAACCAAATATGTTAGCTCTATCTCTGATATTGAGCACTTTCTAATAAGTACCGCGCATTTAATATATAAATAATTATATATATATATATATATATATATATATATATATACACACATTTTTCATATATATATATATATATATATATATATATATATAATTATTTATTTAAAAAAAAAATTTATAACATGAATATGTTATAAAATCACTACAAAAATAACCATTTTGTTTCAACACCCTCGGTGTCTTATCAAGTGATGACGTTGTATTGAGCACTCTTTTAAGAATAGTAATTGTTGGTTATTGGAAGTCATTCCATATACACCAATCATATACTTGTATGTATATATATATATATATATATATATATATATATATATATATATATATATATATATATATATATATCTTCTTTTTCGAAATCATTTCAAATCAAGCAAGTCGATAATTCCACTAAGACGAATTAAAATGAGAAGAAAATGGATGAATCAATCAAGCAAACCCTTCGTAGGGTTTAAGCTGTGCTTGTGACAACATTGTTTGTATATTTCTTCTAGCCATCTCCTCGCTGAGTCAATCTAAACTGTTTTCAATCAAACCGCCGGCTCCAAGCACAACTAGAACTATTAGTGTCTTTCTGTATAATATTTGTTTAAAATTTCCACTTCAAACTCCTTCAAAAATACATTACAGTTGGGACTTACACATAAAAAAAAAAAAAAAAAAAAAAAAAAAAACGCGATGCCTAAGGTTTAAAATTAATTTGTAAAAATGAAAAAAGTATCTGGAAGTATATATTTTAGTTTTAATTTTAAACTAATAAATTATAATATTTCTAATAAGCAAAATACTTTGCTCTATTTCAGAAACTAATTTAAGTTGAGTGGAAATAATTTCTTTTTTTTGGTGGGGGGTCTAAAATAG
>OZ010599.1:21464862-21469862 GCA_963932145.1 Acanthosepion lycidas
TCTACCTCGCCGATTGATTCGGATTTATACGTGCCGGCTCTGATCTCACAGATCGTTATTCTCCTTTTGTTTTATTTTTGTTCTTTTTGTTGTTGTTTTTTACAAGATGTGGGTTTTTAAATCACCGAACGATTCTAGATCTGTGGTTTCTTGATTTCATCTCATTAATCGAAGACCCGGGCACGTCGATATGGTGTAATGATCAACAAGTTTGCCTCGCTAGAACAATTCCGACCGAATAGTGAGTTCGTTCCTCACTGGGTGCTCCATAATTTGCCCTTGTGCCACATCTAAGCTGAGCTTAGAAAATTAATATTAGTCGAATAAAAATCGATCGATCGAAATATCCTCTTTCGTTTGAGCGATTTTTTATTTTATTTTTTTGTCTCCAGAAAATATTTATCGAAATATCCAACTCGGAATATTAAAATTTTCAATTTATTTTTTTTTTCTTAAAAAACTATTAGGTTGGTGCAAAAATAATGGCGTAATAATGTCGTTTTTTGACGTTACAAAATACGTCAAAAAACGACATTATTACGCCATTATTTTTGCACCAACTAATATTTGACAGATAAGAAAAAATAATTTGATGTTTATTTTCATTATCCTTATTGTTGTTTTTTTTAATCTACTGGTCGATTAATAAATGCAATAGTTTTAAAGCTGACTGAAATTATACGATGAGACATTATCATTATTATTAATTTTGTCCCGAGTTTCATTATGCTTTAAGTAGAATTAATAATTAATTATAATATTACATTATGAATGTCATCTCAAGATCACGTAGACAAAGATTTATATATATATATATATATATATATATATGAATATTTTTAGGTCTTTCTTTTATTGATGTTTATCGAATACAGAATGCATACAAACCTATATTTTAAATTTGTATACATGTATTTCGTAGATCACGCAACCGTGGAATGATGCTTAACAAACTAATCATTTAAATTCACTAGAGAATTCGTTACTGTACGGGGGGCAAGCAATGAATGATTAAATTTAAATTTACCAAACTGGAAAATTGAATAACGAAAAAAGTCAATAGAATCAACAATGATATATATCTATATGTATACACATATTTTTTCTTGAAATCTACGGACAATTTTTAAATTCCCTTATCACCACTAAAGGAAAAAATTGAATAATAGTAGAAAATTCAATAATATATATATATATATATATATATATATATATATATATATAAAATAAAATATATATATATATATCTATATATATATATATAAAAAAAATGACTCTGAGTCGACGCGTTTCGTCAACTGAGGGAGTTTATCAAAGTATTAGGTTGGTGCAAAAATAATGTCGTTTTTTGACGTACTTTTTAACGTCAAAAAACGACATTATTACGTCATTATTTTTGCACCAACCTAATAGTTGTCTTGATAAAGTTCCTAGGAGGATGAAACGCGTAGGTTAAGTATAGTTTTACATCGCTTTTTATTCATATATATATATATATATATATATATATATATATATATATATATATATATATATATATATATATATATATGAGTGTGTGTGTCTGTGTGTGTGTACGAAATTTCCCAATACAGATAGATAGATAGATAGATAGATAGATAGATAGATAGATAGATATGAA
This sequence comes from Acanthosepion lycidas, assembly GCA_963932145.1. Lineage (NCBI taxonomy): Eukaryota > Metazoa > Mollusca > Cephalopoda > Sepiida > Sepiidae > Acanthosepion > Acanthosepion lycidas. The sequence goes on from OZ010599.1 coordinate 21,466,505, forward strand.
CAGTGAGATAGATAGATAGATAGATAGATAGATATACATACATACATACATACACGTTTGGTTTGAAACTAATGAAACTTCCTTGATGATTATTTTTAATTTTATATTCAATATTTCTAATACTTTTTTGAATTTTTTGTTGTTATTCCTAAATAAAACTTCCCATATATAAGTAGATCTACTAACATATCTTTTGTGTTTATTATACGGTTTATATATATATATATATATATATATACGCACACACACACACACACACACACACACACACACACACACACACACACACACACATACACATATATATATATATATATATATATATATGTACGTATGTATTAGGAAATAGACTGGCTATAGGTTATTTTTATATATTAAATATTTCAGTAAATTCTCTGTTCATAATAAACTGTATTAGCTACATTTACCTGCCTGAATGTCCGAGAAATTTCGTAGAAAATAATTAAATTACCCTACAAAATAGCATATCCTGACATGCTATGCCATTTAGACGTTTCCTATCTAGCCAAATAGGATAGCACGTCAGGCTAAATGACGGTTCCGTGTGGCATACAGGTTCGATTCCTGTCGAAGAACACATATTTTTTATGAAATTTCTCGAATATTCAGGCTGATGAATGAAGATCGTACTGTTTATTATAAAGAGAGCATTTACTTGAATAATTCTATAAACAGGGGATGGATATATATATATATATATATATATATATATATATATATAAGTTGCCGACATTTTGTATTTATAACTTTGCGCATGCGCGTTTTATGTTTTTGATTTTGTCGATTACAGAGTATAATAGGATCAGTTGGGCACCGTCTGTGAGAAAAAAAACACTATAACGCAATTCAACCCGTCAGAAATATGGAAACGGTATCCTGTACTGCTTGGCATTCGCGCCGGAAGCTCCAATACGAACATTTCAGATTGTTTGGGTGTCCATCTGAGGACAGTGCAGAAGATTCGGAAAGAGTTGGATGACTTTAATGGTGAATACGAAAGTACAACAGATCGGAAAACTCACTCTGATCATTCTAATAAGAAAAGACCTCCCGAATTTTTTGATACTGGCCTCAGACTCAACATGCATTAAGAGCATTGAGGACTTGGTATTTACCTGGAATAAGAGGATGGTTGCAGTAAGACCCTCAATCTGACAACAGGACTCGGCACCATACCACATAAACAAGAAAACCAATGTCTCTCCGACAACATCACCACTTACAGCTTGCCATCTGACACTGCACACTGCAACCCACTTAATTATTGTGTTTATGGCACAGTTGAGAGTCCAGCAAAATTCCTTGTAACACCAAAGATTTACTGAGGGCAAGGATTATGCCAGCATTCACTAACTTATGAAAGGAAATCGCTCAGATGAGTTGCAGGAGATTCCGAAGTCGTCTGGAGGCTGTGGTTGAAGCCGATGGCGATTTTCTTGAAGAAATTTACTCTTTACTATTTCAAGATATATTTCTGCAATTCTAGTAAATATATCTATTAAAACGAGATGTCAATAGCATTTTCATTTTTACGTAATTCAGACGTCAATTCTAAGGCATCGCCACGATATATATATATATATATATATATATATATATATATATATATATATATATATATGGTGTATTTAGGCAACATTTGATACATGTTTTATTAAATAATATGTGTGACGTCATGTGACCGCGGCGCGATTTTCGCTTCCAGTGTCTCGTATGCACGAGTTTGTCGTTGCTTGGAAATCTTCCATGTAAACAAAAACAGACTATCATTACTATTTTGTGCGAACATTGCTTAATATATTGCAATGTTATTGCCTTATTTGATGATGGGTTATATAAGGCGAAAGCTTAGATAGGATTAAAAAAAATCATCTATCAATATAGTGATTTTCTTTCGTTTTTCAATGATAATGTTATTAAGCTTATCAGACGATATGAAAGGAATTTGCATAAAATAAATAGACAAAACTTGTCCACATTATTTATTGAAACATGCATCAATATATATATATATATATATATATATATATATATATATATATATATATATATATATATGCATGTATATATGCATTAATATAAACGTTATTTTAGCCTAGATCGAGAAGTTCATCTATGTTCATTATTCTTTACTGTAAAAAGAGTCCCCACAACTTTAGGAATATATATATATATATATATATATATATATATATATATATATATATGCACATTTCATTGAATACGATAGACAAGGTGGTTTTATTTATTTTTTTAATTCAATTTCTAAGTGATATAATTTTTTTTTTTCTTTTCGGATGCTAGATTATATAAAAACTGTTCGAATGTTCTTTTTTACGTTTGGCTATTTTCAAGGATTAAATATTTTAACTGTTAAATAAGAAATAGTTTGTTGTATGTATGTTTTATAAAATGTTTTCATTTTTTCAAAACACGGTCAAGATATTGTGTCCATGTTCAAAGTTAATATTATTAAGTGTTGGACCTTATTCGTAATATACTTGCTGACAACACTAATATAATAGCATCATCTACATGCAAAGAAAAAGGCTAAAAATATTAGAAGCCTTATTAATAAATACAAAAATAACAACACTGACGATAACGTCCAGCATGAAACAGTCTGTTATCTCTCTTCAATGTTCACTTTTATATTTACTTACGTTCTATCTCTGATATTGAGCACTTTATCCCATAAATATAGCAAACCTTACGACTATATTTCGTGTTATACACACACACACACACACACACACACACACACACACACACACATATATATATATATATATATATATATATATATATATATATATATATATATATATATATATGTTTCTCAGAATTAACCTGTAGAAAAATTTCGTACCTTGAAAAAGTCCACATTGGACAAATCAAGTCGGTTAAAACTACAGTTTTCGTATTGTGTTTTTTTTTTCCTTTAGATAGATAATGAAAAGACCAGGATAGATAGATAGATAGATAGATAGATAGATAGATAGATAGATAGACAGACAGACAGACAGACAGAATACTGATTGAGATAGATAGATAGATAGATAGATAGATAGATAGATAGATAGATAGATAGATAGATAGATAGAATACTGACTGGGATAGATAGATAGATAGATAGATAGATAGATAGATAGATAGATAGATAGATAGATAGATAGATAGAATACTGACTGGGATAGATAGATAGATAGATAGATAGATAGATAGATAGATAGATAGATAGATAGATAGATAGATAGATAGATAGAATACTGACTGGGATAGATAGATAGATAGATAGATAGATAGATAGATAGATAGATAGATAGATAGATAGATA
>OZ010599.1:21472362-21482362 GCA_963932145.1 Acanthosepion lycidas
ACATATTATCGATCTAGAAACCAGACGCTTCTCTGTGACTGAATGGTTACAGCACGTCAGGCTATATGTCGTTTCCTATATGGATTACATGTTCGATAGCCGTAGGAGAGCGAATATTTTCTACGAAATTTCTTGAACATTCAGGCCGGTAAATGTAATTTATACAGTTTAATTTTTTTTTTTAAATTAATTGATTTATTTAAATCAATTATATCTATAAAAAATAAGCTATAAACATATAAATATATTCAATTGATATTGATATTAAATAAACATGTTTGCTCCTTGCTCTATATTGATGACAAAACTATTCCTACCATTTATTCGACAATCATTTTCGATTGCACCAGCAGCCTTCGCCGGTGCTTGATATTGAGGAGACATTAATCAAACTTATTACCACCAGATTTACAATGAAATTATATCGTTTCTTCTGCTTTGAAATCTCACCCTGTAATAATAATAATAATAATAATAATAATAATAATAATAATAATAATAATAAATCTTCAAAAAGCTGTCAAAATACAAGGACCTTGAAATCGAAATCTCAAAAATTTGGCACATGGGAACATCAACAATCCCTGTTGTAGTTGGAGCCCTAGGATTGGTTGGAAAAGATTCCAGTAGACTCATTGAAGGGATTCCTGGAAGCCCATGCCTAAAAGAAATAGAAAAAAATTGTTCTCACGATTACAGCCCACAACTAACGAAAAGCTTTGTCTATGTAAATATTTTTATAAAGTGGAAAATGTCATGATGCGATTTCTAACCTTAGGTCTCTGGGCGGGACCCAGAAAGAAATGAGTACACATAAGAAATCAAAGGAAATAATAATAATAATAATAATAATAATAATAATAATAATAATAATACTCTTAGAGAAGAATATGATTTAAGAAAAGTTAAAGTTTTTGACAATGTTTAATAATGTTCTGACATCATCTCTGCCTAGTTCAAGTTATTTTTAGAAACTGCATACAATTATCAAAATATAAAAAATTTACAAATCCTTGTAAAAACATCGCTTGTCTTGTCAAAAACAGTTGTAATAATAATAATAATAATTTTTTTTTTTCGTCAGTGGAAAGTTTCATGATGACATTTCTAAACTTAGGTCCCTGGGCGGGACCCGGAAAGAAATGTGTAAACACCAGAAATCAAAGATAATAATAATAATAATAATAATAATAATAATAATAATAATAATAATATTTTTTTTTTTCGTCAGTGGAAAGTGTCATGATGCCATTTCTAACCTTAGCTCCCTGGGCGGGACCCGGAAAGAAATGTGTAAACACCAGAAATCAAAGAAAATAATAATAATAATAATAATAATAATAATAATAATAATAAATTGACATAGATATTAATATGAACGTTATTTTAGTGTGTGTATGTGTTTGAGTTGTATGTATATATATATATATATATATATATATATATATATATATATATATATATATATATATATATATATATATATATATATAATATAGCCTACAGATTCAGAAACTGCATACCTAGTTTTCAGCTAAATGGATTTTCAGGGTGAAGCGAGTCCAGCCTGAAGATCCATTTAGGAGAAACCTCGGTAGGTAGCTTCTGACTCACTAGGATTTTTATACTCTGTTCTATTCATTGTATTGAGCACTTTACGTTTTTTTCTTATTTTACGCGATTGGTGATTTCTTTCTTTTTAGTAGGCATTACGGTGTTAGGCAATTTTTTTCGTCCTACTAGGATGCTTTTAGTCCTTTTTTTCCAAATTTTACCCAGATCCCAATTTATTTAAATATATATTTATTTGCAAATTGTATTATCCGGGTTTTTTTAAACCAGTCGATTATAGCTATTAAAATAAACATGACACCCCCCAACACACACACACACACACACACACACACACACACATATATATATATATATATATATATATATATATATATATATATATATATATATGTGTGTGTGTGTGTGAATTTCATATTGAATTTATTATTTTTCTTTCTTCCTTTATTATAAAAGATTCCTTTTCCTTTTCTTTCTCTTTCCCTCTCCCATTTCCTTTTCTCTGGACAAATTAACATATTTTCATGAAATAAATTATAACCGAAATAGATTGTTAGGAATGGTCTTTACTTATTGTTATTATTATTATTATTATTATTATTATTATTATTATTATTATTATTATTATTATTATTATATGTCTCTCTTAATCACATTTAGCTATACCCTATGAATGCCCAAATGGTATTATATATATATATATATATATATATATATATATATATATATATATGTGTGTGTGTGTGTGTGTGTGTGTGTATGTATCTGTGTATACATACATATTTTTTAACAACTAAATAAAAAATAGCAAATATATTGTCATTCATTTTACAATAAATTTATAATGTTGCCTTATTTTTATTTTTGCTCATCAGAAATTTCGGTGTTTTCATTAATTTCTGACGAAACTAAACTAAAAATGAAGAAACATGTAAAATTGATATATTTACATATATATATATATATATATATATATATATATATATATATATATGGACACACACACAAAAGAATACATGAAACTTTTAATTATGGATAGTTAACTGGGAATTTATTGGAAAAATTATTAAGGTTCTGCAGGTAATATATATATATATATATATATATATATATATATATATATATATATATATATAGATAGATAGATAGATAGATATTAGTTTGGTGCAAAAATAATGTCGTTTTCTCACAGAGTAACATATGTGAGAAAACGACATTATTTTGCACCAACCTAATAGATAGATAGATAGATATAGATATATAGATATATATGTGTTTTTCTTTGCATATATATATATATATATATATATATATATATATATATATATATATATATATTCAGTTGTATGAATATGTTATCTCTATCACTGACATTGAGCTCTTTACAATAAAGACTGCATATATAATATATATATATATATGAAATGAGAACAAATATAGCATTAATATACATTGAAATACATGTCGAAACACCATTGCATTTGTGTAACGTCATTCATATGTTTATATATATATATATATATATATATATATATATATATATATATATATATATATATATATATATATATATATATATATATATATGTATATGTATATTTAATAAAAACAGACCACGTTAAGGTTCCATGTAATAAATTATTTCACCATAAGCCCTTTAACAGGGCTCTGGATCATCAGACTTTACTTCCAAAAATTGAAATGAAAAATGAAAAATGAAAAGAAATTCACACATTTTTGACAGACCTCATCAAGTATACGTAAAATTAACGAAGTGAGGAAGTGAGGTGGGAAAGAGGATATGAATGTGTCATATATATCATTTCAAATTCTTATATATATATATATATATATATATATATATATATACACCACATAGAAATATATATATATATATATATATATATATATATAAAATTTGAAAGAAAAACTGTCCTCGTGAAAGTAGTGTAGCTTCTTTTTTTAATGTCGGTCTCCACCCCTCCACTCCTTAGCCATCTATATCTTGAGACTAGACACAATAAATTCGAACAACATCTAGCCAACACATTGGAGTTAAAAATTAAAAATAAGAATTTGAAATGATACGTATGACGTGGTCTGTTTTTATTCAAACATATCTGCTCTGAATTTTACATTGAGCTCTCAGGATATCATCCTCCTCTGGTCTACCCATAAGGATTACCTAAGTTTGCATAAACTATATATATATATATATATATATATATATATATTATGTATATATGCATATATATAAATATATATATATATATATATATATGTAGATATATATTTTATTTTATATATATATATTATATATAAATATATACGTTTATTTTATACATAAAAATATATATAATTTATATATATATAAAATACATATATGCATTTATATATATGTATGTATACAAATATACATACATATATATATATATATATGTATGTATATATATATATATATATATATATATATATATATATATATATATATATATATATATATATATATATATATATATATATATATATATGAAATTTACATTATACATCCTACACACACACAAATGTGTGTGTATATATTATGTTGGTGCAACAATATCGTTTTTTGGCGTTAAAAAATACGTCAAAAAACGATATTATTTTTGCATCAACCTAATATATATATATATATATATATATATATATATATATATATGTATGTATGTATGTATGTATGTATAAATACAAATATATATATATATATATATATATGTGTATGTTTAAATATAAATATATATATATATATATATATATATATATATATATATATACATATAGTGATTTATATATTGATATATATGTGAAAAGTGTGTGTATATAAATATATATGTATATATTCTATATATTTAATATATTATAAATATGTAATATATTATATATATTAATATTTATATATTATATGCGCGGTAGAAAGCGCTCAATATCAGAGATAGACCTAACATTTTTGGTGGGATCGATGTGAGTTTGTGACCCTGGCTGATTGTAGGCATGTATACATTCACGAGAAATATTTGCTAGACATACCATCTTTGAAATTCAGGAACCAAGACAACAGCACTCATATACATACATATGTCAAGTCCCATACTGTCCACATATGTTTATATCTGTATGAGACCCGGCGGCCAAGCAAGTGTGTATGCGTGTCTGCGTACCTCATCGTGTGTACAGACATGCATCTATGTTTGAGTTAGTCTGAGTGACATCACGACGACGATTTCACCCCACTCCCATAATAACACCAATACACGCAATCTACATAAATCCAAAATTTTTTTAAAAATTAATCAGTTTGTCTGACGATCGCAAAAGCGTGAATCCAGCGTCACAAACTCACATCGATCCAACCAAATATATATATATATGTATATATATATATATATATATATATATATATGTATATATATATATATATATATATATATGTATATATATATATATATATATATATATATATATATATATGTATATATATATATATATATATATATATATATATATATATATATATATATATATATATATATATATATATATATATATGTGTGTGTGTGTGTGTTATATATGTTATATTTTATATGGATGGTAATTAATGGAAAGCGCCCAGTATCAGGGATAGAACTTACATATTAAGTTGTATAGATATGTGTTTGTGACTGACTCTGTGCTTTGGCGATCATCAGACAAAATGATATATTTTTTAAAACTGTATCCATTTACGCTGGTTTGACTATATTTAATGGTGGGAGGGGTAGCTTGCTTTCGTGTTTGTGGTAACACTATCATACACATAGACACATATATACAGGTGTACGCATATATATATATATATATATATATATATATATATATATATATATATATATATATATATATATGTATGTATGTATGTATGTATATATATTTATTTATCTTATGCAGTGGTACATTAGAACATCCATTACAAAATTGTATTTTTTTTCAACGTTATAAAAAGGAAAACATTTTTTAGACGTTTTTTCAGGTGAGGAATTATGGTGTTACTAAAAAAAAAATTATTCAGGAATACAGTTATCGATAAGTGTATTTCTGAATAAAATTTTTAGTGGGGTACTTTCTTCGGTAACACTGCATAAGGTATATATATATATATATATATATATATATATATATATATATATATATATATATATATATATATAAACGAAAGGGTACCAATGTGATCAGTACGTAAAATATAAAATTTTATTAACCACAAGACAAAAATGGAGCACGGAAATTAAGTTTTGAAGTTCGGTATTTTCGGGCACGCCTGAGTCCTTCATCAGCGGCGCGAGAAATAAACAGAGAAGCGGGGATGACTCACCAACTGTTGACCTTGTGGCAAGTTGGGACTAGAGTGACCTTCAACACAAGCAGTCATATATTTTTCGTACGGATCGCATTGGTTCCCTTTGGTTTGCCCTTATTTTATTAATCAACATATCTATTTTACATACTATAAGAAGCACACCTGGACTCTTTTTTCTAAAGCTCTGACATTACAAGAATTTTGAAGAGGAAATCTCAACTATCAGACACATAATTCCATTTGTAGTTGAAGTCCTCGGTTTGGGTGGAAAAGGCACCAACAGAGTCATTAGAGGGGATTCCTGGTAGTTCATGATTTAAAGAAATACAAAAAACTTGTACCGACAAGTACAGCTCACGCAATATGAAGAGCGTTATCTAAGTAAAATGTGGGTAATCATTCTTCGTTTGAAAAAAAGGATCAGTGGAAAATATGACATTTCTTATCTTAGTTCTCTGGTTAGGACCCTGCAGGAAATGAGTATACAACAGAAATCATAATAAAATCATAATGCAACAAAAATAATAAGATCATAATAAAATCATAATACAACAGAAATAATAATAATAATAATAATAATAATAATAATAATAATAATAATAATAATAATAATAATAATAATAAGCCCATGCCTCAAGGAGATACAAAAAATTGTTCTGACAAGTACAGCCCACACTTTACGAAGGTCTCTATCTATGTAATTATTTTATTTTATTCTATTTTTTTTTTTTTTTGTCAGTGAAAAGTGTCATGATGCCATTTCTAACCTTAGGTCCCTGGATGGGACCCGGAAAGTAATGTGTAAACGCCAGAAAGCAAAGAAAATAAAAATGATAATAATAATAATAATTAAAAGAAAAAGGAGAAGACGAACAGGAAGTATTATAATAATAATTATTATTAATATCACTGTGTGTATATATATATATATATATATATATATATATATATATATATATATAAAAGTAAACATAGAAGTCAACACTTAGAGGCGACAGTCTGTTTCATACTATATGCAATCGTCAGGCCTGACGATTGCATATAGCATTAAACAGACTGTCGCCTCTAAGTGTTGACTTCTATGTTTACTTTTATATTTACACACGCTCTATCTCTGATATTGAGCACTTTATTCCATAAATATAGCACACCTTAAGACTATATTTCTTTATATATATATATATATATATATATATATATATATATATATATATATATATATATATATACACACACACATATATATATATATAAACACACACATATGCGCACACACACAGATATATATATATATATATATAATGACTCTGTTGGTGCCTTTTCCAACCAAACCGAGGACTTCAACTACAAATGGAATTATGTGTCTGATAGTTGAGATTTCCTCTTCAAGATTCTTGTAATGTCAGAGCTTTCTTAAAGATATTCTAAGATACTTTATTATAATTATTATTATTATTATTTACTAAATTATGTAAATTATATGATAATTTTTCCCTTTTCTCGAGCAGACTTTTTGTCGTAATTTAATTATGGAGTCATCAGAAAAGAAACATGCGTCTTGACATTTCCTCGCCTTTCTAAGATAACAAAACTTTTCACCGAATTTTCGCCGTCCTATGCAGTGCTGTCTTCCGACGTTCGAATCACAGTCCGAATTTTCCCTAGTCAATTTGGGGATTTTGCCCGTCATTCTTCCAAGGGCGCCAAGACGAACAGAAACAACCTTTTTCTTATCTCGTTTTTCAACTAATAACTTCTTAATATCTTCTTCTTCTTCTTCTTCTTCTTGATTTTTTACTTCTTCTTTTCTTTTCCATCTTCTTCTTTCCCTACTACTTCTTCGTCTTTTATTCTCAATCTTCTTCTTCTTCTTCTTCTTCTTCTTCTTCTTCTTCTTCTTCTTCTTCTTCTTCTTCTAATTATTATTATTATTATTATTATTATTATTATTATTATTTCCTTTGATTTCTGGCGTGTACACATTTCTTTCCGTGTCCTGCCCAGAGACCTAAGGTTAGAAATGGCATCATGACAAGAAAAAAAAATAAAATAACCCATATTTCACATGGATAAAGCGCTTCTTAAGGTGTGGGCTGTAGTTGTGAGAATATTTTTTGTATTTCTTTAAGGCATGGGCTTCCATGAATCCCTTCAATTAGTCTACTGGAATCATTTCCAACCAATCCAAGGGCTCCAACTTCAAAAGGGGTTGTTGATGTTCCCATGTGTCAAATTTTTGAGATTTCGGTTTCAAGGTCCTTGTATTTTGATAGCTTTCGATTTCAAGGCCCTTGTTTTTGATGATTATTATTATTATTATTATTATTATTATTATTATTTCCTTTGATTTCTGTTGTATACTCATATAATAATAATAATAATAATAATAATAATAATAATAATTATTATTATTATTATTATTATTATTATTATTATTATTATTATTATTATTATTATTTCCATTTGATTTCTGTTATATACACATTTTCTTCCGTGTCCCAACCAGAGATATAAGTTCAGAACTGGCTTCATGACTTTTACCACTGATCATTTTTGTAAAACAACGCAAAATATTATTATTATTATTATTATTATTATTATTATTATTATTATTATTATTGATTACTGGTCATATTTTTAAAAAACACTCTAGCAATCCAATATTCTCAATAACTTCTGAAGAAAAATCTTAATTTATTTCAAGCTTCAGGTAAAAGACGTGGTAAAGGATTGTATCAAACAGCAGATTAAAATAAACATATATATAACAACCACACCATCAATATAATAATAATAATAATAATAATAATAATAATAATAATAAATGAGGAGACTTTCAAGTCTTGTTATCAACTAAACTTCAGTCTAACTTATCAGTGACTACTGATGTGAAAATGGGAAAATATTTTAAATGAAATTATTTTTAGGATGGATTTTATATCTTTCTATATCGAAGCAATGGGACAGATTGTATTCATGTTGAAATAATAATAATAATAATAATAATAATAATAATAATAATAATAATAATAAACACCTCGATAGAGTCGAGCAATGATACTAAAAGAATTGGAAATAATGAGTAGAATTGAAGCGATCCGGATGAGAGTATTATTGTAAAATATCTCGACTACTAAAAAGACTATTCGGGAGACTTGTTGTCACATGCTCTCCAGTATAAATTGCCAATTTTTAAACATTCAGTGAGTCGACAATAATAATCATAATAATAATAATAAAAAGAAGAAGAAGAAGAAGAAGAAGAGGAAGAGGAGATGGAGGGAAAAGAAGAACAAACTGAAGCGCCGAATTTTCTAATAATTATAATAACTTTATAATAATAATAATAGGAAGAAGAAGAAGAAGAAGAAGAAGAAGAAGAAAAAGAAAAAGAGCCGAACTTTAAAATAATAATAAGAAGAAGGAAATGCAGTCGAATTTTATAATAATAATAATTTTATTAATAATAATAATAATAACAACAACGACAAGAGCCGAACTTTATAATAATAATAATAATAATAATAACAATAATAATAATAACAACAATAATAATAATAATAACAACAACAAGAAAAAGAAGAAAAAATAAAGAGTCGAATTGTGAAGACGAATCGATGTTCGTCTAAAATGAGACTGACTCAAATTTAAGTTTGATTCGACAAGTGTTTTAAAATAAAATAATATTTTTTCAAGCAACTTCGAGATTGGTTGGTACCTTAGATGTGTAACCACATAGGAATACCTGGTGCTGTAAGCTTCGATGTGAGGGCGGTGTAGTGGATAATGGCTCGGAAGAGTTAATCAGAGAACCGAGTTCCAGTTGCAGTTGGTTTTGTTACAGTCATTTACACGCAAACTCCTCTTTGGAAATGTGTGAATCCGTCTTTTCTCCCTCCAGATTTGGGTTAATTAGTAAGACTTTTATCACGAAACAATTATTATCTCTTTGACAATAAATATTCTTATAATCTGCAAATTTTTTCTGGTTCTAAATAACCTGCAAAGGGTTAATAAGCCGTAGAAAACGAATCAATCACTCAATATTTTTTTTTGTTT
>OZ010599.1:21487362-21494862 GCA_963932145.1 Acanthosepion lycidas
TTTGTTGTTTCGTTCTATCAGGAATGTTTTTATTTCATTAAAACGTATTCATTTCTCTCTTTCTTCTGTTATTCCTTTTTCTTTTTTCTTTTTCCTTCCTTTCTCCTTTCTTTTCTTCCTTACTTCAATCTTTCCTTTAACATTACTTTTTATTGATTTCCTTCTCTTTTATTTTCTCATTTATGTGATATTTTCTCCCGTTTCCTTCATTTTTTTCTTTTAATTTTATTCATGCTCTTTCTTTGTTTTTCCCTCTTTTATCTTTCTTTCTTTCTTTCTTTCTTTGTTTTTCCCTCATTTATCTTTCTTTCTTTGTTTTTCCTTCTTTTATCTTTCTTTCTTTTTCCCTCTTTTATCTTTCTTTCTTTCTTTCTTTCTTTGTTTTTCCCTCATTTATCTTTCTTTCTTTGTTTTTCCTTCTTTTATCTTTCTTTGTTTTTCCCTCTTTTATCTTTCTTTCTTTCTTTCTTTCTTTGTTTTTCCCTCATTTATCTTTCTTTCTTTGTTTTTCCTTCTTTTATCTTTCTTTCTTTTTCCCTCTTTTATCTTTCTTTCTTTCTTTCTTTTTTCTTTCTTTCTTTCTTTCTTTCTTTGTTTTTCCCTCTTTTATCTTTCTTTCTTTCTTTCCTTGTTTTTCTCTCTTTCTTTCTTTCTTTCATTCTTTCTGTCTTTCTTTCTTTCTTTGTTTTTCCCTATTTTATCTTTCTTTCTTTCTTTCTTTTACCCTCTTTTATCTTCTTTCTTTCTTTCTTTCTTTCTTTCTTTCTCTCTTTATTTCTTTGTTTTTCCCTCTTTTATCTTTCTTTCTTTCTTTCTTTCTTTGTTTTTCCCTCTTCCTTTCTTTCTTTCTTTGTTTTACCCTCTTTTATCTTTCTTTCTTTATTTATTTCTTTGTTTTTGCCTCTTTTATCTTTCTTTCTTTCTTTGTTTTTCCCTCTTTCTTTCTTTCTTTCTTTCTTTGTTTTTCCCTCTTTTATCATTCTTTCTTTCTTTCTTTCTTTCTTTCTTTGTTTTTACCTCTTTTATCTTTTTTCTTTCTTTCTTTGTTTTTCCCTCTTTTATCTTTCTTTCTTTCTTTGTTTTTTCCTTTTTTATCTTTTTTCTTTCTTTCTTTCTTTCTTTCTTTCTTTTTCCCTCTTTTATCTTTCTTTCTTTCATTCTTTCTTTCTCGGCTGTTTCTTTTTTTTATATATTTTCCTTTCTTACGTCTAGTCTTATTTCTTTTATTTACAAACATTTTCCTTTCACATTTCAATTTTTTCACATTTTTTTCTTTTCACTTAATTATTATTATTATTATTATTATTATTATTATTATTATTATTATTAATATTATTATTATTAATATTGAGTGAGTGCGAGAGAAAGAGAGAGAGAGAGAGTAGCATAAAAATTTTACATAGGCGTATAGCAAATGCACCAAGCTTAATTTACCCATCATGACACCCCGTTTGATATATATATATATATATATATATATATATATATATATATATATATATATATATAAAGAAAGAACAGTAAGATATATAATTCGGTGTTCTTATAGATATTTTTACAAAATAGTACTCGATGTAAATTTACAGAGCATTAATATTATAAATTAATTGATTTAAAATATGGTTTATTTCGCTACACATTTCTAACCATGTTTCAAAAATGGAAGCTAAAAGCCCCGAATTTAATTTTGTAATTAAATTAAAGACATTAGTTCCATTTCATCCTCAAGCGAATTTTGGAGTCTCCAAAATTCGCTTGAGGATGAAATCGATTTACATTTCATCTCTGAGTAAAATAAATAAACAGATTTAAAAATGTATATGCAGTTAACATAGTGATTTTCCAAGCGTAGATGTGGCACAAGGCCGAAAGTATGGGGCACGCAGTGAGGATCGAACTCACTACTTGGTCGTAATTGTTCTAGCGAGACAAGCTCACGACCACTTAGTGAGTTCGATCCTCACTGGGTGCCCTATACTTTCGGCCTTGTGCCACATCTGAGCTACGCTTGGAAAATCATTATAACAGTGAATCCTGGGGTACCCCGGCCCGGTGTAATGGTTAGCAAGCTTGTCTCGCTAACACAATTACGAATGAATAGTGAGTTCGTTCCTCACTGGGTGCCCCATACTTTCGGCCTTGTACCATATCTAAGCTACGCTTGGAAAATTGCTATACAGTTAGCATAAATAAATCTGTTTTTATTACAATCACAGCTCACAGCTGTGATTGTAATAACATATTTTTTTTTATTTCTTTATGACACTGACTGACAGGCATCACTTCAATGAGCCTAACAGAAGTTTTTTTCCAATGAAACCCCAGATGCTAATTACAAATTGACTTATTGATGTCTTCATGCGCGATAATCTTTCGGTGATATTTCTATTTCAAGATCCTTTTATTTTATGAAGAGGACAGTCTGTAGGACCTGGCCACGTCAATAAGAAAGCACATTCTATTTGGGTCGTCTTTGATCACAACGCCTGGGTTATTCATTTTGATTATTCTGTTTGCATGTATTGTAAATTCTCATGAAATTGTTACAGATCTTTAATCGGATCTAGGTAGGGCCCATACCATTTCCTTGCAGTTTCCTTCTCCTAAAAAGTTGCAGATTTTCCAATTCAGATATTGGCCTACACCTGTCATGCTATGCTTTATATACATTGCATACTAATACCGTGCTGCCCGATATATATATATATATATATATATATATATATATATATATATATATATATATAAGGAAGAACGGTAAGATATATAATCCGGTGTTCTTACAGATATTTTTTTTTTTTTACAAAAAGAGTGCTCAGTGTAAATTTACATAGCCTAAATATTATAAATTAAGTGATATAAAATATGTTTTTTTCGCTACACGCTATAACCATGTTTCAAAAAGCTAAAAGCTAAAATCTTCAAATTTAATTTTATAATTAAATCAAAAGCATTAATTCCATTTCATCTTCAAGCGAATATTGGGAATCCCTTATTTTTAAATTTGCTGAGTTTTAAACGTGCACATAAATCCATAATTCGCTTTTACTTAGGATACAGGGAAATACAATCATTCAGACAAATGGCGGTAGCGTGTTCATTTATATTAACTATTTTTGTATCAATTATGAGTTACGTTCGAGAAAGTGGTTAAGTTTTAACTTCCATTTTTGAAACATGGTTATTACTGTGTAACGAAAAACATTTTATATCACTTAATTTATATATATATATATATATATATATATATATATATATATATATATATATATATATATATGTTCTTGAGGGTACCAAATTTTATTATGGAAATAAAAACGGCAAGATGAGCTTTACCATTCATGATTAAAAGGAAAGTAAAAAAAAAAAAATAAAATGACTAGCCGACCGGTTTCGCCCACACTCAACAGAGCTGAAATCGAGAGAAGACTAAATATTGCAATATAAAATATTAAAAAAAAAATGAGAAGCATATGATAAAATAAAGATGGAAAGATCAGATGGAAATCAGGTCAAGCCCTAACAGGCATTCCCTCTGTTTACAGAGGGACGGCTGCCTGGACCTTACATAGATCGTTTCCAATACATGTAAGTGTAACACAGAATGAGTATGACTAAGGATGAAAAATGAGTCAATGCTGAAATTTGTGGCAAAACTCGGATTGTTTATAAGGTGCTGAGCAATGGTGGAGCCGTATGTGTTCCTGATATTGTCACCAGATTGGAACGTACCATTCCTAATTCTTCCGGGTACGTGCTGGCTAATCCGTGCGTCTAAACGTTAGGTAGTTGGCTCTGCAACTATATCCAAAACGATATATTACATTATTAATATGGTGTGGAGGAGAACGCCTTTCCGAGCAGACACCCAAGGAGACCTGTTAGAAAACAAAAAAACAACACGCACATTGGTGGAAAATAGCAATTATTAACCGTTGAATTGATTTGTTTGGCAAATTTACCACTTATTGAACCCAATCAGGGCAAACGCAAATATACTAGGCATTAAGAAGCCATACTTGGTCTGGGTTTAGAAAAAAAGATTTAGAAATTTTTAGAAATTTTTTAGTACGATTTAGAAAAAGATTTTCTTTTTCATGACCGACTTAATAATATCTAAAGGGTACCCATTATTAGCTAGAACCTTAGTAATTGCTTCCGACTCTTCATCTAGCTTAGATTCTGAGCAGATCATCAAAGCTCTATGTATAAGCGTACTAATGCATCCATCGTCCAGTAAAAGTTGGTTTAAGATAGGTTGATGTAATGTAATGTAATCGGATGGTATTTTAGTTACTAAAACATGCAAAAAATAGATATAGTGGAATTATTTTCAATTTCCAGAGTGTATCTTAATGCCGGATGCATACCATTAAGAAGTGAAAAGAATATTTTTGCCTGCGTTATATTTTCAAAGAGACAAAATGTGTCATCAACATAGCGATGGTATATTAGTGGTTTTGGGAGTTCCAGAAAATAAACGATTTTCATAGAAGCCAAAAGATATATCAGTCAATGTAGGCCTCAGGAGTGAACCCATAGAAACCCCGTCGATCTCTCTGTACATTGTGTTATTGAAACTGAGTTCAACAGACGTCACGGCAAATTTTAGCAACTCAACAAAAATGTTTTCAGGAATGGCAGGTGGAGATATCCGGCTACGATATAGCAAATCTGTGCAGATATCTATTGTCTCTGAAATAGGAACACAAGTAAATAAGTTGTTGATATCGAACGAACACATGAATTTATTAGTTGAATTATAGTTTTGAATATCTCTTGCAAAAGAAAAAGAATCTTTTATGCAATGACAACTGTAATATTCTAATACAGGTTGTAATAGTGTGTCAATCCATTTGGCAGCTCTTCTGTTGAGCTGACCCCACCAGAGACAGAATTGGTCTAAGTGGGGTACCTGCCTTATGGGTTTTAGGCAAACCGTATAAACGGGAACGAATTGAGCCCGATGGTCTAATGTCGCTAGCTATATCAGAAGGAAGGACATCACTTTAGACCCATTTGATTAATTTTCTCTGAAATTTATTTTCTACCGTCACTTTTGAATCAAAACTGTCCACAAGACCTAATTTAATAAATTTTGATAAATCACTCAATATTGTCATCATTTTATCAGCGTCATGACATTGACTGAGGACAAAAATTCCTGAAGCTTTGTCAGGTCTCGGGATTACTAACGATTTATTCTGATGTAGGGATTTAATTACCGAATAGTCTTCTCTGCGCCATTTGAATTTATCGTATGTTATAAGTATTCTGGAATAACAATGGGCAAGATCATTAAATCTGGCCTTGAGGTCCCTATCTTTATTGTCAGAAACAGATTTAAGTTTCCGTATTTGGGCATTATGAATTTCGAATTACGAAAATATTTCTTTCCGCCTGACAACAACTGGTGGAATCGTGAAGTCCAAGCCATGACCTAGTATTGTACTTTCAATCGGAGACAACTCCTAGGAAGACAGATTAAGAATATTCGCAACAACATCAGAAACGGCAGAGCCACCAGATTTCTTGTATATTAAATACTGCAACTTGATATGGAATTGAGTCGACAGTCTTTTACAACTTCGCTCGTGTACAATTCCAACATACCGTGAAAAATGGATTACATCGACTAGTTTCGGCCAGCATGGCCTTCATCAGGAGAAAAAAATTCCTTGTTATTAGGTTGGTGCAAAAATAATGACGTAATAATGTCGTTTTTTGACGTTAAAAATACGTCAAAAAACGACATTGGTACGTCATTATTTTTGCACCAACCTAATAGTAGCAATAAACTGCAGGAATGAACATATATATATATATATATATATATATATATATATATATATATATATATATATATATATATATGTAAGCAAATATAAATGGATATAAATCCAACAGAATGGAGAAAAATATTTGGAAAAAACAAACAAAAATACTTAAATGCAATTATGTTGTTTTAATATGAATGAAATGTCAACGTCTGACGTTTCGGTTTAATAAAATTTTAAAATTTTCAGTTATCTGTTTTGGATAAGTCTTGTTTTTATGTCCATCGTCTTTGTCATGTTGAACTGATTATGTTAATTGTATTTTAATGAATATTGTCCTGAAGAAGGTTTATTAAACCGAAACGTCAGACGTTGACATTTCATTCCTATTAAAACAACATAATTGCATTTAAGGATTTTTGTTTGTTTTTTCCAAATATATATATATATATATATATATATATATATATATATATATATATATATTATAAATTGATTTATTTAAAATATGGTTTTTTTCGCTACACAGTTCTAACCATGTTTCAAAAATGGAAGCTAAAAGCTACGAATTTAATTTTGTAATTAAATTAAAGACATTAGTTGCATTTCATCCTCAAGCGAATTTTGGAGTAACTTTTTAAAATTACTGGATTTTAAAGACAGCTAAAATCATAATTCACGTTTCCAAGGTTACAGATAAATCTACTCCAACTAGACAAGGGGTGTCTGGGTGTTCATTATGTCTGTAATTTGATGTATCCGTTATTAGTTACGTTTTGTTAGGGGGTAGGGATGTATTTTTCAATAAAATCTGGCATCCGTTGAATGCATGTCGTCTGGATTTTTTTTAAATTGATTGGAACGGCAAAAATTCTTACGGCATTTTTTCTATTTTTATATCTAAAGATTTTTGTGGGTGTTTAGGTTAGAATACGTTTTATTTAACTACGATTTGAAATATTTTCATTTTTAATTTTTAATATACTATATTTATAAAAACAATTAAATGTATTAGAATCCCTTATAATATGTAGAATTATTTTTACATCAAGTATAAGTATGTATATTAGGTTACAAATTTTTTTTTTTAAATATTATTTAAGTAAAAATTATGACAATGACGGCAAAAATATTTACTTAATTTCACTGATTTAGTAAACTTTTATTTTTTATATAAACCTAGTAATATATTGCTTCTCATGTAAGTACAAAGGACATGGGTCATTCAAAAGCTTACATCTTTTGGCATTTCATATTAATTTTATTTTGCTGTAGGTGTTTTATTGGATTCTTTTAAGTGCATGTAGTACTAAGTAAAAGAAGTTTAGGTTAGAATTCATTTTATTTAACTACAATTTTAATTACAACTTTAAAATATTTTCATTGTTAGTTTTAATAGACTATATTACTTTATAATAGAAGGAAATGTATTAGAATTACTGATAGTAAGTAAAATTATTTTTCCATATCAAGTATATGTATATTACGATTTTTAAACTTTTATATTTAAATATTATTTAAGTAATATTTATGGCTAATAATTCATTTCTCTGATTTAGTAAACTTTATTTATTTATTTATTTATTTATTTTAATATATAAACTTAGTAATATATAGTTTCATATGTATGAAAAAAAAAAGTATTAGTAATATATAGTTTCATATGTAAAAAAAAAATATCTATAAGAACACCAGATTATATATCTTACTGTTCTTTCTTTAT
>OZ010599.1:21499862-21509862 GCA_963932145.1 Acanthosepion lycidas
AGAGCCATTCTGAAAATAAGATTTGGATTTTTGGAAAATTTATAGACATATATGAAAAGAACAAGAAAGTTTTAAAGGAAAACTAAAGAATAAATATTAAAGGCTCTTTTCTTTACAAAAGTCGCACAAATTCATCATTTCCTTTGATCATCAGGAATGCCAGCTTAGCGGGAAAAGAATTAACGATTCAGTATACTCACATATTTCTTTCTTTCATATTTTGATCTGATGAAGCCTAGAAAGGCGAAACGCGTAATCAAATCTAGTTTCGGCTATACTTTTAGCCATTATCATAGATAATTGTATTTTAGGTGTTAAGTGAATGTATGAATTTCGACGAATTCAACAAGCCATTCATTGTTGAAACCGTTCGGTTTAAGGAGACGAAATCAAAATCTTGATTTCACGAAATAAAATATTACCATGGATTTCTGAAGTATCCGCTTTCTTAATTATCATTTGCTCTGATATTACATTGAGATCTCTAAAGAGGATATTCTTTGGTATTATCCATACAGCTTACCAGTTATTTTTGTCATATTATATATATATATATATATATATATATATATATATATATATAACGATCAAGCACTAATATTCCACGGTTATAATTTATTACATTGGAATCGTAATCCGGATCCAATTCATCAGACCTATACTGTAGGTCTGATGAATTGGATCCTGTTCTACCTGGATTCTATCCTCTTGGGAATTTATGTATATATATATATATATATATATATATATATATATATATATATATATATATATATATATATATATATGCATACACAGACACAGACACACAGACACAGGATGGTCACCTCCCACCACGCTTACATAATATAATTTTCTATCTTAATATTCTGTGGGGTTATTATCAAGGAGAGAGAGAGTTTCATATGATCAATACTAGAATACCCATCAGTTGAAGGACGACATTCAGAGACCACTAATATATATATATATATATATATATATATATATATATATATATATATATATATATACCATATATAATAATATAATATATATTATAATATAATATATAAAATTATATCATATATAGATCTGATAAGGAAGTTGGTTCCCTGTGTCCAGCTAGACAATTTTTCTTGACAGAATCAGCAATATTATTGGTCCTGACCTGACATCTTGGCTTCATTCACTTACCAACAGCCCTAACCTAGCTTTCCTGTGCCTTTTTTAAAAAAAATAAATACTTTAATTGTAATTGTTCTGGTGAGGTTACCACTTTTTTTTACCTAGGCTTTACGAATAACATGACAGGCATCAAGGTCTCATCATTTTACAGATGAAATAGCTAGATTTAATCATAAGTTTTTTGATAACAGTTTCTTTTCTCGCACTTCTTGCTTGTGAAACTTTCTTCTGGCTTTTTGTCTTCCAGGCAATTTTGATTTTCAAAAATTTAAATGCAATGTCAATCGTTATCTTCTGTCTTCTTAATTCCTGTAATTTTATTATTATTTTTCCTTAATAATTTTTTTTTCACTCTGTAACCCCTTGAGTTGTTAGAGGCTTTATTCCCTTACTTGGAGTGAAAATATTTTTAAATGATAATTATTTTGAAGTATAATTTTAGCTTCCAAATTTTCGTCTGAAATAAAAAGAATAGAAATTAAAAGAATACATACATACACACACACACACATATATATATATATATATATATATATATATATATATATATATATATATTATGAAATGGACATAGTCCGACAATTTTTTATAGATACAAATATTTAAGTAAATGCTCTGATTTTTTTTTGTTTTGTTTTTTTTATATAATAAACAGTATTAACAACATTTACCGGCCTGAATGTCCGAGAATTTTTCATAGAAAAGAGCGGTAAAATCAAACTTGCCAAACGAAAGATTCTCCTTGGCTCAAACGGTTAAAGCACGTCAGGCTGAATGGCGGTTCCGTATCGGATACAGATTCGATTCCTGCAGGAGAATGAAAAATTTCTATGAAAATTTCTCGGACATTCAGACCGGTAAATGTTATTAATACTGTTTATTATAAAAAAGAAACAGAGCATTTACTTAAATATTTGTATCTACAAAAAGAATATATATATATATATATATATATATATATATAGGTTGAAAATAACCCTGACATCTTATTTTAACAGATATATTCGCCAAAAGTGCACAAAAATTTATTGAAATACTAAATAGTATATTTATTCGATGAAATCGCTATTTATTCAAGCGCGGCCTCCAGACGACTTCGGAATCTCCAGCAACTCTTCTGGACTGTCTGCGTGTTTAATTTGGTGAATGCTGCCATAATTCTTGCCTTCAGATTATTTTTGGTGTTACAAGGAGTTTTGTTCGTCTCTGGCTCAACTGCGCACCCAACATAATAATTAATGGAGTTAGAGTATGGGGAGTTAGATGGCCAGATATAAGGGGTGATGTGGTCGTAGAAATTTTCTGACTGGGTTCTACTGCTTGCGTAGCATGACTTGGTTCTCCTGCTTGCGTAGCATGGTGCGGTGTCCTGTTGCCACATATAAGGCATACTCTTGACCCAGGGCAGCACTACCTCCTCAAAGCTCTTGATGCAGGCCTCGATGTTGAGTGAGTCTCTGTGGGAAGATGAGTGGAGGCATAACGTCACCATCACTAGTGATCATCCCAAACAGCTTTGTAATCGCTATTAGACTCATCCACCTCTCTTCGAATCCTCTGCACTATCCCCAGATTGGCGCCCAAACACGGTGAAAAGTTCGTATTAGAGCTTCCAGCGTGAATGCCAAAAAGTACAGCCTGTCGTTTCCAAATTTCTGGCGGAGTGAATTGTAACATAGTGCTCTCTCTCTCTCTCACAGACGGTGCCTAACTGAGTCTACTATACTGTGCAGTCGACAAAATAAAAAACAAACAACGCGCATGCACGAAATTAAAAATATAAAATGGCGGCAATTTGCACATCACATTCTGTATGTGTGTATATATATATATATATATATATATATATATATATATATATATAATATATAATATATATATAAATATATGTATGTATATATATATGTATAAGTGTGTGTGTGAAAAGTGTGTGTATATATATATATATATATATATATATATATATATATATATATATATATATATATATATATATATATATATATATATATGCAATGTATTATATATATTATTAATTATATATTGTATGCGCGGTACTTATTAGAAAGCGCTCAATATCAGAGATAGAGCTAACATACTTCGTTGGATTGATGTGACCCTGGCTTTCACGCGATTGAAAAAGCGTGAAACCCAGGGTCACAAGCTCACATCAGTCTAACTATATATATATATAGCGGATTTTCATATATACAATCTTACTTTTGAACGCATGTTTCATATCAGTCGTTTTATCACTCACTCGCACAAAGACACGTATGTAGTTAGTCAGGAATTTAACCGTTTATATATATATATATATATATATATATATATATATATATATATATATACATATATATATATATACATACATGTATATATATATATATATATATATATATATATATATATATATATATATATATATATATATATATATATATATATATATATATATATATATCGGGCTATAAATACTGCAATGCCTTCCTTGATGAATTTCCTTTTAACATCAAGAAACTGATTCGACAAAAGGAAAGGATCAATATAAAATTAAGTAGCCACAATATGTCAATATTATTTGATGAAACAAATGATGATATGCTACCATAATATATATATATATATATATATATATATATATATATATATATATATATATATATATATATATATATGAGAGAGAGAGAATGAGAAGAGGAGGAGATGAGAGACGGGTAGTCAGAGGAAAAAAAAATAAAGTTATAAAGAATTCCTTTGGAAAATATTTGGAACCACTTGTTAGCTGGTGTGTTTACTAAGCGTCAAATACAATGACGTGTTAAAAGTAAAAGCGACATTGACACTGTTCCTTTGTGTCACTGCTCTGGAATCAGGGCGAGTAAAAATATCTGAAAAAAAAATTGGAATATGTTCAAGCTTTCATACAGCATTATCCTGTTATACTGACAGCTTGTGTGTGACGAAAAGATATAAGAACACATTTTCTTGGAAATAAAGAACATTCGAAGTTAAAATTCATTTTTGTCTTTTACACACTCACACAAACAGGCACACACTCATACACACACACACATATATATATATATATATATATATATATATATATATATATACAACATTTTATCATACCCATATCTAACTATATACAAATATAAATATATATATATATATATATATATATATATATATATATATATATATATATATATATGTATATAATAGATATTATTATTATTATTATTATTATTATTATTATTATTAATTTTATTATAAGAAATTATAATAAAAACATTTCGATATCGCTACCCGAAAGCTTTCATGTTTCAATGCTATGATTGTATCTCTTCAGGCAAGATGTTTTTATTATAATCACTTATAATAAATATAATAATAATATGTAGCTCTACTTTGTAATGAGCAATTTCTAAAAGTAAATGTCACTAAGAAAGGAATTTTACACCAACTGTTCTTCCTCTTATTTGGACACACACACACACACACACACACACACACACATATATATATATATATATATATATATATATATATATATATATATATATAATTCAGGCCGGTAAATATTGTTAATACTGTTTATTATAAACAGAGCATATATTTGTGTCTATATGAATAACTTATAACAATAAAATATATTAAAATAATTTTCGGACTTAGTACATTTCATTTTAATTTAACTATATAATCAAATTTGAAGTTTTTAGCTTCAGTTTTTGAAACATGGTTATTACTGTGTAGCGAAGAAACCATATTTTGTATCAATTAATTTAAATTATTTAAGCTCTGTAAATTTACATTGAGCACTGTTTTGTAAAAATAAAGAAATAAAAAATATCAATAAGTACAGCGGATTATGTATTTTTTTTTTCTTTCAGATTTAACAAATTAAGTCTTTGGTGATTTCAATCATGGAAAGATTAACAATCAAACAAATTGTTAAAGTTATCGAAGTCTATTACGAAAATGAGCCTTCAAACAGAATTTGAATGAAAAGTTCATGTCGCATCATCTCTAGAAACAGCGATGTCATTTGGCCATCACGATCGTGCGATTTGATCTCAAAATTAAGGTCTATGCCAACAAGCCAACAACAATTCAACAGCTGAAGGATGAGATAATAAGGCATATTGGTGAGATTGAGGAGCAACTATGCAGAGACGTCATCGAGTGGAGGTGTCCCGCCGAAGCCTTGGCGGACATTTGGACGGTATTATTTTTCACACATAATTGCTATGACTTAAATAACATGATCCAATAGAGAAATAAATAAATTTTCACTATTAACATTGATTTATTTACTACTGACTTTGATCCGTCTTAATGAAATACCCTTATAAATAATCCGTCTTAATGAAACACCCTTTATTACACAGAGTGAGTATCCTTTATCTGAAAACCTCCAAAATCCGAGCGTTATGGGTATGACGATAAACTACATCCGCGTCCTGGGTATGATGATAAACTACGTCCAACAACAAGGCCCCAGATAATGTTTTCGGAAAAATAATGTTTCCAACTATACGTTTTTGAAACAATAATGTTGCCAGCTATACGTTTTTTCGGAAACAATAATGTTGCCAGTTATACGTTTTTGAAACAATAATGTTGCCAGCTATACGTTTTTTTGAAAAAATAATGTTGCCAGCTATGCGTTTTTGAAACAGTAATGTTGCCAGGTATGTGTTTTTGGAAAAATAATGTTGCCAGCTATAAGTTTTTTTGGAAAAAAATAATGCTACCAGCTATATGTTTTTTGGAAAGAATAATGTTGCCAGCTATACGCTTTTGAAAAAATAATGTTGCCAGCTATACGCTTTTGAAAAAATAATGTTGCCAGCTTTGTGTTTTTGAAACAATAATGTTGCCAGCTATATGTTTATACTGTATATTTAATATATGTATAGGTATATGTGTATGTATGTATATGTATATATATATATATATATATATGTGTGTGCGTATGTGTGTGTATGTATATATATATATATATATATATATATATATATATATATATATATATATACCTTAATTTGGCATTAAATGACCCACAGTGGTTGATGTGACATAAAACCCAACCAACCAACCAACCAACGTCCGAAAGTTTTTTTCAGGTGCTGACATGACTTGCCAGAAATGGAAAGTTTCAGAAAGCACTGGGAAGCTTCCTAAGTGATGTGCATCTGTTCTAAGTGACCTCATCTGCCCTGGATGGTGGTTCCTCAGCACAGCTACGTAGCCTATGTTGGTACCAGTTTCTTTGTCAGCGATTAGTTTGATGATTACTTACCAAGTGTTTTGTGCTCAGTAAAGTTATTGCTCAAAATGTCAAAAAGTCTTGCATTTATAAATAGTGATCATGTTTTTTGTACACTTACAAAAAAGTACAAAACATTATTCTTACATGAAATCTTAATTTCACCTCTTAAAAATCTCTGTGAGCATTACATGACTAGTGTCATTACCTATATCTGGATGTATACAAAATTTATTAAATTTCATATAAAACTACTGTCGTAAATAAGAGATGGACTGCAAACACTACTTTATGACACCATATTCGTTTACGGCCCATTCTCCGGATTACGACAATCAGCCATATTTGGGAATACCAGGAGCACGTGTGCTGTGAACCCTGCTTGTATTTTGCCGAATAAAGCTTGGATGAACTTATCTTCTGAGTTTCAGTCTTCATTCTTGACAATTTATTCGGCAAAGTATCTTATAACTACCATGTCGGAGTCTGTATCAAGTTTTGGCTATAAACCAAGAATATTGGATATCGACCCGAATTCAACACACGTTGCCAGAGAATAGCTGTGGTATTATACCTTACCATAAACAATTCATTTGTCTGGCACGTGACATAATTTGCCATCGCTGTGATAAGCAGGGACATTACCAAAAAATGTGTAGGTCATCAAATGTGACAACTAATGCTAAGAATATTGGATATCGACCCGAATTCAGCACACATCGCCAGACAATGGCGGCATTGGTGTACTATATTCACCAACTATTTTAGATGACTACAAAGACAGAATCCCCAACAAACTACGGGCATTGATAAGTTGTGTAAGTCCTACAGCTTTCGAATAATAACACCAGTAAATAAGCTTGTTTTTTTCTGTGGTATTATACCTTACCATAAATGATCCATTTTTCCGGCACATGACATAATTTGCCATTGCTGTGATAAGCAAGGACATTACCAAAAAATGTGGAGGTCATCAAATGTGACAACTAATGCTATGATTCATTCAGCTTGTATTTCTGTAAACACTACTAAAAAAGTCTTCATTCTTGACAACTACTTTCAGGGTATTTGTTAATTATGTAAAACTACCATCAGAGGATATGTATAAGCTGTTATGAAATAAAAAGGGATATTATGTTTATGCTTAGGTTCCATTCTCAAGCTGCCCCCATTTTATAGATGCTATATACAAATTAAATAGCTTGGATTCCAAAATCTAAAAATATCTGATAACCAAAGCACTTCTTGTCCCAAGAAAAAAGGATAAAAAATTTTCAATCTGTATTATTTAAACATTTAAGATAGTCACTTTACATATATTTATTTTTGCTCCTGCACTTTGTCATGTGAAACCCATTTCCCCATCTATTGTATATGAATAATTTATATGTGTGTTTAGTGGCTTGGAACATGAAATCAATAAGCCGAGTTCAAAGTCCAATAAAGTTTGTTACATTTAGTTTCATGATATGAAAATTTCTCATAGTTAACCTGTAGAAAAGACAATATTTATAAATAAAAATGACAATAGGAAAACTCTAATAGTTGCCGACGCGTTTCGTCCAATGTTGACTTTCTCAAAGCAAAAAACGAAATGAATTTATTTAAACAAAGTAACTAATAATAACAAAAACAAAATGTCCTTAGCTCTCTTACTGCTCTCCCAAACAAACATACTCAACAATATCGTGAAATCAAAAGAAAATGGTTGAATCCGTCAACACAGTAATAATAACAATATCTCCACACGTGACAGTAATTGACGTCATTTACAGTTAAAAGTATGGAAATAGCGTTCTTTAAATTCTTCCAGTTGCTAAAGACATTTTGTTTTTGTTATTATTAGTTAATTTGTTTAAATAAATTCATTTCGTTTTTTGCTTTGAGCAAGTCCACATTGGACGAAACGCGTCAGTATTAACTACAGTTTTCCTATTGTCATTTATATTTATAAAAATTCAGTTTCATGTAAATACCCTTACGAAAGTTATGAATCCATCCCTTCTCCCTCCAGCTATGGATTAAATAGTTACAATCTGGTAATTACTAAGGGCTAAACAGCAAGTGGTCAAAACAACCTCTTCTTATTTAGCGTTTAAGCGTTTACCAGAACTGACACAATAAACCACACGATCAAGGCACATGGGTTTTATTTTCTTATCCTCCTTATTTATACACGCAAATGGTAGAATTGCTGATACGTATCTTCTTAGCCTTTTCTCTGAGCATTGAATATTGTATTACTGGTTGAGTATCCTTTATCTGAAATTCCAAAATCCGAAAACCTCTAAAATCCGAAAGTTTTTTTCAGGTGCTGACATGACTTGCCAGAAATGGAAATTTTCAGAAAGCACTTGGAAGCTTCCTAAGTGATGTGCATCTACCCTGGATGGTGGTTCCTCAGCACAGCTACGTAGCCTATGTTGGCACCAGCTTTTTTTTTTTGTATTTTTTTTTTTTAGCGATTCGTTCGATGATTGTGTTTTGTGCCCAGTAAAGAAATTGCTCAAAATGTCAAAAAGTCCTGCATTCACATATTTTTTTATAAATAGTGATCATGTTTTTTGTACACGTACAAAAAATACAAAACATTATTCTTAAATGAAATCTTAATTTCACCTCTTAAAAATCTCTGTGAGCATTACATGACTAGTGTCATTACCCATATCCGGATGTATACACAATCTATTAAATTTTATATCTCACGGTATTTATTATTTATATAAAACTACCTTCAGGGTATATGTATAACGAGTGTTATAAAATGTAAATGGGTATCGTGTTTATACTGGGGTTCCAGCGGTATCTCAAGGTGGTGTAATGGGTTGGGAAGCTTGTCTCGCTAGCACTATTAAAATTGAGTAGTCAGTTCGATCCTCATTGTTTGCCTTTCAGCCTTGTGCCACATCTAAGCTCCGCTTGGAAAATCACTATGCTTAGATTCTATTCACAAGCTGTCTTAGTTTATAGATGCTAAATGCAAATTAAATAGTCTGTATTCAAAAATCCGAAAAAATCTGAAAATCAAAGCACTTCCGGTTACAAGAATTTTGGATAAAGCATTTTCAACCTGCATAAATATTATTATTAGTTTATCCCTTTAAGATAATAATCATTAAAAGTGAAATTGAAAGATCTTTTATATCATACGAGCTTAATATTTTTGCTGTAGCAAAATGTGCTTTTTCTCAAATTACTTATCATCTTACAGTAATATCTGAAATAAAATATAATATATACAAATAGATTTAGAAAAGCTTGTCAAAAGAAGAAACGAAAAATTATAAATTAATACAGTAAATAAGTATTTGTAGCACATTACGATAAAGCGTGAGACATACATGTAAGTACGCCACTACATTTTCGGCTAATTGTCCATTCCATTCAATGCCAATCGGCGAAATGTCCGTTCGGCCAAATGTCCGTCGACCAAATGTACATAAAATAGGTGTAGTTTCACCCAATACCGCACGTTGCTACAAAACCAAAATATTAACCTAAAACCTCGAGTCAAGTTCCTAAATAAGCTTGTCGGATCAAGATCTTCATATAAATATC
>OZ010599.1:21514862-21517362 GCA_963932145.1 Acanthosepion lycidas
GTTGCCTTGATCTATCCACTATCCTTCTTCTCATCCTTTTCTCTATCACTCCTATCTTCTCTCGTTCCAAATCCTCTGTAACCCCTTGCGTGCTAGTGGCTTACCGCCTTGCTTGGAGTAAAATGCTTAAAAAAATGGGTTCTAATCGAGCTGTGATCAGAAGCTAATAAATATGGCGACAAAGATGAGGACAATAGTCCAAATAATGTAAATAGTGTACATAATACCTCATCTCAGAAATATAGACAGATACTGAAAGGCCGAAACGTTGTAATAAATATGGCAACAAAGATGAGGACAATCGTCCGAATAATGTAAATAATGTACATAATACCTCATCTAAGAATTATAGACAGATACTGAAAGGCGGAAACGTTGAAATAAATATGGCAACAAAGATGAGGACAATAGTCCGAATAATGTAAATAATGTACATAATACCTCATCTCAGAAATATAGACAGATACTGAAAGGCCGAAACGTTGTAATAAAAATGGCAACAAAGATGAGGACAATATTCCGAATAATGTAAATAGTGAATCTTCAAATGCTTCATAAGCCATAAAAACAAATCAATCAATCAAGAAAAAAGTATAGTCTAGGTTGTTTAATACTCAAAGTATAAGTTGTCCTAGGTCAGTTTACACACCCGGATATAAAATGGTCTCAGCTAGAATGTACTCTCTTGGTTATAAAGAAAAAGAGAGAAATTAACTCTGTTTCTCCTGTATCTATTTCTTCACCCCCAACTATGGTTAAATAGTATCTGGAAAATCATACCTGTCTGAAAAAAAATGAAAAATGTTAATACAATAGTCAATCGCAAAGATATTCTTACAATCCAAAATATGCCTCGGCTGTAAATAACATACAAAGGGTTGATAAACCGTCAAAAACAAATAATTCAATCTTTTCTCTTGTAATAAAATATAGGTGATTGTATTCACAGATGATAGTCGGTTATAATATGGATCCCGCTATGTGACGGCAGCAAAGATATATTGTATACATTCTATAGTCTTCAATTTGATTACGATTCTTAGGAGGCCCCAACTTCTGGATCACTTCCTGCCTATTCTCCTGATTTGGCTCCATCTAGCTATCATCTGCTCCTAAACATGACAAAAAAAAAACACTTGGCTAGGAAACAGCATCGCAGTGATGACGATGCCATAGCTGCTGTTCATGTCTTTTTTGAGGAACAACAGGTTCTAAGCACTACAACATTGTCAACGCAAGGACAGTTTGGTTTGGTTTGGTTTTTTTTATGGCATATCAAAATCTCAATGGGTCACTTAATGCCGACAACTTTCTTTTTTCCTGGTAATATTTTTATTTTGCCAATAGATATATTTTGTCTATAGATGGTAATATTACTTTACTCAAAACGTATAACTGGTAATATTATTCCAAAAACGTATAGCTGGTAATATTATTCCAAAAACGTATAGCTGGTAATATTATTTTTCCAAAAGTGTAATTTTTCCAAAAACGTATAGTTGGTAATATTTTATCAAAAATGTATTTGAAAATTTATTTCCGGTAATAATTTTTACAAAGTATTTCTGGTATTAAAACCTATTTTTACACTTTTATAATAGCTTTTACCTCAGTTTCGCGGTTAACTATTTGCCCATAGCTGGGACCCTAACAGGTGCTACCACCCCAGGTCAGGGTGTACCTGGGAACACCATCAATTAAGAGGTGGTTCCACGCTCCTCAAAACCTCCTAATCAGAGGCCTTGCTGTTGGACGTAGTTTATCGTCATACCCAGGACGCGGATGTATTTTATCGTCATACCCAGGACGCGGATGTATTTTATCGTCATACCCAGGACGCGGATGTATTTTATCGTCATACCCAGGACCCGGATATAATTTATCGTCATACCCAGAATGCAGATGTAGTTTATCGTCATACCCAGGAAGCAAAGCAAGGTCATAGGAGAAGATAAGCTGCCAAGATCCTGTTATCTAGAGCTTTAGAGATATGTCTTTATGCCGTTGTGTCATCCGAAGATGACCGGAGTTCACTCTTCGACAGATCATTTATGTTAAATGGAAAGAGGTGAACCTTAGAGGGCGCCTATGTTGATCGGTTTGGTCATTGGAAGACTGGCCGTTAACAACTAACTTCAGGAGCCATGCAAATAAGAAAGGACATTCTGTTTTTGATCACGAAATCTGGCCGATTAGCTTTGTTCCATCTGTGTATATTGTAAAATAGCATAACATTATCATAGATCCTATCTATGTAGCAGCAAGAATTGATCTTTATTATTATTATTATTATACTTAGCACAAATTGGTCCTTATTATTATAATTATTATTATAGTTCGTTATTATTATTATTATAGTTAGCAGAATAGTTTATTGTTATTATTATTATTATTATTATTATTATTATTATAGTTAAAAAGAATGGCTCATTATTATTAGAATTATTATTATAGTTAGTTGTTTTTATTATAGTTAGCAGAATAGGTCATTATTTTTATT
>OZ010599.1:21522362-21569862 GCA_963932145.1 Acanthosepion lycidas
CTAAGGTTTAATTCAGCTCCATACTTCTAACGTATCCGTCTAAACTATATTTTATTTATCGTTTATTTATTCCATGCCTCAAAATGAGTAGATATGTCCACCTATCGTCCTAATCTTTGTTTTTGTTATCACGACGTTTCGGCCGTTGTACCTTCAGGCCTTCAACAGTTATATGTAATCCTGGTATCCTACAGGGAATTCCGAACTGAACCCTTTATTTAATATACGGGGGTAGATTGTTCTTGTTCCACTGTCCATGTCTAAGGATACCATGTGTTGTTCTTATTTTTAGCACTGCTCATCCTGTTCCCACCTAATCCAAGTATAAACTACACGACCTAGAGATTGAACTCACGACTACTGTCAGTAAATTCAGTAATCAATGCTTTAACTCGCCAAGCTACTGTCTCTGGAGCGACATGCAAATAATCATAATAATAACAACAACAGCAGCAACAATCCGAACACACAGGAGAAATAGAAAGAAAAGCTAAAGAAGAAGAAGAAGAAGAAGAAGAAGAAGAAGAAGAAGAAGAAGAAGAAGGCTAAAAATAAAAAGTTTCAATGGGGAGGAAAATATTAAATAATTGAACAAGAAAGAAAGAAAGAAAGAAAGAAAGAAAGAAAGAAAGAAAGAAAGAAAGAATGAAATAAATAAAGAAAGAAAGAAAGAAAGAAGAAGAAGAAGAAGAAAAAGAAGAAGAAGAAGATATAGAGAATACGAAAAGAGAAGTTCCGTAATTTGGTGAGAAATGATAACGGCACTGATTTTGAAGATTTCTCTGCGAGCGTACAACGCGACAGCCGTCCAAATCTTAAGGGACAAATCCCCCTTGACCGAAACATGACGACGTTGCTGTTTCTTGTCAAAACTGAGAACTCTCGTTCAACTTGACACAAGCCAGCATGCTGTATCGCCTTCACTTGCTTGGCCGACTCTTGCCAGTAAGACACTGACTCTAACAAGACATTAAAGCAATTGGCCTGAGTAATTTGATTATCAACTTAACCGACGATAACGACAATTTCTTTGCCTTTCTCTGCCGGTGCCGCGCCAAATCTGTTAGAGTCACGTGTTTATTTGACGTGTTAGTCTCGTCTTTAGTCAGAGGAGATGCAGGCGTATCATGGCGTCGAATGTAGTGGAAACAGCAGTGGCCTAATAGTACGCCTGTGTGTGTGTGTGTGTGTGTGTGTGTGTGTGTGTGTGTGTGTGTGTGTGTGTGTGTGTGTGTGTGTGTGTAATAGTGCGCGCGCTCACGTTTAAAATAGCAGAAAAACGATTTTATTAAAAGAATAGCAAAAAAATAAAAATAAATAAATGAAACTGATAAGATGTGTAACTTTCACCTCGGCCAAGAGATATATATTAAGCTCTGCGTTTACGAGTAAAAATCATTACAAGTGATATGTCCCGGAATGGGATATATTTGTTCGAAGTAGCAAAGTGGTTTTGGACTACTGTAATCGAGTAAGACAATCTAGCAGGTAACCGTAATGGACTGGTCCTCGTTGTAGTGGTAGGCAATAGGCGAAGACAATAGGCGTCGTCAACAGGCGTCCTCCATGTACCTCTACATGAGTCTGTATTTATGGCTGACACCAGCCAATCATATTACTGTAAGGGGAAACCCAGGTGTATGCATAATCATTACGTCAAAAAGTCACTACTTAAACTTCACAATATACTACCACACTGTCGGGAGATCATGGTTCGAACCCTAACCACGACGGTGCAATTCAGCTTGGATGTATGTGTTCCATGTATTTCTTAAAATACATCTATTGGATGCTTTCATACACTTCATCAGTGATGTTTCTGGCTGAGGTTCATTAGAGGTTTCGGGTCTTTCAACGGCCTCTCCACGGTGACCCAGGCGATACAGATCAGGTATTGACTTGTGTACCTTCCGTTAGCTACAATTTTTCTATCCTTCTGATTACACACCGCGATTCCTCAAGGCAGTTTATAGTCCATTCCTAGATAACTTCCGGTTCACCAGCAATGTGCGTTCTTCTATAAAAAGGAAGCAAACGCAACTACAGATTCTATCTAGTAAGAAACATGACGGCGTGCTCGGCCTGAAATGGTAACTAGCGATTTCTCCCTAACTGAGATATATGCATATATATGTACACGCACAAAAACACGCACAAGAATCACGTTCTGTTTACAGTTATCCCATTTCTGTTTATGGTAATCATCTGCCCGAAGATAAAAAAATGTGGATATACAAGGAAAAAATTGGGGCAAATCTTCTAATATGAATAAAACTATTTACACTATTTACATTGTTCGGACTGTTGTATTCACCTTTGCCATATTCTCGACGTCTTGTCCGTTGTACGCTCCGGCTTTCTTCAGGGTCTGTCTATATTTCTGAGATGAGTTATTCTTCAGAACACATGGCCAAGTGGATAAAAGCGGTGGTTGGAATCAGTGACTTCACCTAAGGAGCTATGTGTTCAATACCTGGCTACTGCAGTGGTGAACAAAAATCTGAAGAGTTGAGTTAAAGGAAGGTAACTGAAACATCCGGAAGAGGCATGGCACAATCTACCCAGCTGGACGAAATAAAGGGTTCAGTTCTAAATTCCAAGAAGGCCGGAGCGTACAACGGCCGAAACGTCCTGAATATGGCCAAAAAATACGTCAAGAAATCAAAAGAAAGAATTTACAACAGTAAAAACATTTCTACACGGGAAAGTACATGACATAATTTTCAGTTGACAATATGAATACAATAGTGTTTTTCTAAATTCTTCTAGTTGCTAAGGACATTTTGTTTGTTGTTAATAGTTACTTTGTTTTTAATAAATTCATTTCATTTTTGCCTTGAAAAAGATCACATTGGACGAAACGCGTCGGTAAATAATAGTTTTCCTGTTGTTTTTTACCTTTATATATATATATATATATATATATATATATATATATATATATATATATAGATAGATATAGATATATATATATATGTGTGTGTGTGTGTGTGTGTGTGTGTGTATTTTGGTAGCAATCCTTACCTTTCATGCACATTTCATTGAATACGACAGACAAGGTGTTTTGATTTAGTTTTTTATACAATTTCTTATCTACACCTTTCTGACCATAGCTCAATTAGATCTCATTTAAATATTCATGGAGACCTACCGGACACTATTCGTAACATACTTGTTGACAACACTGATATAATTGCATCATATACATGCAAAACAAAGGCTTAAAATAATGTTAGCCTTATTAATAAACACAAAAAACAATTATGAACATGGACATACTATCTAGACCATGTTTTGAAAAATGTAAACATTATATAAATATTATAAAAATACATACATTTAACAAACTATTTCTTATTTAGCATTAAAAATATTTCATCCTTGAAAATGGCTAAATTTATAGCCGAAAGCGTTCGGAATAAAGGAAGATTTTTTATATAATTTATCATCTGAAAAGAAAAACATTATTAGATCGCATGTGAAATTGTATAAAAAACTAAATCAAAGCACCTTGTCTGTCGTATTCAATGATATATATATATGCCAGGAGTAAAGGCAAAATTGCATAAATCTTATAACAGTATAATTTTACATTCCATAAAATGTTTAATATCAAAAAAAAAAAAGACTGAACTAATTGAGTTTCTTATTTCCAGGTTTTCAGATAAGACTTTTAGCCATCTTGACACTAATTGTTGAAAGAAACACTGAAAAAAAAACCTTTCAGTTATTCATCTAGAAAGAGACCAGGTTAAAATCATTTTGCGCCCGCAAAACTATGTTCTCCCAACTGAGCAATGGTGAGAGAAAAAAGCTCATTCAGGCTTTCAGTAATGGTATCAACATATATATTCTGGCTCCCGCCTTCAAAGTTAATTCAACAACCATCAAGAGAACGGTGAATACGTTTTGAAAAGATGGATCAGTAGAGAGGAAAACTGGATCAGGATGTGACAACAAGAGGGATCATCATTTCGACTTAGAGGTAAATAGATCAATTAGAAAAGATCCAACTCAATCAATATGGCGTTTGGCACGTGAGAAAGGGGTTTCACGTGTAATAGTCCAAAGAGCAGTAAAAAAAGAAAATGAAATCGTAAGTGAAACTGTGAGGGACCTTGATACTCCAGGACAGAAACTTAGAAGGTTAGTGAGGGCGAAGATTATCTTGAATAAGTTGGAAAATCTTCCTGGAATAACATATATATATATATATATATATATATATATATATATATATATATATGAAATTTATTTCAATATTTTATGTGGTTCTTCCGATCCTTAGCTATGATGAATTAATAATAAAAGTCATTTTCTTTTCTGATTGATCCTTCTGTTAATCTTGGAGCGTAATTATATTTTCTTACTGCTCAAAGTACAGTCCAATAGCGTTATAGAAACCATAGAAAATTTCAGTAAAATATCTTTAATCATTTCTAAGATGCAACGGTGCAAATCCTAATTTAACATTAGGACAATTTTACTGTTACTCCATTTGGACACTTTTGCTGTTACCCCCAGTATGCACACACACACACACACACACACACACACACACACACACGCACACAGATATGCACAGATAGATAGATAGATAGATAGATAGATAGATAGATAGATGACTCAAAAAGTAATGCAATTTGCAAGTAATAAGGAACACAATCAAACATATCATTCATCAAGATGCAGCTAGACATCACAGGTTCACATCCCTACTTTGAACATAGTCACTATCATAGTAACTACAGAGCTGGAATACATTCCCCATTTGTGGTGGAACACTGTCACTGACAGGACGTAGGCGATCATAACTCTCCACAATTTCCTATCCTTCTTAGCTGCTTAATGAATTTTATCTGACTTAACTAAATTTTAGATCAGACCAGAAATGGAGTATTGTTTCCTTATCTGGGCTGGAGCTACCCACTCCTTACTATGGGGTTCAAAAGCTTTCAAAAGCGTCTATGCCGGCTTGTGGGTGTTGTATTATTTTCCATCTTATAGAACCCTCCCAAAAACGAATATTTGCAAGCCTCTCGCTACTCGATAGCTACTTCCATGGGATGAGTTCTGACTCGATATATTCCTTAGTCTCAGCGTCCCTGACATTTACAACTGGAACCCACCATGCCACGTACACAAGTATGAATTATTCGCAATCCTTTCGTATTCCATTAGTAAGGAGGAAGTTCTTTTTGGACAGTTTCTTCCCAAGAACATCTGTTTTGTGGAACAGACTCCCAACAGGATGTTTTATCCAGTCTCTACAATCTTTCCCTCTTTAAGTCTAGAGTTTAACTCTTATCTTTCCTGTATAGCCTTATTCACTTCATTTCTTGCCTTTACTTAAGCTCATACAACACCACACAGTAATACTATACCTTGAGTGGCTCTTGAGCCTTGCACTGGGTGAAAATTAGTACAAAAAGGAGTCTGACTTAACCAACGTTAACGTAACAAGGCAATGCTGTTCGATATTTAATAATGTTAGTTTCTTACGATACAAAAAACTATAGCAAACTTAAACAGCTTCAGGTTCTACAGCAGTTACCCTTCCAAATTCCGACTAACAGCGACTTTGCTTAATTTTGCTAATCAAACTCGACACGATGATTTCAGCTTAATTTTACTGCAAACCAAAGGAGCATAATTATATATTGAACTAGCAGCCATAACCAGCTGGTCGATCAGAAAAAGCGTTCAATTAGAATTGAGCAAATACAGCATCATGCTTAGATGTAACAGAATCTATCTTCTTCAATTACTTTAAAGTATTTTCTTTAAAAAAACATTTTGAATTAATGCAGTTACTGATATAATAGAAGTAGTCTGTATTTATTCAATCGAAGTTAGCCGAGGAAATGAAAGGGTAAAACAGGTAACATGAAGACCCACTTCAGACCACAATTATTTTACTGTTGAAATTCATTTTCTCAATGTGCTACCAGGGATATAAAAGAGGATACATTGATAAAGCAATTGTTAAGTTTGATAAAAATTGGTTGAAAAATCAACGAAAAATAAGAAAGAAACCAGTAAAAATCGTAATTTTTCGCTATTTACGCGGTTTTCACGATATGGGTGGACTCACTTATCAAGTTAAATGACTTTTAAACAATCAACTTATTGTTGGCTACAATTGAGTGAAGTTTGCATTAGATTGCTTGAAAATTGAGGGAGTTTTTAGTTTAAAATTTATATTGAAATTGATTTGTGTTCAAATCGATTTTTCGTTTTCCGAAGTTTTTCGCTAAACACAGTGGCGTAGAAATAAAAGTGAGGTATCGTTGAGCTCGTCATGATGTAACCTACATACTGAGTTCGAACGAAATCGGAGGCAAAGAAGTTGAATTTATCGGTTTTTGATTGGCTTTATCGATTATTGATTTTTTTTAATTTATCGATTTTTTTACGCTAGGAACCTATCTCTTACATTGTACAATGTCTGTGCCAAGTTTGATCAAAATACTTTGGATGGATCTCGAGTGAAAAAGGTGTCACACAGACAGGCATCCTCTGTTTCATATATATAGATAATACTAATTCACTACGGTACAAAAGCGTTAGCCGTTTAAACAACCTAACGAGCCTAAGAAGTCCTTCATTTAAATACTGCAACATCTTACCTTTGATTACTAGACTAGAAGCTTGATTTAACCGTTATATTCGATATGTCACACTACTGGCTTCCTATAATAAAGAATTAGCTACTAACAATGCTTGATACTCATCAGCAATCACCCATCCAAATACTGGCCAGGTACAACGCTGTTTAACTTTCCTAATTAGACGAGAACTGATGTTACAGACTTGATTTTACAGTCACGGCTGGATATTCTATATTTAATAATATTAGCTTAGTTCAACGCAAAGACAGTGAAACAGTCACTCATCCCATTACTGATTAGGATCAATGCTGTGTAAAGTTTAAAGTTTGCTATGACTTCATGTTAACAAAAGATACAAATCTCGTTCTTTGGGTTAAAAACCTCAGATTTCCTATCTTTGAAACCTTTCCTCTGTCACTCGAGCTTTCAAAGCAATTGTCTTACTAATAATGTTCAATCTGCGTTTTTTTAAAAAAAAAAAAAAAAAGAAAAGAAAGTTTTTTTTAAAAAAAAAAGAGTCACTGGCATTAGTTTACACCGTTTAAAAATGGCTAACTCTGAGGCGCGACAAAATCTCTTGCAATTATCAAGTACGCATTAAAAATGGCGTATAAACAAAAAATATGGCGGGCGTGCTTGCGTTCTGGGAAGGAGAAAAGATGGCGAAATGGAGAGGCTTTAGCTTAACAATGGTCACGATTGTCAAGAACAAAAGGGAGAGAAAAGAGTCAATATTTACAAAGAGCTGTCGTCAGTCGCACTGTCTGAGCGAAGTCTGTTTGGATGATTAAATTTCAAAAACACGGGGAAAAAGATGATTGCTTTTTTTTTTACACACGCGCAAAAGATTACTTACTCCCGTCACCATCCTCATATTAGGCAGAAGAATTATTTCTCCAAGATATATGTGTATGTTTGTGTCTAAATATGTTATATTTACAATTACAAGTCTAGGCGTATAAAGTGTATCTGTGTGTGTCCAAATATTTTATGCTCGCATCACAAGTCTGCATGTAAGCTTGTTACTGAGTTCGTATGTGTCTAATATATTATTTTTGCAAATACGAGCAATTTTGTGCGTCTAAATGTTTGTTAGTGTGTTTGTGTATGTGTGCGTGCTTCTCCCAATATTTTATGTGAAGCAAGTCTGTGCGTGTAAGGGTGTGAGTCCAAATGTATTGGGGTGTGTATGTTAGTCTATATGATGGGTGTACATGAGTTTGTATGTTCGAGAGGTCAAGTAATAGATAAATATGATAAGACTAAGATAGATAGATAGATAGATAGATAGATAGATAGATAGATAGGAACAGGATGAGATACATAGACAGATAGATACGAAGGAAGGAACAGGTTGATTTAAAGAGATAGAATAAAAAAAAAAGATAGCTATCTAGCTCGCTAGCTAGATAGATACGAACAAAATTAGATAGATAGATAGATAGATAGATAGGAAGGAAGGAAGGAACAGGTTGACTTAGATAAAATATATAGCTATCTAACTAGCTAGCAAGATAGATATGAACGGAGATAGATAGATAGATAGATAGATAGATAGATAGATAGATAGATAGATAGATGTTATTAATCTGGCCAAATACTAATACGCATATATATATATATATATATATATATATATATATATATTATATCGGGTTTTGAAAATTTATACTTCAACCTGAACATAACGAAAGTCTATTCTATAATCCTAAACGATTTTTATTGCAATTTGCTTTGTTGTGTATTACTTTGTCATTCACAACCAGTCTTATTGCATTTTTAAATATTTTTGTTTCATTTGTGTAGCCCGAAATTATGACATGTGTATCTACGTGAAAGAGCTGTGGTTGTATATCCTATATGAAATGATTATTTTATGCTATATTCTTTTTTGTTAGTTTTGCCATCGTACTTTTGCACTGAATAGATATTTGTCTGTATTCTCTTGCATTGTATTTCCAGCTTTTACTTTATATTTAAATGCGTTTACAATCAATATTCCAATATAATAAGATATTTTTTTTGCACGTTGGTGTTTTTGACTTAATCTGAATACCTGCAAAGATATGTAATCTTTGTCTATAATTGGCTTTGCAGGATATTATTGATTTTCACAAGTTTTTTGACAAACATTTTTATTCATTATCTCTTACAAACACGTTTAACGTTCTTAGTCGTCATGAATCATATTAACATCAAATCTCATATATTAGACGAATGTTGTTTACTTATTCATTAGCCCCAATTAGAGATTGTATTTCTAAAAATGATTATTAAATAGGATATACAAATACAACTCTTTCGCGGAGACACACGTGTTGTGATTCCATCATAGTGCTATACAACACGTCATACAGAAGCATGAAAATTACAAAAATGTTAGTTACCTCCTAGGCAACAATACAATGACGCACAGCAAAATAAACTGCGACCACATATTACAGATTTTAGAAGCAATCCATATTTCGTCAAAAGAAAAACCCGCAAACAACAAAATCGCTCATGATTTTCAAATAAACAGTAGGATATGTATTTAAATTCTCAGTATCCATATTTGTATCACAGTCACTCGACAACAAATAAATTCAAAACTGAGAAAGTAACATCACGCTTAAGTGATAATACAGACCCCATATGGCAAAATAACAAAGATGCATAGGAAAGACGCATTCGACCACATGAATGTTAATTTTTATAATATACGCGAACATACACAAATATATATATATATATATATATATATATATATATATATATATATATATATAATGGACTCTCCTGTTGGTTTCGACGTATGAGGATCTGACAGGTTAATTGATTCAGTTATGAAATTTTGTGCGATAATCTTAAGTGGCACTTAAGACTCGCTAGTGATTTACAAAGGAGGCCCCATATGGAGCAAGAGTGAGGGTTGTGAGACGAGATCACTGTTAGATTGGCTGACCTTTTAGATCTTGCTCTCGCTTCTTGAAGATTATTCAGACAAGCAAAAAGGATAAGAATGAACGAATCAAGGTAAATCGCCAGAAAACCCACAGAAGTGATTTGATTTGCTTGTGCAGAACCATCCACACTTTTTGGAACTATTGATACACTGTCGGTGCAAATAAATGCTACAGACGGATCAGTATATATATATATATATATATATATATATATATATATATATATATGCATTTCATCCCAAGCAAGGCGGGAGCGCCATTAGCACGCAAGGGGATACAGAGAGTGAAAGTAAGAGTAAAGGGGGGTATTTGAGGAAAGGATAAATAGAAAGACGGGGGTTAAGATCAAGGCATCAGAAGATGTCGATTGACATTATATTTGAATATTTGAAGATTATTGTTATCAGTGAAACAAGTAAGGGGAAGGGAATTCCACTGACGAGAAGTGCGAGAGAAGAAAATCTTGGAGTAGAAGAGGCGGTTGCATTTAACTGTTTCGACAGTGAAAGGGTGGGACCGAGATGCCAACCTAGTAGCATGCTTAAATTCATGCAGTTCGGGCACCAGTGAAAGTAGCTCAACATACAAAACACAGAGGAAAGCAACATGACGTCAGCAGGACAGTGATTGAATTCGAGTTTGTTAGGTCAGGACCTATCACATTGTATTTCATTGCATATATCTATCTATCTATCTATCTATATATATATATATATATATATATATATATATATATATATATATATATATATATATATATAAAATATGGCAGCATGTTTGTCTTAGGGAAAAAAATAACAACCTGATGATGACATTGTACTAATGTCGAAAGTACACGGAATAAATGAATATATATATATATATATATATATATATATATATATATATATATATATATATATATATATATATATATATATATGAATATATTTGAAACGGTACAGAAGCGTATTAAGGCATTAAAAATAAGAAATTTTATATTATGGACCATGATAGATTTAAAACAAAAACAAACACCAGTCGACTGGTGTTTGTTTTTCTTTTAAATCTATCATGGTCCATAATATAAAATTTCTTGTTTTTAATGCCTCTATATATATATATATATATATATATATATATATATATATATATATATATATATATCATCTTGGTAATTTTCTCTTCCTTTAAAAAAGGATACTAATAAGCTTGTTCGTGAATTTGAGAAGATCCTATTGAAAGTAAGTAGATAAAAAATTTATAAATCATTCAATGAGACATGTCTCTCTCTCTCTCTCTCTCTCTATATATATATATATATATATATATATATATATATTCATCCACATAGAAGCCTGTTTCACTGTATCACAGCTCATCAGTGTGGCTAGACAACCGACTGCTTCAAGGCCGGGATCGAGTCTCGACCGATTTGGCATCAGTCAGAGATTCTATCCCTAAGCTATCGGCGCACGGATAGTGTCTGAAAAGTGTATACAAATTTTGAATCGTTCTCAAGTAATAATTCAAGCAACTAGAACCAACAAAATGTAATTTAAATAGTATATATGAAGATAGTATTTATTATAAATGCATGGTGTTAAGAGATTGTCATCGCATTTTTCCAAATTGATGTTCGTTAAGAACTAGTCCAAAGTTTCCCCATCTTTTTCAGATGTCGATTCATTCTGTGCTCAGAAATTATGGGGGTGACCCCAGATACTAATAGCCGTCCTGGGTATGACGATAAACTACATCCGCTTCCTGGGTATGACGATAAACTAAAACCGCGTCCTGAGTATGACGATAAACTACGTCCGCGTCCTGAGCAAGACGATAATCTACGTCCGCGTCCTGGGTAAGACGATAAACTACGTCCAACAACAAGTCTTCTGATCAGGAGGTTTTGAGAAGCGTATAAGCACCTCTTAATTGCTGGTGTTCCCAGGTCCACTCAGACCCGGGTTGGTAGCACCTGTTAGGGTTCCAGCTATGGGCAAATATTTAACCC
This sequence comes from Acanthosepion lycidas, assembly GCA_963932145.1. Classification (NCBI taxonomy): domain Eukaryota; kingdom Metazoa; phylum Mollusca; class Cephalopoda; order Sepiida; family Sepiidae; genus Acanthosepion; species Acanthosepion lycidas. The sequence goes on from OZ010599.1 coordinate 21,533,912, forward strand.
CCAAACTGGTGTTAAAACACTATGAAAATGTAAATAGGTTTTAATACCAGAAATAATTTGTAAAAAAAATTTTACCAGCAGTATATTTCGGAAAAAAAAATTACCTGCTATACTTCTTTGAAAAAAATATTATCAGCTATACATTTTTTGAAAAAAAAAATATTACCAGAAAAATAAAAATTGTCTGCATTAAATAAAGCATTGAGGTTGATATGCCGTAAAACAAAACAAGCCAAACCAATATATATTAGGTTGGTGCAAAAGTAATGACGTAAAACAAACCTAACCAAACCAGATTCTAATAGTTTTAAATGGTTGTAATATAAATATTTTCATATTCTTTAGTAAATAATATTTACGTTCTAAAAGCAATAAAAAAATAATACATATTAATATATATCTTTAATAAAAAAGGCGATTTTTTTTCAAAGAATTTTCATACTTCTCACAAATAACACGTGGAACAGAATTAAGGACAATGCCGACATAAAATTTATTCCGTACGTAAACAGAGTTTTTGGAACATTTAATATGAACAATGCTTCCGTTTCATATTGTCGCATAATTTTTAAATGTTTGGCTTTATACAGGATTAAATCAACTTTATGTGGTGTCACAGAGGATATCACAATCAATTACTAATTTTCAGTTCATCAATAGCATGTTAGAATTATCATTCACTGATATAGGATATAAAAAAGTATTACAAGATACATCACAACATTATAAAACAATCTAAATCTGTTGGTAAATACATATATATATATATATATATATATATATATATATATATATATATATATATATGTATATATATATATATATATATATATATATTTAGAATTTATTTACCAACCTTGATAATGTGTTGTTAAAGAAACTTTAAACTGAACTTTTGTCACGGAAATCCAGACAGTCCTTTGTAGACCGCTGGTTTTCTTGGAATCCACTTTGGGGGCCTTTGATCCAGACATTGCTGACAGGACGCAATAGAATCATAAGTAGCAAGCAAAATTTCGATAGGTATTTGATTACATTCTTAACTTACGGAAATATTCGTTTTAGCGATTGTTGCTGGCATTGTAACATAGATTTTAGTTTTTAAGCATCCACACAAAAAAGCGTCTAAAAGGCTCTGGTGAAAGATCTTTGTTTGTTTGTTTGTTTGGGTTTTATGGCATATCAACCACTGTGGGTTATTTAATGCCAAATCCAGTTTATATGAATTTTAAATGCCTATTTTGTATAGAATAAAAAACGTATAGCTGGCAACATTATTGTTTCAAAAAAAATACCTATAGCTGGCAACATTATTCCTTTTCTACAAAAAAAAAAACAAACTTAGAGCTGGCAACATTATTGTTTCAAAAACTTAGAGCTGGCAACATTATTGTTTCAAAAACTTAGAGCTGGCAACATTATTTTTCTGAAAACATTATCTGAGACCTTGCTGTTGGATGCAGTTTATCGCCATACCCAGGACGCGGATGTAGTTTACCGTCATACCCAGGACGCGGATGTAGTTTACCGTCATACCCAGGACGCTCTGGTGAAAGAGGAGTGTGTAAAAATTTGCATATATCTTTGCGACCCCCCCACACACAAACATATATATATATATATATATATATATATATATATATATATATATATATATATATATATATATATATATATATAGCACAAAAATATGTTAAATGACCAGAAAAACTACCGTGCCAAAAAAGGAACTACAGTGGAACCTTGGTTCACGAATTTATTTCGTTCTTGAAGACCGTTCGTAACCCGAAATGTTTGTAAACTTAAACTATTTTACCAATAGGAATCAATGCAGAGTAAAATGTCACAGTACAATAAAATTAGAAAAGAAAAGTACAACACAACACAAGAATGTATACAAGACGGTGGTTGACTTATTCCGTTCGGGTTAACTCGGTTTGGCTATGTTGTTCGAGAACCGAAATTTTGTTCGATAACCGAGACATTTTCATCTAGAATTTTCTGTTCGAAGACCGATTTGTTCGACATGTGAGATGTTCGATAACCGAAGTTGCACTATATATATATATATATATATATATATATATATATACATATAGATATAGATATATATATATATATATATCGAGAGAGAGAGAGAGAGAGAGAGAAAGCAAAAATATGTTAAAAGGCCAGAAAAACTAACATACCCAAATACGGACCTACAGTGGAACCTCGGTTCACGAATTTAGTTCGTTATTGAAGGCTGCTTGTAAGCCGAAATGTTCGTAAACCGAAACTATTTTTCAATAGGAATAAATGTAGAAAAAAGTCACAGTACAATAAAATTGTAAAAAAAAAAGCACAACACGACAATACGAATGTATACAACACGGTTGTCGATTCAGAAATGATTTCGTTCGGGTCACCTCGGTTCGGCAATGTTGTCCGAGAACCGAAATTTTGTTCGATAACCGAGGCATTTTCTACTCAAATTTTCTGTTCGAAAACCGATTTGTTCGACATGTGAGACGTTCGAGAAATGAGGTTCCTCTGTATAATAAAGTACTCAATGCAATCTCTTTGAAAAATGCATAAGTCGAGCAAGCCAATATAATAGAAGATGTACAAACACCGGATATTACCACACACTATAATCATATTAGGCCATCGGAAGTTAAGAAGAGGATGATGTGTAAGCTAAGAAGAAGACAGAAGAAAAAATAAAACCAAAATTATTATTTTTCTTTATCCGGGATCGTTCAAGCTGAGAACATTCTTACTTGTATGTCTACATTGAGATATTATCTCCGATCTTCCATTCAACAACACATGGCTGTCTTTATATGTTGCTATCGTCAACTTTTCCTTCCGACAAAAGCCATAACTGCTACCACTTGCCAGTTGGTGATATATATATATATATATATATATATATATATATATATATATATATATATATAATGGAATCTTCCGTCGTTTTCGATGTATGAGGATCTGAGAGCTTCATTGATTCAGTTATGAAATGGTGTGCGATAATCTTAAGTGGCACTTAAAACCCGCTAGTGATTTAAAAAGGAGGCCGCATACAGAGAAAGAGTGTGGGTTGTGAGATGCAATCACTGTTAGATTGGCTGACCCTTTAGATCTTGCTCTCGCTTCTTGAAGATGATTCAGACAAGCAGATTGAAAACTGCCGAGTCAACTAAAACACGTTGATCTCCATTGTACCTGCTCCAAGGCTAAGCGCTCAAGGGTGTTATGTGGTATATTGACAGCTGACATGTTGCTTTTCAGCTTGTCTTTGTATCTTAGCCATGGGCGCCATACATTCCTGTAAACCTGATCTAACTGGCTGTACATCAGGATGTTGGGTATCCTGTCATCAGACATTCTCAAAACATGACCAGTCCAGCGTAATTTATACTGTATGAGAAAAGTCTCGATTCCTCCAATATTACACACACACACACACACACACACACACACATACACACACACATATATATATATATATATATATATATATATATATATATATATATATATATATATATATAACATAAATACGTTAAAAGACCAGAAAAACTACGGTAGTAGAAAAACGGACGGATAATAAAGTGTTCATTGCAGTCGCCCAGAAAAGCAGACATGTACAAAAAAACAATACAACAAAAAGAGGTAAAAACATCGTACACTACTACACACTAAGTCACCTTGCAGCCGAAAACAGGAGTCTGCGGTAATATACATAATATATATGATATATATTTTTATTATATATATATATATATATATATATATATATATATATATATATATATATATATATATATATATATTGTTGTGACGAAGAAATTGGTTAAGGAATAACAAAATAAGCGATTGCAGATAAATAGTGTATTGAACATTAAATACAATAAAAGAGTATTACACGACTTGGGAGTGTGTGTCGGTTGACCAACGTTCAGTCTATATCACTATTTTCCAGAGGCATACTTTCCTACTAATTTTATAGTATGTGGAAGAGTTCACAATGGACTCATTAGAAGGAGAATACCCTAACAGACACACACATATATATATATATTTATATGTATATATATATATATATATATATATATATATATATATATATATATATATATATATACATACATATATATATAAAGAATGTATTAACATAAAATGTCATAATACATACACACACACAAACACACACACACACACACACATATATATATACATATATATATATATATATATATATATATATATATATATATATGTATGTATGTATGTATGTATTAAGGCATTTTATGTTAATACATTGTTTTTATAGATGGTATTTATCAATCCACCCACGACGATTGAATGTGGCACAAGGGATTTTTAATGTGGCTATCTCCGAGCCCGTAGGCTAAGCCAAAAATAAATAACCATCCAAACCCCCCGAGGGTGGGGCAGTTCTGTCAACTTCCACCAACGAAAGCCTACCATTCGGCGGAGCTTCGTCAGGGTTCCTCTCTGCAAGCAGGGAGTTCGACAGACACCCGACCCGGCAGCTCACAAAGCGCAGATACTACACTTTGATCCTAGCCACCGGGCCGAGCGGGTATTTTTTAGAGATGGTATTTATCAATCCTCCCACGAGGATTGAATGTGGCACAAGGCATTTTTAATGTGGGTATCTCCGAGCCCGTAGGCTCAGCCAAAAATAAATAACCATCCAAACCCCCCGAGGGGGGCCAGTTCCGTCAACCTCCCCCAACGAAACCCTACCTTTCGGCGGAGCTTCGTCAGGGTTCCTCTCTGCAAGCAGAGAGTTCGACAGACACCCGACAGCTCACAAATCACAGATAATACACTTTGAACCTAGCCACCGGGCCGAGCGGGTATTCTTTTGAGAGATGGTATTTATCAATCCCCCACGAGGATTGAATGTGGCACAAGGCCTTTTTAATATGGGTATCTCCGAGCCCGTAGGCTCAGCCAGAAATAAATAACCATCCAAACCCCCCGAGGGGGGCCAGTTCCGTCAACTCCCCCCCCAACGAAACGCTACCCTTCGGCGGAGCTTCGTCAGGTCCTCCCTGCAAGCAGAGAGTTCGACAGACACCCAACCCCGCAGCTCACAAATCACAGATACTACACTTTGATCCTAGCCACCGGGCCGAGCGGGTATTCTTTTTAGAGATGGTATTTATCAATCCACCCACGAAGATTGAATGTGGCACAAGGCCTTTTTCATGTGGGTATCTCCGAGCCCGTAGGCTCAGCCAAAAATAAATAACCATCCAAACCCTCCGAGGGGGGCCAGTTCCGTTAACCTCCCCCAACGTATAGGATATAAATTTCTCGGACATTCAGGCCGGTAAATGTTGTCTAATACCGTTTATTATAAAACAGAGCATTTACTTAAATATTTGTATCGAGAAAAAGAATTTATAAACATAAAATTTTCTTAAAATAATTGTTGGACTTTGTCCATTTCATAATATATATATATATATATATATATATATATATATATATATATATATATATATATATTATATGATATTACATTCGAACATATTTAAAACCACTACATAAATGCATTCATGTCACCTCATCAGTCGGTGGTAAGATTTTGCCTGACGAAATTCGATGATATTCATCGAAACATCAATGCATTTATGTAGCGGTTTTAAATATGTTCGAATGTAAAATCATGTAATAAAGAATTATTATGTGTGTGTGTGTGTGAGAGAGAGAGAGAGAGAGAGAGAGGAAGAAGAGAGGGCTCTTATGTCATCGAATGTCGATATTCTGTTTCGTACTAAAAACGCAATTTTCAGTTTTTATATTTACACACGCTCTATCCTGGATAGTGAGCACTTTTACCCTATAAATACTGCAAACCACGAAACTACATTTTATGATATACACGTGATCCGATCAAGCAGCATTTGACTTTATTTTCTCCGGCCAAAACTAATACCGCCTGGGCGAAATCCTTAGCGTGGAAAGTGACGTCACAAGTGTGCATGCGTGAAGATTTTCGCTCCGATCGGTGGCTTTTGTTACCGGCTGTTACGCATAGAGTACAGATATGTAGTGCGCACTCATCGGATTTTCGTTTTCAAGCAAGTTGACCGAACGCATCGAGTAGAGATATTGTACCGAGATTTCTTGATCAAGATCACCACGCCACTTGTCCGATAGGCTCCTTACTTCCCTGATTTAGCACCGTGTGACTCTTGACTTTTTCTCAAATTTTAAAACCACGCGATTTCCATGGAGTTGCGCTTCCGCTAGCACCTTGGGGACAATTTTCGTCGATACTTTCCCGCATGCACAAATCCTCTCCTCTGTTAGAAAGGAAGTCACTGATCATGTGCTTATCCAGTTTTCGTTAACAATTTCCTGAATTGTTGCACGGCGTTTTTCCACTGAGGCGTGGCCATGTTTGAAATGGTTGTACCAAGATTTGACGTGAATTTTAAACATTGCCTGCTAAATATTCCGTTTGCTTTGAGCTTCTGATGCAATATCTCTGACCGATGCATCCTATCGTCTAAAGTCAAAAACCGAAAATCTGACCGTTGCAAAATCAACGACCATTCTCTTTCAAAGAGGAAATGATGCGACCTACTCGTTTAAAAATGTTCACGCATGCACAGGAAGAATGGTGTCTCCATCCACCCAAACTTTTTTTTTGCCGAACACAATTTGAATTTAGTTTGTATATATATAAAGTTTTTTTTCCAAAAACTTGAACCGGCTTTTAAATGTGAATTAAGTTTAAGCGTCTAATGTTTTTTTTTTCAATTTCCTTCTGATTTGGCGGACATTTAGGCGATATTATTATTAACACATAATTGCAGTGACTTAAATAATCCAATAGAGAAATAAATAAATTTTCACCAATAACACTGATTTATTTACTGCTGATCCGTCTTAATGAAACACCCTTATATATAATCACACATAATGAAACACCCATTATATATATATATATATATATATATATATATATATATATATATATATAAGTTAAAATGTGGTGTGTATTTTATACGAATGAAATAACTCTTATACTTTTCCGTCCGTTGAAATATTTGGGACGATATTAAGTCCAAACTAACTTATGCGTAACGGCAAATTTGCAATCATACGCGGAAGCTTACTTAGTTAACGGTCTTTTACTGATCTTCTTATCTTCGTACTAATCTCAAATTACTGCGCAAAAGCAAAAGAAGTCTTTAGACACTTTTGAAAGTGAAGCATTTATTGAATTCTTTTTTAAAAAATTGTTTAAATTATTCGAAATAGCAATGGCAAGTGTTGTTTTGATATAGTAAATTTGTAATAATATTTAATTCTTGTTTAAATAATAAAACAAATTTTTAGAACGTAGCCAATCCACAATTGTCATTGCTATTTTTGTAAATAATCATGTTTAAATAATCATGCTTTTTAAAACCCGAAATTAACTAAAAAAACAAATTTTGAACCTTAAAATTGTTCATGTTATTATTAAGTCCATTCAAGCACTGTTTTTTTTTATTTTATTTTATAAATAATCATGCTTTGTAAAACCCAAAATTTAATAATCCAAAACTTGGGTTACTTTTTAAATTTCGCGCATACATATCATATTAAATTTTGCGCATTGCGTGCGCAATAATCAAGAAGTGAAGTTTCCGCGTATGAATGCCCGAGGAAAACGTACATTATTGTGCAAATTAATTAGAGAGGAAGATGTGGAGGGCCATGATCACCTACACCTTTGTGCAAATTAATTGAAAAAAACGTATAATTCCGTTTTTTTTCTTTTTTTTTTTTTTTTGTATTTTTCGAATGAAACATGAGCCAATGCACATGTTAGTACACTTCGTATGTCCATTCCACAATGTCATTCCTTGCAGATTGACCCACAGATTCTCGATTGGATTTAAATCAGGAAGGTTTCTAATCCAGTCTATAGTACTTTGATTTGCTCACTGGTAAGGCTTGCCATTGCGTTCGTGCAGCGTTACAATTTTCGTACACTTTCTTGGAGTAACGTCCATAGCAGACAATGGCCATAAGACAACTGATGGACAGTCGAGACAATAGTGTCTGTGCGTGATAAAAATCTGATGCAATCACGGATGACGCAATATTTTTCAAGGCCAAACAAACTTCATCATACACCCCGAAAATAGATTCATATTACTGCCCACCATTGCAAATGATCTAATCTGAAGAAAAAATAGAAATCGATTACACCCTGTCACTCCAGTGGGTCCCAAACTGACCGTACGGTGAAAGACAGGAAACTAAAGCTGTTGTTTCAATCAATTTGTACATGGCTGTATGTACAAAACACCAGTAATGGCTGCCGGGCCGTAGACGCGACGCAAATAAGGCCAAAATTATATTGTCGGTAACTCATAAACGATAGATTTCCGCAAACCTTTGTTGTTATTTTCGAAATAAGCATGCAAATTTACACCAAAATGGAAATTTTTATTACAACTGGTTTCCGGGGCTTAATCTGCAACAAAGGGGGTTACAAAATGTGAAAGATTAAGCGTGAAAGATGTGAATTTAAGCGAATAAACGTGAAATATAAAGGTGAAAGTCTATATAAAAAAGACATTATTAAAGAGAGAGAGCACTAAAAGACTATACATTAAGAAAGCAAAATTTAACGATTGACATTGCATTTAAATTTTTGAAGATCAAATTTGACTGTTAAGTAAAATGCCAGCGGAGAGTTCCACAAGCGAGAAGTGCGTAAAAGAAACTATTAGCATGGAACTTACGGTAATATTTAGCCATTTCCACTGTAAAATGATGAGACATTGCCGCCAATCTAGTACTGCGCTTAAATTCATAATGTCTAGGTACCATAGAGAAAAGTTCATCAGAATAATTACCACGAAATATTTATAGAAAAATTATTGGGAAGCAACGTTACGACAGTTGTGGGAAAGGGCCTAAAACCGTGATTCCAGATCAGGACGAACAAAATTGCAGATTCTTCTTTGGATTTTATCTAGGATATCTAAATATATAACAGGAGCACCAGATCATATGTGGTAGCAATATTCGCAGCATGGCTGAAATGTAAATATTTAAGATAGATTCTGGCGAGAAAAATTGTCTCGCGCTACACAGTGAACCCATTTTAAATCAGCAAACCTAGTAATTGATTTGATATAATTTTTCCTCTTCATCTCAGCCCGAGAAAGCACAATGAGTCACTTTCCTGTAGGTTAGCATTAGCCAGGATGATGAAAGGGGAAAGGTTTTTCTCAAACCGCTAACAGAGAATATTTTCACTTTGGAGGCGTTAAAATTAACAAGCTATACCTTGCCTCTGTTAATCTAACGAAAATAGATCATTTTTTTTAGATCAGCTTCCAATTTGATCTTGGTCAGGGAGCACAGTTATAGCCTGCTACTTAGCGTAGACTTAGGGTTGGGGGAAAGTGGTGAACTCATAGCTTTACCCAGGGCAATGTAAGTGTAACGTACTCGGCTCGAATACGAACTTGGTTCGCCGATTCTCATCCGGAGCCCCTTACCATTACACGACCTGCACATAGGTATGCAGAACGCACGCACATGCGCGTACACACACACAAGGATGTATGAAAATGATGCAATTACAGACCGGGATTATTTTACATACTTATCGAAATGTTCCAAACCCAATTAGATAACCTATCTGGATTTATTCCTATCGAATATAACCCTAATATATGCTTCATAGTGGTAACTGTATGTCTGTCTGTCTATCTATCTGTCAGTCTGTTAATTTATATCTTTTTATCAACATAGATTTTACTATCTATATTTTTGTACATGTAATTTATAAGCCAGTAGCGGTCCAAAAGAAATGCTTACCATTTTATATATACTGACCCAGAATACCAGAGATGATTTTTGATGGTATGTCGACGTAATTTCATTCTTGTCAATAAAAAAAACATATTTCGCCTTATAGATAGCAGCTAATAGGGTATCTGATAAAATGGCGTCTGATATAAAAGTGTTTACGAAGCAGATAAAGAAGAGACTTGAAGCGACAGAGATGAGCGTTTACCGACGAATGCTGCGAATAAAATAGACAGAACATGTCAGCAATGAGGAAGTCTTATGAAAAGTAGGAACAAAAAGAAATTGACCCGTACTATCAAAAAGTAATAATTGAAGATTCTACGCTAGATAATGAGGAAAGAATGTCCGGAGAATTTAACACGCACAGAAAATACTGAAAATAATTTTAAAAAAAGAAAAGAAAAAAGAGTAGACGGAAAACAGCAAGTAAGGAACGAGTTTGTGTACATGTTGGCAAAAGGAAAACTGAACGATCGTCGGGCATGGTTAAGCAACGTCGAGACTGGTCAGTACCAAGATGGGTGACCGCTTGGGAATACCAGATGCTGTAGGCTTGGATGTGCAGGTGTGTATAATAAACCTATGGGCATATCCCGTGGAAACATTCGTACGATCTCCGAAGTTAAGCTACGTTGAGACTGGTCAGTTCCTAGATGGGTGACGGCTTGGCAATACTATGCGCTGTAAGCGTGAATGTGCGGACAATATGATTTACGGCCATGTCACCTGGAAAAAAACGATTCTCGTACGATCTCCGAAGTTAAGCAACGTTGAGACTGGTCAGTTCCTAGATGGGTGACGGCTTGGCAATACCATGTGCTGTAAGCTTGAATGTGCGGATGATATGGCTTACGGCCATGTCACGTTGAAACACCGATTCTCGTACGATCAGCGACATTAAGCAACGTCAAGACTGGTCAGTTCCTAGATGGGTGACGGCTTGGCAATTCTAAACGAGAATTTATCTGGCTTTTATTTTATTTTGTTTTGCTTCATTTTATTTATTTTATTTTATTTTATTTTTTTTTTCAAGCGAGGAACTTGGGGCTGATTTCACAGCTTGAATGTGCGGATGATATGGTTTACGGCCATGTGACGTTGAAACACCGATTCTCGTAGTTAAGCAATGTCGTGCCTGGTCATAACTTAGATCGGCGATCGATTGGGAATATCAGATACTGTAAGCTTGGATGTTCTGCCAGTATAATGGATAATGAATCGATATTTTTAAACGGAGAGCCCAGCTCCAATTCCAGTCGGATTCGTTATACTGACCTACGGGAAAATACCCTTAGGAAAAGATATGAACCCACCTCTTCTCCCCCAGTTATGAGTTAATTAGTACGGCTTGTATCACTAAAGCATTATTATCTAAAAAAAAAAAAAATTCTTACGTTCTAAAAATATTTCCTCTGTTTTAAATAACCTGCAAAGAGTTGAGTTCAATACCTGACTACGGCAGGGGCAAACCAAAACTTGGAGAGTTGAATTAAAGGGAGATAACTGAGACATCCAGAAAGAGGTATGATACGTGGAACTAGAACAATAAAACCTCGGTGGAGGAATTAAAGACTTCAGTTCGAAATTCCAATCACCTGAAGAAGTCTGGAACATACAACGACCGAAGCCTCGTGAACATGGTAAAAAAATATGAGGACAACAGTCCGGACCATGTAAATAATGTAAACAACCTACAAAGGGTTGATAAATCGTAAAAAACGATTAATCAATAAATCAATCAACCAACCCAACTGCCCTTTCCTCATTATGGACGCTAGAAATTTCTTTTTGATTTTAATCGTCCTTTGCGCTTCTACTTTCGTTAAAACTTCGGGATGATAAAGGGTTAAGATTTACTTCGACATAATAACAAGATGTAGAAGAGGTATGATCGCCCATGTCCTGAAAGGACATGGCTCCTAAAAGAAGCATCAATAGGCAAACGAAAAACAAATACTGTTGGAGAGGACAGTACCCTACTCGGCTTAAATTGTCCGTAAATGTGGTAGAAAGAGAATAACACGTATGTAAGAAAGAAGTTATAATGAATGTTGATATAGGAAAATTGGCACCAGTTTTCCTTCTGCAGAGAAAAAAAAAAAAAAAACGAGAATTTATCTGGCTTTTATTTTATTTTGTTTTGCTTCATTTTATTTATTTTATTTTATTTATTTATTTTTTTTTTTTTTTTTTTTCAAGCGAGGAACTTGGGGCTGATTTCACAATTGTTTACATTTGGGAATAGCCAATTTCAAGACTTCACGAAAAAATAAGCCTCACTGACACCGGAGAATCTGCTGCCAATTTAGCCGACAAGAGTTATCTTTTCTTTGCTGCTTACTTTTTTTTTTTCATTTGTTAATTTGGTTTTTGTCTTTGTGTCCTTTTTGTTGTTGATTCTACAGATTACTTTCCTTTTTTCTCTTTCTTTTTCTTTCATTTCTTTGTTTCTTTTTTCTCTTCTTTGTGCTATCTATTCCTTCTATTTTTTTGTTGATCCTACAGATTACTTCCGTTTTCTCTTTCCTTATTTTCTTTGCTTCTTTTTTCTTTTCTTTTTGCTATCCTTTCCTTCATTTTTTTGTTCATTCTACAGATTACCCCCTTTTGTCTTTTTCTTTCAATTCTTTGTTTCTTTTTTCACCTCTTTTTGCTATCCTTTCCTTCATTTTTTTGTTCATTCTACAGATTACTTCCTTTTGTCTTTTTCTTTCAATTCTTTGTTTCTTTTTTCTTTTCTTTTTGCTATCCTTTCCTTCATTTTTTTGGTCATTCTACAGATTACTTCCTTTTGTCTTTTTCTTTCAATTCTTTGTTTCTTTTTTTCTCCTCTTTTTGCTATCCTTCCCTTCATTTTTTTTGTTCATTCTACAGATTACTTCCTTTTGTCTTTTTCTTTCAATTCTTTGTTTCTTTTTTCTTTTCTTTTTGCTATCCTTTCCTTCATTTTTTTGATCATTCTACAGATTACTTCCTTTTGTTTTTTTCTTTCATTTCTTTGTTTCTTTTTTCTCCTCTTTTTGCTATCCTTTCCTTCATTTTTTTTGTTTATTCTACAGACTACTTCCTTTTGTCTTTTTCTTTCAATTCTTTGTTTCTTTTTTCTTTTCTTTTTGCTATCCTTTCCTTCATTTTTTGGTCATTCTACAGATTACTTTCATTTTTCTTTTTCTTTCATTTCTTTGTTTCTTTTTTTTTCTTTCCTTCATTTTTCTTTTCTTTTGTTTTTTAATTTCCTTTTTCATTGGTTCTATCTTTTACTCGTTTATTCTCTTCTTTTTTTTTTCTCTTTATTTTATTTCATTTTCCTTCTTTCCCCCATCCTTTCCTTACTTTCTTGTTTTCTTTTTCTTTATTCATGTCATTCTTTCTTTCTTTTTCTTTTTATCAGTTCTGTCTTTTATTTTGCGATTGACTTTTTCCTTCACTTTTTTGTTATTTTTTTCTTTATTTTTTCTTTTTTCCTTTCATCTTTTCTTTTCTCTTTTATTGGTTTCTTTCTTTCATTCATTTAACTTCTTCGACTTCCTTCCATTTTCTTTTGGCCCTGTCGGCTGTGGCTTCAGAATATGCAGAGAGTTAAGAAAAAAAAAACGAGGCGTCCTGGGCAAGACGATAAACTACGTCCAGCAGCAAGCCCGCTGATCAGGAGCTTTTGAGGAACGTGGAACCACCACTTAATTGCTGGTGTTCCCAGGTCCATCCTAACCCAGGTTGGATGCACCTGCTAGGGTCCCAGCTATGGGGAAATAGTTGACCCCCAAATAGGGGTCAAAAGGCTGTGGAGGCGTAAAAATAGGTATTCGTTGTGGATTCCGAGATAAATTCGGTTTCCAAGAAATGACAAACGCAATAATTAAATATAAGAAATAAAATGTATTTACACAATCATACAAAGAGTAATACTGTTAGTAAGTCCAGGAACGTGGTTAGTAGTAAATACAGATAGATATATACAGTCTCGAAGTAGGACTTCCTTAGAGTCTACGTGCTTGTAACTGACTTCTACAAGACGTTACCTCACACTATCTCCGTTCGTATATTCTCTCACTCTCCGTATATCCTCTCTTTATCCGACTACCGACTATAAGTATGGGTATTTAACGGCAGCAGTCCAGGTATTCTTGGTAGAGTCCACATATGAAAAAGGGGGTGGACACCATAACAGTATTAATACCAGCAATACTTTTTTGAGGGAATAAATTTTACCAAAAATATATTTTCGAGAAAATTTTTTGCAATCAATACATTTCTGAAGGAAAAATTATTAGCAGCAATCCATTGTTGAGGAAAAAAATATTACCAGCAGTACATTTTTGTAGGAAAAATTATTACTGGCAATGCTTCTGTGAGGGAATAATTATAGTAAGCAATACATTCTTAAAGGAAAATTATTACAACATGTAAACAAAGGAAAGAGGAGGTTGAAATTTTAAATTTAAATTATTTTTTTAAATATGTGTTTGAGTGTATATTTTAAACTCAGACACATATACTATGAGACATGCACAAAAATGCCCACTAGAATTCAGTAACACACAAAAGTCAAAAGAATATGAACAGGTGATACCTAGCCGACAAGACATAAACAGCATATTATGGAGATATACCTGAGGAAGGTACAATAAATATTACGAAACATGTCAAATTTGTAAACGTTCTCTTATTTACATTATTCGGGCTATTGTCCTCAAATGTAAATAGTGTGCATAATACCTTATCTCAGAAATATAGACAGGTACTGAAAGTCCGAAACGTTGTAATAAATATGGCGACAAAGATGTGGACAATAGTCCGAATAATGTAAATAGTGTACATAATACCTCATCTCAGAAATATAGACAGATACTGAAAGGCAGAAACGTTGCGATAAATATGGCGACAAAGATGAGGACAATAGTCCGAATAATGTAAATAGTGTACATAATACATCATCTAAGAAATATAGACAGATACTGAAAGGCCGAAACGTTGTGATAAATATGGCGACAAAGATGTGGACAATAGTCCGAATAATGTAAATAGTTTACATATTACCTTATCCCAGAGATATAGACAGATACTGAAAGGCCGAAATATTGTGATAAATATGGCGACAAAGATTAGTACAATAGTCCGAATAATGTAAATAGTGTACATAATACCTCATCTCAGAATTATAGACTGATACTGAAAGGCCGAAACGTTGTGATAAATATGGCGACAAAGATGTGGACAATAGTCCGATAAATGTAAATAGTGTACATAATACCTTATCTCAGAAATATAGACAGTTTTCCTATTTGTTCTTTATTTAACATTGCATTCTTGTTTAATGAATAACACAGCCCACAAAAATAAATAAAAAAGACAGTTATATTCATGTGTAAAGATAACTTAAATAAGGAAATGAATGCGATGCACTTAGCCATACTGTGTGTGTGTGTGGTTTGCAATGTTCACGTGGTTCGTTTGAAATTCGATAGTCAGTTTACCGGGATGCAAATTTTTTCCGTCTGCGGAGTCAAAATGGTCCAGAATAGAAATTAAATTAGCCAAACAAGGTAGGTAATCCCTACAAATTATACGAAAATAGTAGCGTGAATGATCACTTTGGGTTTGAACTCTGAACACTGCAATGTGATTTCCCATTTTATATTTATATATATATATATATATATATATATATATATATATATGTGTGTGTGTGTGTGTGTGTGTGTGTGTGTGAGTGTGTGTGTGTGCGTGTGTGTGTGTGTGTGTTTGTGTTTGTGTGGTATAAAATGACAATTGGAAAAAAACTTAGATTTGACCGACGCGTTTCGTCTTCCGACTTTTTCAAGCCAAAAATCAAATCGAAATGTTTTTGTTGTTATAGTTACATTAAAAAATCCAAATTTAAAAAGATAGACGCTCCTGTCTAAGCCTTTTTTTTTTTTTTTTTTTGTTAATGTAAATTACCTTTATTTATTTAAATTTGGATTTTTTTAAATGTAGCTATAACAACAAAAACATTTCGATTTCATTTTAGCCTTGAAAATGTCAGAGACAAAACGCATCGGCAAAATCTGTCACACAATACTCTGTAAAGAATTCTAAAACCGGACCCAGACCCTCAATAAGTCCCTTGGCTAATCTATGCTGGACAGAACTCAGCATAGAGAAAATAAGTCTGATAAGAATTGTCCATTTTGTGAATTTTGGGCAAACCTCTTGCAAACATCCTTGGATGTTGGGAACCAAGAGGCCGAACGAGATCTTACACCTCTTCGGCGAGGAACATTTTTTTTATTCAGTTCTCATATATATATATATATATATATATATATATATATATATATATATATATATATATATATATTGTCTTCTACCGTTTTTCTTTTTCCTATGTTACTTTTTGAATATATTCACTCTTTTTTACTTGCCATATCCGGAAAAAGAAACACATTCTCGCTCAACCCATCGGCTTAAGACTTTTCTTTCCCGTTCTTTCCCTCCCTCACTCTCTCTTTCCTCCACCCCCATGACACACAGACACACACGCACTCCCTCTCTCTCTCTCTCTCTCTCTCTCTCTCTGTATATATATATATATATATATATATATATATATGTATATATATATATATCTTTCCCTTCCCTTATTTAGAAACCTTATTTTAAAACCTCTGTTTCTCCTTCTCATTTCTGAATCTATTTTCTTTTTTTCCCTATCTTCTACACACTTTTGCGTTTTCTTTTTCTTTTTTCTTTTTTTTCTTTCCTTTTTTCTTACCTTTTTTTCTGTTTTTTTTTGTTTTTGTTTTTTTTTTGTGCCTGGATAAATGTAAAATCAATTTATTGTTAAATTTGGGGGTCTGAAGAGATGGGATTTGTCCCGTGAAATAAATTATTACCAATGGATTTAAAAGGACTCCTCTTTTATTATTATTATTATTATTAGATAGATAGATAGATAGATAGATAGATAGATAGATAGATAGATAGATAGATAGATAGATTCCTTTAAACGTTACTTTAGTGGACACTTCTTATTTGAAATAGACGCCCTAGATCTTTTATTTATTAAACTGTGTGTTTTACGTCTATGGGTCTACGCAATCATAAAATCTTAGCAAAAATACATACATACATATACATATATATATACATATATATATATATATATATATATATATATATATATATATATATATATATACACACAGAGAGAGAGAGAGAGATGTATCTGTATGTGTGTAAATTATTTTCAGATAGAATCTATATTTGAAGGAGGAAATGCATAAAAAGACAAGAGGAAAAACTATTCTTAACCGGCGCGTTTCGTCCTCTGAGTGACTTTATCATGTCAAGTGTAAGGATTGATTTTGCTGCGCTTGTTTATATACAAGTGCAAGGATGTCACTGATTTGACATGGTAACACTTCAAACTGATTGAAGTAAGGATGAATAGAGGATTTAACATCTTTTAACTCACTCTTACAGAGACGTCACCAATCACGAGAACTAAATTTGTGATAGGCTACACGGTGTCAACTAAGCCTCATTGAGGACGCCCTTACAGTAATTGCGAACGGACACAAAAAGGTGTCTGTTATGATCCGAGTTATCTGTGTTTTCTATAGGTTATAGCGGCTGAATAGTCAAGGAGAAGATTGTATTTTCATTTAGTATTTCCGATATGGTACGAGATCATTGATGTCGGCTTTGACCCAAGATAAAAAGTAATAAAAAAAATAAGCTGTTTATTAACACAAAAACAAAAATTATATGACCTTAATCTTTATAAATGATTCCTTAGTATGGTCTGGACACTGGCTGCGTACCGGTAGCTGATGGTTCGCGTACCGGCAGGGGTTCGCGGAACACCACTTTGAGAAGCACTCCCCTAGAACCCTTTCGATAAAGAGAAAGACAACCTGGAACAGAGATTTCTCTTTCTCTTCTTTTGCTTTTAATAATTTCACTCCAGGCAAGGCAATAAAGCCACTCGGACGCATGTGATTAATAAGTGTTAGAGAATATGAGAAAAAACAACTATTAAGGAGAGAGGACAATCAAAGAACAAGAATTAGAAAACAAGATAACGATTGAAATTGCATTTAAATTTTTAAAGGTCAAAGTTGACTGGGATGCAAGAAGTGCGATAGAAGAAACTGTTAGCATAGAACTTACGGTTGCATCCATCAATTTCAACTGTAAAAATTAAATTCATTAAGTCTAGGTACCATAGAGAAACGTCTAGGTAGCATAGAGGAAAGTCTTAGTACCATATAGAAAAGTCTAGGTACCACAGAGAAACGTCTAAGTAACATAGAGGAAAGTCTAGGTAACATAGAGGAAAGTCTAGGTACCATAGAGGAAAGTCTAGGTACCATAGAGAAACGTCTAAGTAACTTAGAGGAAAGTCTAGGTAACATAGAGGAAAGTCTAGGTAACATAGAGGAAAGTCTATGTACCATAGAGAAACGTCTAGGTACCATAGAGGAAAGTCTTAGTACCATATAGAAAAGTCTAGGTACCATAGAGAAACGTCTAGGTACCATAGAGGAAAGTCTAGGTACCATAGAGGAAAGTCTAGGTACCATAGAGAAACGTCTAGGTACCATAGAGGAAAGTCTAGGTACCATAGAGAACGTCTAGGTAACATAGAGGAAAGTCTAGGTAACATAGAGGAAAGTCTAGGTACCATAGAGAAACGTCTAGGTAACATAGAGGAAAGTCTAGGTACCATAGAGGAAAGTCTAGGTACTATAGAGAAACGTCTAAGTAACATAGAGGAAAGTCTAGGTACCATAGAGGAAAGTCTAGGTACCATAGAGAAACGTCTAGGTAACATAGAGGAAAGTCTAGGTACCATAGAGGAAAGTCTAGGTACCATAGAGAACGTCTAGGTAACATAGAGGAAAGTCTAGGTACCATAGAGGAAAGTCTAGGTACCATAAAGGAGGTGTTGGCAGCCTTTTTGAGAGAACGTGACAAAAGCGGCCAAAGCTCTGACACAAAATTTTTTCTAGTCCCAACAAAAATTTTTTGAAACCTCAAAACTAGCAGCGACTAAGATGGAACTGGTCCTACATGAAATAAAGTTCCTAAAAAGTATCAACTCATTCTTTTTTGTCGTGCTCAGTTCACGAGAAATTCATTTTCTTTGTTCGTCTACAGTTTTATTGCTTAACTTCCTATGAACACTTTCAAACTATCCCTTAATCAGAAGAACAGAAAATACACAAGGCTTTATTTTCTTTAATAATCATGAGACATTTTTCAGTCAAGTATTCTTTAAAATCTTTAATATCTTCCTCATTTGAATGACATCGTTTCCTTAGCTAATGATCGTGACATTCTGTAAAGGGAAGAAAACACATGGGATAGTGATATACATGAAAGAGGAAAAAAATAAAAGAGAATCTAATGAATACGTTTCGCGTGCCAGACACAAATCGTCAGTATGCCATGTTTGGCACGCATGCCAAGGATTGCCGACCCCTTCCATAGAGAACAGTTCACCAGAACAATTACCATGAGAATATTTATTGAAAAGGTACAGGAAAGCTACGTTACAGCGGTAGGAAAGGAACTGAAGCCGATTTGCCATGTCAGGACCAGTAACATTGCGGATTCTTCTTTGGATTTTATCAAAAATATCAAAATATACAGCACAGCAGAAGTACTAGACCATACGTGACAAAAATATTCGAAGCAAGACGAATGGTAGATTCATAAATATGTAAGATAGATTCGGTCAAGAAAGACTGTCTAGCGCAACATAGCGAACCAAAATTCTTAGCTGCAGACTTGACAAATGATTCCATTAACCATTTCCACTTCATGTCATCTGAAAACGTTTGACTACTTCACTGGTAGAGTAAGAACTTAAGTTAGTTGTACAAAGCGCTAATACTGTATTGAGAGCGTTTCGTGAGAACAGACCCTACACTACAGAAATTGGTATGGATACCTTGAATATTCGAGGAAGTCAAGTTGAGGTTCTTAGGTTTAGTTCTATTTTTATTAATCATTTCAGTCAAGGTCCAAGAATAAGTCACTGTCCATCGTCTACGCCAGTGGTTCCCAAACAGTGCAGCGCGACTCATAGGTGTGGCAGAATGATTGAAAGACAATCAAAGATTTAGACACAGTTCCAAAGAATTCATGCACCAAAAATAAATTTGATTTCAAAATTTAAAATACTATTTTGGCTTACTTGTAATTGCAAGCATGATTTCCAGTATAAATAGTTATAAATAATTATCATTGTGGTATTTTTTTTATTATATCAAGTATTAGGAATATAGTAACGATGCTCTACAAATTGGAGGAGAGAGTTATCAATGATAATGTTCTGAGTTCAAATCTGCGGTTATCTCCCATTAACTCTCTTTCTGTTTGGTTTTTATTTTTAAATATAATTTTTATTAGTATCTGTCTATATTTCTGAGATGAGGTATTATGTACACTATTTACATAATTCAGACTATTGTCCACATATTTATCACAAGGTTTCAGGCGTTGTACGCTCCGGCCTTCTTCAGACGGCTGGAATGTCGAACTGAACTCTTTAATTCGCTCGCTGGGGTAGACTGTTCTAGTTCCACGTGCCATGTCTAATGGATGTCAGTTATCAGTTATCTCCTATTAATTTCCCTCTCCAAGTTTTTCACCAGGTATTGAACTAACATCTCTTTGGGGCCTATCACTACATCTAACTAACACCTCAATCCACTGTGTCATTTGTCCGTAAGGATATCTATGTATGAATTTCTGGGACTTAATGTCTTCAGCAACCATTTTTACCACTGATTGTCTGAGATATATTTAAAACAGTCATTTTGGTATCTTTCTATATTTCTGAGATAAGGTATTATGTACACTATTTACATTATTCGGACTATTGTCCTCATCTTTGTTACCATATTTATTACAACGTTCGGCCTTTCAGTATCTGTCTATATTTCTGAGATGAGGTATTATGTACACTATTTACATTATTCGGACTATTGTCCTCATCTTTGTCGCCATATTTATTACAACGTTTCGGCCTTTCAGTATCTGTCTATATATCTGAGATGAGGTATTATGTACACTATTTACATTATTCGGAGTATTGTCCTCATCTTTGTCGCCATGTTTATTACAACGTTCGGCCTTTCAGTATCTGTCTATATTTCGGAGATGAGGTATTATGTACACTATTTACATTATTCGGACTATTGTCCTCATCTTTGTCGCCATATTTATTACAACGTTTCGGCCTTTCAGTATCATTCTATATTTCTGAGATGAGGTATTATGTACACTATTTACATTATTCGGACTATTGCCTCATCTGTGTCGCCATATTTATCACAACGATTCAGCATTTCAGTATCTGTCTATATTTCTGAGATCAGGTATTATGTACACTATTTACATTATTCGGACTATTGTCCTTATCTTTGTTGCCCTATTTATCACAACGTTTCGGCCGTTGTACGCTCCGGCTTTCTTCAGGTGGCTGGAATGTCGAACTGAACCCTTTATTTCACTCGCTTGGGTAGACTGTTCTAGTTCCACGTGCCATGTCTAATGAATATCAGTTATTTTCTGTTAATTCCCCTCTCAAAGTTCTCCACCGCCTTAACCAGGTATTGAACTCAGAACTCTTTGGGTCCTGCCACTGGATCTAACTAACGCCTTTATCCATTGTGCCATGTGTCGTTGAGTGAGGCGCGAGCAAATTTTCATTCCGAAAATGCGACCCAGAGAAAGAAAAATGCTTGGAAACCATCAAGCTAAGCTCGCCAAAACCTGTCGGGACGTGACCAAGACTATAGCATCGTATGGCCACATGTTTGTCCACCAGAAATCTTATATACGAGAGTAAATCAACAAATAAAGGCAACTTCAATACGATACCTTTAGTTCCAGTGATGAGGGGAAATGCATATGTCCCTTTTTCGACATAGTCCACCCTTCACAGTGATGCACATCCGGTATCTTCATCCCATCTGAAAAGAAGCTTTTCGATTGCTCACAAAGCCACATAAGCACCGCATACTTGTTTGAGCAGGCAACGTTCACAAACTTCACGGTACCCTAAGACAGGGGTCAGCAACCTACGACACATGTGCCACAAACGATATCACAAGGTCCGAACAAATAAATACTCCAACACAAAGAAGATATTCAGTTGTTTCAATTTTAATATATATTAGGTTGGTGCAAAAATAATGACGTGATAATGTCTTTTTTTGACGTATTTTTTAACGTCAAAAACCGACATCATTACGTCATTATTTTTGCACCAACCTAATATTATTTATAAATAAATCTAAAATATATACTCTACAGCAGGGGTCGGTAAATTATGGCACGCGTGCTACATGTGGCACGCCCAGCCATTTCCAATGGCACGTAACCACAAATAACATTACAAAGTCCAAACCAATAACTACTCCAACGCAAGGAAGATATTTAGCTGTTTCAATTTTTAAAGTATATATGCTTTATACAACAATATAAAATATATTATAGAACAGGTCTATTGAGCTTGACTTGTATAAAAATACGTATGCTATTAGCACACTGAATGATTTTAAAACCCTAAGTCGGCACATAGCAAAAGTTTGCCGACCCCAGCCCTCTGGCATCATTCACTATGGTTTGTGCAGATCCATAGCTGATGACTACGATTGCCACCACTGATGCTGACATAAATCGATGGTATTCCCTGACCATGACATGAACCCTCTGGAGGGGTTCCTCCGTGCTCGATGTTGATAGGTGGCCAGATCCTGCTTTCACTCGATACATTTGTTCTGTGCGCTCCAAAGCATTCTATCCCATTCATACACCTTTAGTTGATTCATGAACCGGTCGTCAGACCGAGCCTAAATTGAGTGATAGATTTTCGCAGGTTTGATTCCCTGTTCCCAGAGAAAGTGCATGAGGCGCGTTGTTACTCGATGGAGCAATCGCAAAGTTGAGCGTCCATAGGTCTGACCTCGTTGTTCCGAGTCACTCGACATAACGATGTAAGGCTGCGCGCGGCGCTTCACGTTTCAGGGCGTCTTTGTTCTTTTGACCGCGAATATATATATATATATATATATATATATATATATATATATATATATATATATATATATCGAAATGAAATGAGAACTAATCAAATATAAACTCTAATGTTCACAACATTAATTTGAAACGTCCTGGGTATGACGGTAAACTACATCCGCGTCCTGGGTATGACGGTGAACTACATCCGCGTCTTGGGTGTGATGATGAACTACATCCGCGTCCTGTGTACGGCAATGGACTGCATCCAGCAGCGGGGTCTCAGATGGTGTTTTCGGAAAGGTAATGTTGCCAGCTCTAAGTTTTTGAAACAATAATGTTGCCAGCTCTAAGTTTTTTGTAAAAAAGTAGTGTTGCCAGCTCTAGGTTTTTTGTAAAAGAGTAATGTTGCCAGCTATACGTTTTTTTGTAGAAGAGTAGTGTTGCCAACTATACGTTTTTTTGTAAAACAGTAGTGTTGCCAGCTATACGTTTTTCTGTAAAGGAATAATGTTGCCAGCTATACGTTTTTTTTGTAAAGGAATAATGTTGCCAGCTATACGTTTTTTTTAAAGGAATAATGTTGCCAGCTATACGTTTTTTTTAAAGGAATAATGTTGCCAGCTATACATTATTTATTCCATACAAAATATGCAATTATAATTCATATAAACTGGATTTGGCATTAAATAACCCACAGTAGTTGATATGCCATAAAACCCAAACAAACAAACAAACAATTAATTTGAAAATCGGGCTCAATACAATAGTAGAGCGATAATTGTTTATTATCGGATATTACATTCGAACATATGTAGAACCGGAAAAAAAATTCTAACCAATTCCATATAATACTTAAGATGAAATTTATAAGATTTCATGGTTTTATCAGATTTTACGAAAATTTGTTCCGATTTATTAATATCCTTTAACCAATATATCAACGTAATCCTGAAATTGTTTTTTGTGTTTATGAAAAGTAATGTTGTTAATAATATTTAAGAGATAGGTGTGTGTGTTTCTGTGTGTGTTAATCTGACAAATATTTTAATATATTTTTCTGTTTATACGTTATTTTTGTGAATACAGCTTATTTGAGTAAATGCTCTGTTTTAATTAAGCTGTATTAATTACATTTACCGGCCATAATGTGCGAGAAATTTTGTAGAAAATATACATTCTCCGACGGGAATCGAACCTGTATCCCATACTGTCGGAGAACGCATATTTTTTACGAAATTTTACAAATATTCAGCCCAGTAAATGTAATTAATACCGTTTAATTAAAAAACAGAGCATTTACTCAAATTCAAATAACTTGTATCCATAAAAATAATTGATAAACAGAAAATATACTAAAATATTTGCCGGATTTAAATCCATTTCGTATAACATAGTGATTTTTCTAAGCGTAGCTTAGATATGGCACAAGGCCAGAAGTATGGAGCACCCAGGGAAGATGGAACCCATTTCATATAATATGTTGTCATTGTTTACGCTAGGTTATATTTTCGGAGCAGAAAAGTCGTCGAGGATGTGTCTTTATAAGCAGTAATTTGAACTCCGTCAACCGGAAGTTCTCTGTGGCTGAAAGGTTAACGGTTCGCCAGGCCAATTGACTCTTTCTGTATGGGATGCAGGTTCGGTTCCTGTTGGAAAACGTATATTTTTTCTACGAAATTTCTCGAACATTCAGGCTAGTAAATGTAATTAATACTGCTTAATAAAAAAAAACAGCATTTACTCAAATAAGTTGACCCCATAAAATTAATGTGTAAACAATAATTATATTAAAAATATATATGTTAATGTATGTTCGGGCAGTAACCTTTTTTTTTTAAATATTGTTCGTTAAAGATGACAGGCAAGGAAAATTTAATTTTTTATTTAGTTTTTTTTCAGTTTTCTTACATTTTCCGTTCGACAGAATTAAAGGTGTACAAAAACTTTCCATATAGTCCATTGTCCCAAACGGCCGTAGCAGTGAGAGATGTGTTTCAGGCAAGATAGACTGACGGATCCTATTCCTCCTCAGGATGGTTTTGAACTCAGAGCTGTCCTCTTTCAAGACTGCCCCACTAAAACTAAAGAGCACAGTCTACCCAATTATTTCCGGAGTGATGGAATTCAGAATTCAGTTATCTAAGATTGGCTGACAGCCAAGCAAAACGATCCTAGTCTACGCTGCTAGTATACCCATTGGTAGGGTATGATGGTTTTATGCCTTTTGCCTCGCGGAAACGAAACTGGCTCGGTTTGAATTTAAATTCGACATATGTCGATTCCATCACTAAAGTGATAAGCTACTTGGGGAGAAACTTACTTACTGGGATCGCAAGAAACGCTCCTATAATCTCATTTCGAAGGAGCTCTTACTGTCGTATTTGTTTCTCTCTTTTCTTTATTTTATTTCCCTCCCGTTTTCTTTTCTTTTCTTTCTTTTTTTCAATAATTACCTTTGTTGTTGTTGTTGTTGTTGTTGTTGTTTTTGTTTTTTTTTTTGTCTTTTTCTTTCCGTGTTTTTCTTTCATTTAGCCTGCTTATTCTTCGTGTACAAAAAGTGATCCAAAACATTATCTTGTCGCACGTACTGCACTCACACACACACAGACACACACACACACACACACACACACACAAACACACACGCACACACACACACACACACATATATATATATATATATATATATATATATATATGTGCGCGCATACAGACACAGCAGTATATGTAAAGAGAGGCGGTTAAATCTACGGAGGAAATAGACTGGGGTTTTTTTGGGGGGTTTTTTTTTGGTTTTTTTTCCTTTTTCTGTTTCCAAACATGAAGTGACTGATGTGTCCTTTTTCATCGCTTTAATGCACACACATACACACACTAGCAAACACGCGCATAGGTACGCACTTACGCCCAGGGCGCGTATAAGCAAACGCAAATAAACACACGAGGTACACAAATACGCTCGCATAAAATACACGGACATGCACACGCGCGTATAGACACATACAGTGGCACACGAACCCTTGGCAAACTGATATACGCACACCAAAATTACGCACACAAGAATCATACACGAACACATACAACGCTTACACACACCCGTACATGCAAATATATACACATAATATATAGACACGAACGAACGCACAACTACACATAATATAAAAAACAGCCTTATACATAATATGCAAACAGGAACCTCATACATGCATAAAAAAGGACCCCCACCACATAGAAATATATATATATATATATATATATATATATATATATATATATATATATATATATATATATATTTAGTTTATGCAAACTTAGGTAATCCGTATGGGTAGACCCGAGGAGGACGATATCCGGAGAGCTCAATGTAAAATTCAGAGCAGATATGTTTGAATAAAAACAGACGACGTTAAGGTTCCATGTAATAAATTATTTCACCATAACCCCTTTAACAGGGCTCTGGATTATCAGACTTTACTTCCAAAAATTGAAATGAAAAATGAAAAGAAATTCACACATTTTTGACGGACCTCATCAAGTATACGTAAAATTAACGAAGTGAGGAAGTGAGGTGGGAAAGAGGATATGAATGTGTCATATGTATCATTTCAAATTCTTATTTTTAATTTTTAACTCCAATGTGTCGGCTAGATGTTGTTCGAATTTATTGTGTCTAGTCTCAAGATATAGATGGCTAAGGAGTGGAGGGTGGAGACTGACTTTAAAGGAAGAAGCTACATTACTTTCACGAGGACAGTTTTTCTTTCAAATTTTATATATATATATATATATATATATATATATATATTTCTATGTGGTGTATATATATATATATATATATATATATATATATATATATATATATATATACCGGGTATAATCGCAAAACTGTGCAAACCGTGTAACAGCAAAATTGGCCAATTGTTAGATTAAGCTCTGAAACCTTGTATCTTAGAAATGATTAAAGATCTGTCTGTATTTCTGAGATGAGGTATTATGTACACTATTTACATTATTCGGACCATTGTCCTCATATTTGTCGCCATATTTATTACAACGTTTCGGCTTTCAGTATCTGTCTGTATTTCTGAGATGAGGTATTATGTACATTATTTACATTTATTCGGACTATTGTCCTCATCTTTGTCGTCATATTTATTACAACATTTCGGCCTTTCAGTATTTGTCTATATTTCTGAGATGAGGTATTATGTACACTATTTACATTATTCGGACTATTGTCCTCATCTTTGTCGCCATATTTATTACAACGTTTCGGCCTTTCTGTATCTGTCTATATTTCTGAGATGAGGTATTATGTACACTATTTACATTATTCGGACTATTGTCCTCATCTTTGTCGCCATATTTATCACAACGTTTCTGCAGTTGTACGCTCCGGCCTTTTTCAGGTGGTTGGAATGTCGAACTAAACCCTTCATTTCGCTCACTGGGGTAGACGGTTCTAGTTCCATGTGCCATGTTTAATTGATGTCTGTTATCAGTTATCTTCTGTTAATTTTCCTCTGAAAGTTCTCCACTGCCTTAACCGGGTATTGAACTCACACTCTTTGGGTCCTGTCACTGGATCTAACCAACGCCTTTATCCACTGTGCCACATGAGTTCAAAACGTTGTAATAAATATGGCGACAAAGATGAGAACAATAATCCGAATAATGTGAATAATGATTAAAGATATCTTACTGGAATTCTCCAAGGGTTTTATAACACTACTTGACTCTACTTTGAGCAATAAGAATGTATTATTACTCTCTAAATTTAACGGAAGAATCGATATGAAATCGATCATAAACGAAAATGACATGTTCATCATAATAGCTAAGGATCGGAAGTTCATGGAGGATTAAATTAAAGTTTAAACACACATACACACACACACACACACACACACATATATATATATATATATATATATATATATATATATGATCCTAGGATAATTTTCCAACTTATTCAAGATGATCCATGCCCTCTCTAAACTTCTGACTTTCTGTACTCACAGGTTTCACGTATGATTTCATTTTCAAGTCTTTTTTCTCTGTTCTTTGGACTGTCATAGCTGAAACACCTCTCTCACGTACCAAATGTCTTATCAATTGAGTTGGATCTTTTCTAATTGTTCTCTTTAGCTCTAAGGTGAAATGATGATGACTCTTCCTGATTAGGTTTCCCTCTCTCTTTTTGCATCTTTTTTAAACTTATGCACTGTTCTCTTGATGGTTGTTGAACGGACTTTGAAGATAGAAGCCAGAGTATGAATCTTGGTACATTTACTGAAGGCCTAGATGATCTTTTTCTTCTCGCCATTGCTCATTTTTACCTTTTCTCTTTTTAACTGAATAAAAGGGTTTTTAAGTGATTCTCACTAAAAATAGTGTTAAGATGACTAAACTGAAAATCTTATCTGAAAATTTGGAAAATTTTTGTTTTTTAAATATTAAACATTTTGTGGGATGGATAATTATGTTGTTACACGATTAGGACAATTCTGCTGTTACTCCCAGTATATATATATATATATATATATATATATATATAGTCTTAAGGTGTGCTATATTTATGGAATAAAGTGCTCAATATCAGAGATAGAGCGTGTGTAAATATGTGGCCTGACGATTGCATAAAGCATGAAACAGACTGTCGCCTCTAAGTGTTGACTTCTATGTTCACTTTTATATATATATATATATATATATATATATATATATATATATATATATATATATATATAATTATTTATTTTAAAATATGATTCTAACACGCTACTCTTATGTAGCGTGTTGGAATCATATTTTTAAATATATAATTATATTTATGCTCTACTTTTGTATCAAGCACTATTTTTTAAAAATAAATACTAAAGAACTTTGGATTATTTACCTAACCAGTTCTTTCCTATTTTCTATATATTTTTACACACACACACACACACACACACACACATATATATATATATATATATATATATATATATATATATATATATATATATCAACTGTTGCATTTAAAAGCAGAAAGAAAAATTACAGTGTCTTATTACTACTTGCACTCGTGAACTACGTACACCCATGAAGATGATCTCGGATTTTGGAGTAACATTTAAAATTTTAAAAGTTACTCCAAAATTCCCTTGAGGATGAAATGGAACTAATGTCTTTAATTTAATTACAAAATTAAATTCGGAGCTTCCATTTTTGAAACATGGTTGGAACTGTGTAGCGGAAAAACCATATTTTAAATCAATTAATTTATAATATATATATATATATATATATATATATATATATATATATATAACATTCACTTTAATCCTTTACGGAGAAACTGACCGATCCTTCCTCCAGAATGTAGAGCAGCCAATGGTGACAGCCGTGTCACCTTATCGAGTTACAAATGAGAAGCCAAGGGCATGTCTTTCTAGAACAATTACGACTCAGTAATAAGTTCGATCCTCACTGGGTGCCACATACTTTCGGCCTTGCTCCACATCTCAGCTACGCTTGGAAAATTTCTACATATGAGAAGCCAAAGATATGTTTTAGCGGGAAAAGATCAAATAGAAAATATTTAAAATGTCGGTGAGGATCTAAAAGGCTTACTGAAAGGGTCTACAGTTTGCAGATAGTCTTTGGGAAAAAATGCCAAAACCAAATAGGTCCAACAATTTAAATATTTCGGATGTGTTTTAACAGAGAATGGGAAAAAATACGACAAAGAAAGGCGAATATTTCTTTAGAAACAAAGAAAAGAGTGCTGAGTTGTTACATAATATCAGTCTTCTTATATGGAAGTTTAAGCTTGACAATCTCCACACAATAGAAATGTATTTTTACAAAACGATCCTGAAAATACAATGAATCAAATGTGTTGCGTAACGAAGAAGTTTTAGAGAAAATGGAAACAAAATGCACACTTATATTTAACATCAGGAAAAGACATTTGAAATTTCAAGGTTACATAATGAGGAAAGAGAGCTTGGAAAGTTTGATACTCACAGAAACGACGGAATGCAAGGGACAGATAACCTATCTAGTTTCAGTAACTGGATGGTCGAACAAGGTTTACGGGAAGATAACAAAAAGTGAAAATTTATTGAGAACTACAATGGAGAAGTAATTCTTGGGATATATGATCGATAACGTCTTGGAGAAGAGACAGGACACAACGAAGAAGAAGAAGAAGAAGAAGAAGAAGAAGAAGAAGAAGAAGAAGAAGAAGAAGAAGAAGAAGAAGAAGTGGAGGAGGAGGTGGAGGAGAATGAAGAAGAGGAAGAGTAAGAGGAAAAAGAAAAACAAGAAGAAGAGGAAGAAGAGTGGGAGAAAGAAGAGGGGAGGAAGAGGAGAAAGGAAGAGGAGGAGAAAGTAGAAGAACGAAGAAGAAGAAAAAGTGGAAGAAGAAAGATGAATTAGAAGAAGAACAGAAGAAGAAGTGAAAGAGAAGAAAGACAAAACTAGAAGAAGAGGAAGAAGAGGGGGAGGAAAAAAAGAAAGAAGGAGGTGGGGAAAAGTAGAAGAAGAGGAGGAAGAAGAAGAAAAAAGATGAACTGGAAGAAGAAGAAAAGGAGGGAGAAGAAGACGAGGAAGAAGGAGGAAGAGAAAGAAGATGAATAAGTAGAAAAAGCGGAAGAGGAGGAGGAGGAAAATGAAGAAGAGGAAGAGAAAGAGGAGAAAGTAAAACAAGAAGAAGAGGAAGAAGATGGGGTGGAAGAAGACAAAGAAGGAGGAGGGGAAAGAAGAAGGGGGAGGGGAAAGAAGAAGGGGAGGGGAAAGAAGAAGGGGGAGGGGAAAGAAGAAGAAGAAGAAGAAGAAGAAGAAGAAGAAGAAGAGAAGAAGGAGGAGGAAGAAGAAAAAAAGGGTCGACAAGTGAAATTTCAAGGGTATATAATAATTGTTTTCTTTCCACTTCCTGAGTCAGGACTTTCTGGCCAACGTAATATATTCTTTTTTTATTGGATGAACATGAGTAAGAAAATGATTTTAAAATCTGTCCGCTTATCTCTGCACTGACTTGTTTTTCTTCTTCCTTATTCTCAATTTTTCTGACCTTTCCTCCTTTACATCTTTCTTTCATTCTCTTTCCATTCATCATTCTTAACGGCGTTGATTTTTTTTCCCTTTCTATTTTCTTCCAAATTCTTTCATTCAATTTTCAGTTCCAGATTTTTTTTCCTTCCCTTTCTTTTGCCATAGTCTTTTCAGACATTTTGAAACTCTTTTTTTGTTTATGCTATTCCATTTTATTTTCGTTACTCGCTATCTATTCACGCTATCCGGACTAATTAAATAAAGCCCAGCCGTTTTCTATGCGATACCGATCTGAAACGGTTCGTTATTTTTATTTTTTTTTGGGGGGGGGTATCCTTCCTTTCTAAAACAACGCTCAATGTGTCCAGCAACGATACGAATAGATTGTTAAACTCCAAGACATAGAAACGCTGAAATAGACATTTAAAAAAAATGTATACATAACCAGTAAGAAAAAGAAGACAAAATGTTGGTAGAGTAGATTTCAAAATGCAGGGAACAGATTGATTGCAGAAAAGGCAAAAAATGAACGACGATTTAATTGAATTTAGGTTGCCGCATTTATATATATATATATATACATATATATATATATATATATATATATATATATATATATATATGTGTGTGTGTGTGTGTGTGTGTGTGTGTGTGTACATATATATATATATATATATATATATATATATATATATATATATATATATATATGTTAAATCAGATCTCTTATTAATATAAATTGATAACAATTTTAAGTATACTTGCATTATTTACATTATTCGGACTGTTATCCTCATTATTGACATATTTACAACGTTTCGACCGTTGTACGCTCCGGCCTTCTTCAGGTGATTGGAATTTCGAACTGAACCCTTTATTTTGTCCACCGGAGTGGATTGTTCTAGTTCCACGTGCCATGCCCCTTCCAGATATCTGTTATTTCTCTTTAACTCAACTCTGCAAGTTTTTGGTTCACCAATGCTGTGGCCTGATATTGAACTCACAACTCTTTGATCTAGTCACTGGATCTAACCAACGTCTTTATCCACTGGGCAATGTGGTTTAAAATTCCAATCACCCGAAGAAGGCCGAAGCGTACAACGGTCGAAACGTTGTGAATATGTCAGTGAAGATGAGGATGACAGTCCGAATAATGTGAATAATGCATGTAATCATAGCACCTCATCTCAAAGATGTGTTATTATGATTATTTGCAGTATTTACATTATTCCGACTGCCATCTTCATTGAGATATTCACAACGTTTCTGTCGTTATACATTCCGGTTTTACTACGCAAAGGTGTTCGACAAAGTACGCCAGAAGGAACTTCTCAGCAACCTTGATATATTCGGGAAAGATATTAAAATAATCAAGAACATATACAGGCAGCAAACTGCATGCATGCGCATAGGGAACGAGTTCAGCGAATATACAAAAATAGAAAAAGGTATAAGGCAAGGATGCGTCTTCTCGCCGGACCTTTTCAACCTATACAACGAGGCAATTCTGCGAGAATTGGAAACTCTACCGGGATTTAGCATTGGCGGACACAATCTTAACAACATAAGATACGCAGATGACACACGACTGATAGCAGACAAGAAAAATAAATGACAAAATATCCTATAGAAGGGAGCGACGGAGAGCGAGAAGAAAGGACTAAGCACAAACTACAAGAAGATAGAATGCATGGTCATTAGTAAAAGAATAAGCCAAAAATGCGATTTGCAGGTCGGGGACATTAGAATCAAGAAGACGCGAAAGTTTAAAAGTTGCGAGACTGGAGGATTTCTTTGGTAACAAAGAAAAAAAATACTGAGCTGTTACGTGACATCTGTCCTTCTTTACGGCAGCGAATTTTGGACGATTTTCTCAACGATGCCTAACTTCGGTGATCGTTAGAGAACCGGTGTTTCAACGTGATATGCCCGTAAGCCACATGGAACGAGGAAAATATTATTTTGCCCTATCAATCTTCAATGGGAAGAAATGAGAAGGATTCGGTTCCGTGGAAGAACGCAGTTGATTTGTTATTTGCAATGGAAATTACAATGGTGCCCGGATAAACCAGCGAGGTTATGTCTGTCCGAATGAGGCCGCCGACTGAGAAATATGTCTTCCCAAACGAGGCCGCATCTAGAATTTTGAATTCTGTCAAAGCTGGAAGAAAAGAATGTAGCTGCTGAAGCCAAGATATCAGACGGTTTAACACGAGTTTTTGTCCTTGCGTAGAAACTGTTATTTCATATTTGTTTGCGCCAAGAATAATATGGCTAATATTTCCTTCAAACCTTCTCGCTCACGCAAAATAGAAACAAAACGACATTTTTAACAGTAAGGTTCACCCTGTACAAGGCTCGACAGCCACTCGAAGTAGAGGGTTATATCGTGCGGAGAGGAGGGGAAGATAACGGTTAAGAAGAGTCTTGAACAGGTTAAGATTGTAGTGATCGGGGGAACATCCACTTAGGAGTCGGTTTCACAGAGCGGAGGTTTGCGGGGAGGTGCTGTTCGACTGGAACTTATGATTCAAAAGCAGCTTTTTTATTCTAGGATTACAAAGTAGGGAACGCAAAAAATTATTATTAGAGTATTTTTTCGCGATTTACATTTATACTGTAAATTATTTTCACGAATCGGCCTCCAAATATAGTCTCCTCTCATGTTTTCATTACATGATCCTTGGTAGAGGCGTTCAAAGTCCAGTATATCCCGATGGAATCGCTCGCCTTCCTCCTCTGAAATACGCCACCACGTTCTCCTTAGATGAGCGTCAAGGATATGAGCTTTGAGTGACATCCTGCAGCCCATTTTACCATAGTACTTCACCAGGGTCGCAACAAGCTTCACACAGTTTTCGGCCTGGTGGTTCCTCGGGAAACCCAGAGCCATTACGACAAATCTGTTCCACATTTTTTCTTTATTCTAGTGAGCGTCTTGAGGAATTCCTTACAATCTATGTTGTTCTTTATTTCTGGTTCAACGAAGACACCGGCTTTAAAATTTTGCCAAAGACAAGCTAGAGAAGAAGTCTTGAAGGCACTTGAAGGCTGGAAATTCCTTATCTAGAGCCGTGAGAAATTGTGTCATAAGGTCCACTTTCAAGTGCAGTAGAGGAAACAATACTTTCCGTGAGTCAAACAGTATCTTCTATTTGACGTTGTTCCGCGACACAGTGAACTCGATCCACTGTGGACAGTCACACTTGTGGTAGTTTTCCGTCGTGACCCTGCTGTCAGGCAAAGATAAAACGGAAACTTGATAAAGATGCCTTGGAAGCCTTGGAAGCCCATTAGGGAGGCCACCATTTTGAAATCTCCGATAACCTCCTTATCGAACTCTTCATATGTCAAGGCATCTAGCAAGATCTTGACACTGCCGTATTTCTCTTTGAGCTGTGCCCTGTGAGTCAGCGGAAGAGATAGATATGAAACAACACGGTTTTTAGTCTCCTGGGTCAACTGTCGATGAAGAGGCGCCACTCGCTAGGGTGACAGGTGACTGCAAAAACTGTTCCTAGTTTTCTCCGTCCTAGAGAGCTTCTTGACGAATTCATTACATTCTATATACTTCTTTATTTACTGGCATGGACTTTTGACGCTGAGAGCTTAGGGAAGAAGACTTGAAAGAACTTTTAAGGCTGCAAACTCCTTATCTAGAGGTGTGAGAAATTGTGTCATAAGGTCCAGTGTGAAGTGCAGTGGAGGAAACAATACTTTCCGTTAGTACAACAGTAGATTTTATTTGACGTTTAAAAACCGCGAAATACTACTCACTTCAAACGCCAAACGCCACTGTTGTACTATATTTTTTGGAGCGTGTGTGATGTGTGCATGTGTATATATTTGTGTGAATGTGTGTATGTGGGAGACAACAACACCTCTGAAAGCATGTCTGTCTAGTGTAGATTAGGGTGAGAGGGGACTCAACTTGGGCCTGTTCATGGTTGGAGTCCACTTCTATGTAATAACAAGATATATATATATATATATATATATATATATATATATATATATATAGTGATTTTCCAAGCGTAGCTTAGATGTGGCACAAGGTCGAACTTAAGGGGCACTCAGTGAGGATTGAACTCACTACTCAGTCGTAACTGTCCTAGCGAAACAAAAATTTTCCAAGCAAGAACGAATAATACGAACACAGGTATGAAATACAAAGATATATTACAACAGAAATATAATACAAAGAAGTAGAAGTATTAGTAATGACTATCAGATTTGGTTAGAGTGAAATATGTTGTCTCGACAAGTATCACTATTCCAATGTCCTTACAATAGGCTCTCAATTATCTCTCCTTACAATGTTCCCCATACCTCTTGAGAGGTGCAGTATTTATAATGTCAGGAATAGTCCATTATTATTATGGGTAAGTTCCCATAACACTAACCTCCCCACATCTCGATTGCTACCACTGTATATAAAGACGCTCCCCCATCACTGATGTCGTTGTGTTGTTTTCTTTACTTCGTGTGTGATTCAGTCCGGTGGTAAGCCTCAACTACTTCTCTCCTCCTTCGCTGTTTTTGTGATGTCGACGAACATTCGTCACACTTTTAATATTTCTAATAAGCAAAATACCTTACTGTATTTTAAACCGAATTTAAATTACCGTATTTTCCGGGTTACAAGACGCACTTTTTTTTCCTAAAATAATACCCTGAAAGATTTGGTTAGAGTGAACTATGTTGTCTCGACAAATATCACTATTCCAATGTCCTTACAATATGCTCTCAATGATCTCTCTTCATCTTACAATGTTCCCCATACCTCTTCAGAGGCGCAGTATTTATAGTGTCAGGAATAGTCCATTATTATGGGTAAGTTCCCATAACAAATTATATACACATATATATATATATATATATATATATATATATATATATATATATATATATATATATATACTTGTATACATATATATATATATATATATATATACTTGTATACATATATATATATATAATATATATATATATATATATATATATATATATATACTTGTGTGTATATATATATA
>OZ010599.1:21582362-21872362 GCA_963932145.1 Acanthosepion lycidas
CATTTTGTTTCAACACTTCTGGTGTCTTATCAAGTGATGGTGTTGAATGTAGAATAAAGAGTTTTTGTTTCATTGCTTTGAAACCCTTTATTCTACATTCAACACCATCACTTGATAAGACACCAGAAGTGTTGAAACAAAATGGCTATTTTTGTAGTGATTTTATAACATATTTATGTTATAATTTTCGAATAAATAATTATATATATATATATATATATATATATATATATATATATATATATATATATATGGATAACGACAAAAGGGAAAACTTATCTTAGTCGACGCCTTTCCTCCTCTGTCGGACTTTATCAAGGCAAATGTGAGAAATTTATTTAGCGAAAAGGTTCAACAATAACATTTTCTCACTTTTGTTTA
This sequence comes from Acanthosepion lycidas, assembly GCA_963932145.1. Classification (NCBI taxonomy): domain Eukaryota; kingdom Metazoa; phylum Mollusca; class Cephalopoda; order Sepiida; family Sepiidae; genus Acanthosepion; species Acanthosepion lycidas. Next base: position 21,582,744 of record OZ010599.1, read on the forward strand.
TTTTACATTAAATTACATGACTTAGCGAAAGAGAGACGCTGAGAGAAAAAAAAAATTGAATTCTCAGCGTCTCTTTTTCGTTCGTGCGCATGTGCAGTCCCATTAACGTAAATATAAACTTTATCCGACGATGTTAAAAAATACGAAACACGCCACACGGAACCTTTTCACTTCCTCATAATTCTTCCCCCTATAATTGATATATAAAAAATAGTATATGTTTTTATCCCATACACACGCACTGTTTATAATAAATATTATTTACAAAATTCATCAGCCTGAATGTCCGAGAAATTTCATAGAAAATATGCGGGCTCCGACAAGAATCGAACCTCTATCCTTCACGGAACTGTCATATAGTCCGACGTGCTTTACCTTTTATCTACGCAGAAGAGTCAAGCAAGAAAGGTCAAATTACTGCTTTTAAACTACAAATTCCCCATGGTTTTTCTCTAACGCTTATATCTGCTTAACTCTAATCTTAATGTAAACAAGTTATATCATATATTATTTAATGGACTAAGTCCGACAATTATTTTAATATATTTTCTCTTTATTCGTTATTGTTTTATATACACAAATATTTAAGTAAATTCTCTGTTTGCAAAAAAAAGGTATTAACTATAATTACCGGCTTGAATGACCGAGAAATTTCCTAGAAAATATGTGTCCACCGACAAGAATGGAACCTTTATTCCACACGAATTTCGGCATATACCATGGCTTGCTAATCTATTTAGCTACATGGGAAGGGTATGGTTAGTAAGATCAAATTACTGTTTTTAAATCATGGGAAATTTGGTGTTTAAAAATAGTAATTTGACCTTGTTAACGAGACGCTTCCTCTGTAGCTGAATGGTATAGCACGTCAGGCTATATGACGGTTTCGTGTAGAATACAAGTTCAATTCCTCTGAGGGATACATGTCTTCTATGAAATTTCTCGGACATTCAGGCAGGCAAATATATTTATATATGTTTCATTGAAGATGACTGACATGGGCACGGCAATTTAACTATTTATTATATTTTCCTTGAGTTTCATATAAGTTGATTTCTTTTCGGGATATATAGTCTGTAGGAACTGCTCAAGTGATACGTGGGGCACAAAAATAAGTTAAAAACATCTTTTATAACAGATTAGCCGAAATTGCTCAGATTCACGGATCAGTTGAAAAGTTCTTAGACACTCCTTATAAGTATGCAAGGAAAATAAAGGGTGTTTCATTAAAACGGATGAAACCAGCAATAAATAAATCAGTGTTATTGGTAAAAACGTGTCTATATTTCTGAGATGAGGTATTATGTACATTATTTACATTATTCGGACTATTGTCCTCATCTTTGTCGCCATATTTATTACAACGTTTTGTTTATTTTTACGCTCCGGCCTTCTTCAGGTGGCTAGAATGTCGAGCATGGCACGTGGAACTAGAACAGTCTACCCCAGTGAGCGAAATAAAGGATTAAGTTCGACATTCCAACCACCTGAAGAAGGCCGGAGCGTACAACGGCCGAAACGTTGTAATAAATATGGCGACAAAGATGAAGACAATAGTCCGAATAATGTAAATAATGGTAAAAAATTAGTTATTTCTCTCTTGGATTCTGTTATTTATCATGGCAATTATGTGTGAAAAATAATCTCGCACAAATGTCCGCCAAAGTCTCATTGAATTTTAAGTACTTTTACTATAGTTCTTCCTTTAAAGGGTGTTTCATTAAGTTGGATATTTATTTATTATATATATATATATATATATATATATAATGAAACACCCTTTATTTTCCTTGCATACTTATAAGGAGTGTGTAAGAACTTTTCAACTGATCTGTGAATCTGAGCAATTATATATATATATATATATATATATATATATATATATATATATATATATATATATATGTATATATGTATGTATATATATATATATATATATATATGGAGAGAGAGAAAGATAGAGGCAGACAGACAGAGATATAAACATACAGAGAGAGGGGAGATAAATAGAAAGAGAAACAAAGAAAACGATAAGATAGAGAAAAAACAGAGAGAGAGACAACTATATATATACAGTGATAGAGAGAGAGAGAGTGTGTGTGTGTATGTGTGTATGCGGTAAAGCTAGAAACTGAGACAAAGAAAGAGATTACAAGAGTGAGCAGAAACATATATATATATATATATATATATATATATATATATATATCACTCACACACACTCTCTGTTTATTTTTTTATTTTTCTCTGCGTTTGTCTCCCCCCCCATTTCTCTGCACTGATATAGTTGTTTTTGTTTTTTTTCTCTCTCTCATTTTATCTCTTTCTTTGTTTCTGTTCTGTCTCTCTCTCTGTCTCTCTCTATTTATATAGCAGTCTATCTCTCTCTGTTCCTGCTCTCTCTTGTAATCTCTTTCTTTGTCTCAGTTTCTAGCTTTACCGCACACACACACACACACTCTCTCTCTGTATCTGTATAGTTCTCTCTCTCTCTCTCTCTGTTTTTTTCTTTCTCTTATCGTTTTCTTTGTTTCTCTTTCTTTTTATCTCCCCTCTCTCTGTATATGTATATCTTTGTCTGTCTGCCTCTATCTTTCTCTCTCTCCATATATATATATATATATATATATATATATGTGTTTTTTTTTTGTGTGTGTGTGTGTAGCAGCAGTCACTGTCGGTGTGTCTGAGTTCCATTGTTAAATATTTTTCCTGCTGGTTACCCTGTTCGAGAAATAAGCGGAAATAAGCCACTCTTTCCTTCTTTTTTTTTTTTTCCTTTTTTTTTTTTTTTTTCATAGCTTCATGTTTCGAAACCCTGTCCTGTCCCCCTCTCCCTCCCCCCCCACCACACCCATGCACCCACATTTCTCTTAAGCCGTTATAAAGGAAGTCGATCTTTGAAAATTCCTTCACCTTTTTCATTTTCTCTTTTCTGTTTCTCGTTTCATTTGTTCTTCATTTCCACACCCATTTTAACATATTTTAAAGGTTGCATCTTTTTCACCATTATTTTTTTTTCTTCCAAATACGAAAATGAAGGATTACCTCTTCCGACTTTGAAAACGGAAAAAAAAAATATGACGATTGCAATTACACGCAATGACCCAAGGATTAGAGCCGGTACCACCCAGGTCGAAAACTATCACCTGGATTTACATTGATCCTTCTTTTTGAAAAAGAGTTCAGATTATAAACGTATAGTTAATTAACACGGCGTATTTTCATGGGGTAATACCTAACGAGTTAGTTGAGTTGATTTTACTTATTGTTCCGTCAAGTCAGATGCGCACTAAGAACGTCAGAATTTGTAGCCTTGTAACAAAACAAAACGTTCTTATCTATACGATGGTTTTGCATGTTAGTAAGAGCGTTGATTATGCTTTTCTGTATAACATTAGAGTGTGCTGTGTTCTTGATCGTCGGGCTTTCAAAACTACGCTTTCTGACCGAGAAACCTACAAAAACAAAAGCAAGATTTCGAAGAATCAAAGGATGAGGAAAAGATGCAATAGCAGGTATGAAGGAAAAAAGAGTGGATGTAAAACATAAACCCTGACAAAAATGAAAACAACCAAATGAAAAGAAATATATATATAATTCGCAGACAGTACTGTTTCGCAGTTCCTCAGTGAGACTAGACATCCGAATACCTCAAGCCAGGATTGAAACTCAACAAATTTGGTGGCAGTGAGAGTTTCTACTACTGAGCTACCTTCCTTCGGCAGAGTGAAGCAGCTAAATCTAGCTTATTGTTTTTACGAGTGCAAACAAATGTCAATCAGCCAAAGTGCTCTATTCATTTTACTGAAGAGCTTTGCAATATATATATATATATATATATATATATATATATATATATATATATACATACATACATACATACATACATACATATATATATATATATATATATATATATATATATATATATATATATATATATATAACTTGTTTTCCTTGTATAGAGGTAAAAAATATTTTTAATTTACGGTGTTACATTATAACACATCCATAAGTATGAAACCTGAAGATGGTCTCAGTTGAGATTGAAACTACTTGGGAAAATAAAAATTATTTGAAATATTTGAAATTTTTCTTAATCAATTTTCTACAGCCAAGAAGAAATTAATTCTGGGACTTGAAAGGATTAAAACTAAAATAAATACACATAAAACGCCTAAGTTATATAATCAAACATGCTTGAATGAAAATATGCTGAATATATATATATATATATATATATATATATATATATATATATATATTCATTGAGTCTAGAAGCATCGTCAACAGCATGTAGAAAGCAATGGACGGCCGATTCGTCCTATTTGGGACTCGTCAGCAGTGCGCATTCACTACCGATAATCGAACCCGGACCGTTATGTTACAACGCAAACGTCACACCATTGGATCAACGGGGCTCGGTTACGAAGAAGAAACTGACTAGACTCGATATATCGCCACTACTAATTAAATTCCGTAGTGATACTCATTCAAGTATTCAAATCTCAACGGCTTGTGACCCAAGAGCCACGTCTTCATCAAACAAGCTGCGCCCTCCAGGGCAATAGAAGCTGGATCAAGCAGGGTTATACAAGTGAGAGATATTTTTGGGGATTAGAATAATCATTTATAGTAATTCATCGAGACTAAAAGAATCCTTAACAGTATGCAGAAAACACTAGACGGCCGTTTCGTCCTATTTGGGGCACATCAGCAGTGCCCATACACTACCGAGAATCGAACACGGACCGTTACGTTACAAAGAAATGTCATACCACTGGACCAACGGGCCTCGGCGACGAAGAAGAAACTGAATAGACTTGATATAGATCTGCATTCGATTTATAATGAGAACTTCCACTGGGGTTAAGGCAATTGAATGGGACTGGGTAGCGATGTAAAACCTCCGCTTAAGATAGTCCTTCGCATTTGAATTTCGGTATTGGTAATTCTAAATATTCAATGTTGTCAAAAGCTTCGGGAAGGAAATAGCACAAATCACATGGTATTGATGTGGTTAGAGGATGGGGATAGATAGATAGTATATTCAGAGAGGCTTTGAATGGTTGTCTAAACGTAAATCTCTTTTGTATTCGTAGATACAGGGTTTTAATTCACGCGATGTGTCCCCGATATAAATTCTTTTACATTGTAAACAATTTATTTGGTAATTACCAGCATTTGAGTTGGTGTCGAGTTTTTTCTATTTTTTTTTTTTTTTCATAATTATTGTCTTGAATGTGGTGGTAAAGATCCTATTATTAGTGATAACTGATTTATATTCAAGTTTGCTAGAAGAGAGCATTAGAAGTTGGGATTATGAATTTTCTATAATACAATGATAGATAGATAGATAGATAGATAGATAGATAGATAGATAGATAGATAGATATGAACAGACTGAAATAGATAGATAGATAGATAGATAGATAGATAGATAGATAGATAGATATGAACAGACTGAGATAGATAGATAGATAGATAGATAATGAACAGACTGAGATAGATAGATAGATAGATAGATAGATAGATAGATAGATAGATAGATATGAACAGACTGAGATAGATAGATAGATAGATAGATAGATAATGAACAGACTGAGATAGATAGATAATGAAAAGACTGTGATAGATAGAGATGAACAGATTTAGTCGCATACATATATGCCTGTAATTGATTACACACTCCCTTTCTTTGCTCTCGAAATCTCCGCTTTTCATGCCTAATTACAAAAGCTTGTTATCTTTATACGGACTCGTTGTTCTCATTTGGCCAGAACTTGACATCGTTATCAAGCGAATTTACAAACTCCATGTCATTTGAAGCGGCAAATCTTTGCCCAGAGTCCATTCGACAATTTTCAAGTTTTTCGTAATTCGAAACCGAAACTGAATCCTTTTAGATTAAGAAACCAGCGCCAACGAAACGCTCAGCAGTGTTGCAGTGAAAACGGAAGTTATTATTATTATTATTATTAGTAGTAGTAGTAGTTGTTGTAGTTTTTAGTAGTAGCAGTATTTTTATTAATAGTTGTAGAAGTATTAGTAGTAGTTGTAGTACTATTAGTAGTAGTTGTAGTAGTAGAAGTATTATTAGTAGTAGTAGTTATAGTAGTAGCAGTATTATTATTATTAGTACTAGTAGTTGTTGTCGTAGTAGTACCAGTATTATTATCATTATTATTATTAGTAGTAGTTGTAGTAGTACCAGTATTATTATTATTAGTAGTAGTAGTAGTTATAGTATTATTATTAGTAGTGGTAGTTATAGTAGTAGCATTATTATTAGTAGTAGTAGTTGTCGTAGTAGTACCAGTATTATTATCATTAGTAGTAGTAGTAGTAGTTGTAGTAGTACCAGTATTATTATTATTAGTAGTAGTAGTTATAGTATTATTATTATTAGTAGTAGTAGCAGTAGTTATAGTGGTAGTTGCAGTATTATTATTAGTAGTAGTAGTATTAGTAGTAGTAGCAATATTACTATTAGTAGTATAGTAGTAGTAGTAGTAGTAGTTGTAGCAATAGTACCATTATTAGTAGTAGTAGTAGCAGTAGTAATATTATTATTAGTAGTAGTAGTATTAGTAGTAGTATTATTAGTAGTAATAGTATTATTATTATTAGTAGTAGTAGTAGTAGTATGTACTTATTGAATTTTTAACATCAGTCGTATCTAGTAGCTTTCGCTGGGTACCAAATTATCTCAATCTTCCATCAGCATTATCGTGTTATAATATTAGGTTCAGTCATAAATTATTTCCGGTTTATTTTTTTTTTGTCAACCAAGTTTAGTTTTCAAAATATATAGTAAAATTGTATTTTATTCAGTTATATATTCACCATTATAAACAATGTGACATGTGGCCGCTCATTAGTAAAATGTCGCCAGTTTTCATTTAAAAAATCTTTCGTTCGTTCAACACTTGAATCTGGTTTTCCCACTGAGAGTGATTTGCAGCAATCGACAAAGAAAATAGTTGGTCTGCAGAGCTGTTACGTAGTACGCCCCTACCCCCAGACTGGGTTGGGGGCAAACCTGATTTGTGGAACCGGATAGTGTCTTTGTGACCCTCGTTATCTTAACAACATTTTTTCTAACTATATTTTTATACGTTATAAATTAAAATATGCACAACTGACTATTGAAGGTTAAAAAAAAATGGCGGATTTTTCAATTGCTGAATTCTGTGTTCTATTCTTTTCATCCAAATCCATGAACTTGTTTTGCTCGCAAAAAAAAAAACACTTTATTAAATTCACTATTTTTTATCCGTGATATTGAATCTGTTAAAATTATTCAACTTTTAGCAAGAAAAATCTCAAGCTGATTTTAAAATTTGCTGCTGCTTTTTTTTTTTTTGCTTTTTTTTTTATTTGGTTGGTTGTTTGTTTTATGGCATATCCAAACCTCTGTGGGTCATTTAATGCCAATAAAATTTATGCCAGTGTATTCTAAATTTATTATTAATTAATACATATAATTAGTAGTTAGAATAATGCATTTTTCATAGCAATTGGTTCCCCTAAACATCAATTAATTATGACACAGCCTAATATATTTTAGTTTGGTTTGGTTTGTTTTCTTTTACGGCATATCAACACCTCAGTGGGTTATTTAATGCAAACATGATTTTTATAGTTGGTAATATTTTCTTCAAAAATGTATTGCTGTTAATAATATATTGCTGGTAAAAAATTTTCCTTCAAAAAAATTGTTGCTGGTATTAAAACCTATTTTTACACTTTCATATTGTTTTAACTCAAGTTTGGTCGTTTAATATTTGCCCATAGTTGGGACCCTCACAGGTGCTACCAACCGGTGTCAGGGTGAACCTGGGAACACCAGCAATTAAGAGGTGGTTCCACGCTCCTCAAAACATCCTGATCAGAGGCCTTGCTGTTGGACTTAATTTATCGTCTTACCCAGGACGCGGATGTAGTTTATCGTCATACCCAGGACGCGGATGTAGTTTATTGTCTTACCCAGGACGCAATATATTTTAGTCATGGATAGTTTTCTTTCTTCTCAGGATTTCCGCATTCTTCAAAACTTTTTAAAAGGCGCTTAAGGAATTGTTTCAGGTTCTTCAGCAATGAAATTCCACAGTTGTTTGCATTCTCTCGAAATATCCTGATAGTCTTTCAACTCTTCAAAAATTCTTCCGGCTTTATTCTCTGATTAATCTAAACAAAAGTATTTATTATCTAACAAGGTTTTCTTACGTTTTCAATGATCATCTTGTTTCGATTGTGAATCTGAATATCTCAGAGTATCATTTATAAAACTTATTTGTGAATATAACCCTGGAGGCTCTTCATTAGTTGTATTGACTTGATTACTATAGACCAGATCTACGGTCCTGGTAGCAGACAACAACTACAATAAAACAGTTGACTAAATGGAATTGGAAAACACACGTACAGTGCTGTTAATTACGGTAGCGAAGAATGAATTCGGCTTGACTACCTTTTACTGGACACACGGTCCTGGAGGAAGACAGCGACTTGAATAAAACAGTTGACTAAATGGAATTGGAAAACACACGTACAGTGCTGTTAATTACGGTAGCGAAGAATGAATTCGGCTTAACTACCTTTTACTGGACACACGGTCCTGGAGGAAGACAGCGATTTGAATAAAACAGTTGACTAAATGGAATTGGAAAACACACGTACAGTGCTGATAATTACGGTAGCGAAGAATGAATTCGGCTTAACTACCTTTTACTGGACACACGGTCTTGAAGGAAGACAGCGACTTGAATAAAACAGTTGACTAAATGGAATTGGAAAACACACGTACAGTGCTGATAATTACGGTAGCGAAGAATGAATTCGGCTTGACTACCTTTTACTGGACACACGGTCCTGGAGGAAGACAGCGATTTGAATAAAACAGTTGACTAAATGGAATTGGAAAACACACGTACAGTGCTGATAATTACGGTAGCGAAGAATGAATTCGGCTTGACTACCTTTTACTGGACACACGGTCCTGGAGGAAGACAGCGATTTGAATAAAACAGTTGACGAAATGGAATTGGAAAACACACGTACAGTGCTGATAATTACGGTAATATCAGTATAAACCACAGGTAGGCTCTGTGGGTGTTGAAGTACCACAAATGTGCTCCAAACGTCTGCAACAAGATTGGCTAGCTCCGTCATTTAGAAGACGGGCATACTCAGAAACGAGTTACCAGACATTATATATTTTTTTCTTTTCTTATTCCATATATATATATATATATATATATATATATATATATATATATATACATATTCCTGATCCTCCAAGTAAATCAGTGTGCCACAAATATGACATATGCACCTTCTTGTCTAGTCGCTTCTTTTACGGTCTAATTGCCGTAAAATTAAACACGGACGTTTTTGTATTTCTTACTTATTAGTAACATGAGACCCCTTTATTACTTAGATAGGCGAACAGTGGAACGTGACGAAACGGAAATCTGACCCCTTCAATACAACTGTCGTCTCCACTCAAATTTAGAGGCATGGAATGTATAAAATTTCAATTTCGTACACTCTATGTATGTCTAATATATCCCATTAAGCACCAACTGAAAATTACAATCAGTCGTATAAATCATCATCTTCATCACCATCATCATCACTTTTTACATCGTTCGGGTCTGTTGTCCTCATCTTTGTTCATATACTAGCTGAATTACCCGCGCCTTACTGCGTGTCGCACATTTCTTTTTTAAGAGAATTATGATTGATTTTAAATCAAGGTTACAATTTGTGGAGGAAACTGATGTATTTCAATATCATTCAGTAATCTTGCCGATGTGACCTCAATCTTCTGGTTTTCTCCTTCTATATTTTGGATAGGAGTCATTCCCTGGTTCAAATTTAAATCAAAGGGGAAAAATTCAGTGTGGGTACCCCTGGGGAACCCTCTTTTGATCAAAATGAAATATACTTATCTAAGTATCCTGGGTAATGTAGTTTTAGAATATATAGGAGGATTTTGATAACAAACAGACAGACAGGGGTTACAACTTTATAAATATAGATTTAGAATGTTTCGACCGTTGTACACCCCGACTATCTTCAGGTGATATATGTTGGAATTTCAAATCGAACCCTTTATTTATTCCATAGGGGTAGTAATTAAATCAATCTACCTCCGTGGACTAAATCAAGGGTGCGGTTCGAAATTCCATCAGTACATCGGACTTTGGTTGGTGGATATGTGACATACTTCTGGGTTTGACGACAAACTACATCCGGCAACAAGGCCTCTCGTCAAGAGATTGGAGGCTTTGCAGAGCATGGAAGAACCACCTTTTAATTGCTGTTCTTTCCAGGGGCGGGGGCATCTTTTTAGGGACCCATAGATGGGCAAATAGTGAAACACCAAACAAAAACAAAACACTATAAAAATATATTTTTATAGTAATATGAGCAACAATACATTTTATCGCAAAATGAGCAACAATACATTTTATAGTAAAAATACCTACAATACATTTTATAGTAAAATGACCAACAATACATTTTATATTAGAAATACCTACCATACATTTTATCTCAAAATGACCAACAATACATTTTTATAGCAGAATGACCAACAATACATTTTATAGCAAAATGACCTACAATACATTTTATAGTAGAAATACCTACCACACTTTTTATCGCAAAATGAGCAACAATACATTTTATAGTCGAAATACAATACATTTTATCTCAAAATGAACATCAATACATTTTTATCGCAAAATAATTAACAATAAATTTTATTTGTAGTTGAAAGCATACAATGACCTTCAATAAATTGTAATGAAATTTCGGAGTCTAGTTCGGCTTAATCTATCTTGATTGAACGTAACTGAAGAATGATGCCATTTTGGCTTAGACAGTGTCATTTATTTATAGAAATCATAAAATAGGGGAGGTAATCAGGCTGTCTTACCACACACCTGCTTGGGTTGCAGCTATGGGCAAAGAGTTAAACCCCCAAACAAATATAAAACACAATGAAAGTATAAAAAGATATTTTATAGTCAAATTACCAGCAATATTTTTTAGATTGCAAAATGACCAGCAATTTAATTTTATAGAATTACCAACAATACATTTACATTTAAAATATGTTTAGTTGAAGCCATAAAGTTATGTTCAAAACCACTATGAAAATATGAAAATAAATTTTTATAATAAAATGACTGACAATTCATTTCATCTGTAGTCGAAGGCCTACAATTCCGTTCAAAATAAGTGGCTGATATGTCACTAAACAAAATCAAATAATCGATCATCATGAAAGAATTCTTTCGGGATATTAATCCATAGAATATCCTGAAATTTCTTAAAGAAATCAAACTGTATTCCAAAATATTTCAAGATATTTTTATGTAATTTTGGTAACTATATCTGTCAAAATGAAATGTCAGTGTTATTTTCATTATTACGTAATTTAGACAACAATTTATCCCCCCCACCCCTGTATATAAGCCCTAATTAAAACATTTATGAAATGTGGTATCTGTAAGACAGTGGATGAAGCCCGAGGACATTCTCTTTGATTATAATATCAGATTCAATGTTGAAATGTCTGATTCCTTTCCAAATGATAGTGAAACAAATGATGATTTTGCAGGCTTTGAACCGAATTATGGAATAGTTTATTTTTAACTTTTATTTATTCATTTTATTTCTTTTTTTTTTATTTTATTTTATTTATTTATTTATTTTTACTTATTTCTTTTTTTTTTTTTTACTTACTTTTATTTTATTTATTTATTTATTCCTCGGTATGACGATGAACTAAATCCGGCAGCAAGGCCTCTAATCGGGAGATTGGAAGTTTTGATGAGTGTGGAAATACCTCTTAATTGCTATTGTTCCCAGATTAAACCTGACGCGGGTGGTATCACCTGTCAGGATCCAAGGATCCCCAAACAAAAAGTTAAAAAACTATGAAAGTATATATTTTTATAGTAGCAGCAATACATTTTTATATAAAAATTGCAGATAATACTTACCTATAGTAAAATTGCCAACAATATATTTTATCCATAGTTGAAGTCATACAATTGCATTCAAAATATTTAGATGTCGGCATAAAAATAACCCAAAGAGATGTTGATATGCCGCTAAACACAATCAAACGACCATCATGAAAGAACTCTTTCAGGACATTATTCCATATAATTTCCATATAATATCCTTCAATTTCTTAAATCAAATTTTCTTCCTAAATATAACAAATCTACAACATAAAACACACCTACCCCTGCCTCTGGTAATTATATCCACACAAACATGCATTAGGTTGGTGCAAAAATAATGACGTAATAATGTCGTTTTTTGACGTATTTTTTACGTCAAAAACCGACATTATTACGTCATTATTTTTGCACCAACCTAATATATACACAAAGAGGAATACAAAGAGCAGTGATCCAAATCTCATAAATGATAACTCGGCGGTTCGTCATTACCATCTCTCAAGCTTGCTGAATCTTCTCGTCACTGATGGTCCATCAACGTCCACCAATGACAAGAAGATTGTCCGGCCACTTTAAAACTTCTCGGTGCATTCATAGACACTTTTACGCGGTAGTGCACTCTTGTCGTATCGCGTCAAAAGCCTCCGACGAATTTCAGCCCCTGACACACCTTCCGACCAGAGAAATCGAACCACTGTTCTTTGTTCCTCCTTGGTGCACACTACTAACAGAGCGGCCATGTTTACATTGTAACAGCAGCAAATAAAACTGGTGCGATCAAGCTCAAACTTCGATCCCGTAACCACAACAGTACCAACTATAAGAACGCATGAGCAGTGCGACAAAGCTACAAATATGTTATGGCGAAAGTGCGTATAATTTTTGACTTACCCTCGTAGATCTGTCAATATCTATAAAAGCTAAAATCCGATACTGAGACTTTGTTTGGAAGTAAAGTCTGATGAACCACAGTCCTTTTAAAATAGCTGTGGTCAAATAATTTATTACATGGAACCTTAAAGTGGTCTGTTTTTATTTAAATTATTTGCTCTGGATTTACATTGAGCTCTCTGGATTATATCCTCCTTAGGTTTACCTATACGGATTACCTAGTTTTTGATAAACTATATATATATATATATATATATATATAATTATTTTTAAAAATATGATTTCTTCGCTACATAACAATTCTCATGTTTCAAAATCAGGAGCCAAAAACTTCAATTTAATTATTAAAATTGAATTGAATTAAAGTATCAAGCTTTGTTTCATCCTCAAGCGAAATTTTTGGAATAACTAATCTTAAAATTTACGCAGCTTTATAAGCATATTCATTCCTAAAATTAATTACTATGGAAACGGCTGAAGCAATTATTTCAATAAGGGGCGTAAGGATTAACAATTCGTATCAACATATTAGTTACTTTCGGAAAGAGGTCAAGTCAAGGTAGGGTCGGGGTGTCTATTTTAAAGCGAATGATGACATTCACTAGACGCATATCGTCTAGTCTGTTTCAGCGACAGAGTGTTATTGGCAAAACGATTTTTGAAACATGAGACCTCTTATGTAGCGAAGGAATCATATTTTTTTTTTAAATATTTATAATTTATGCTCTACATTTGTATTGAGCACTGTTTTTAAAAATAAAAGCAAAAATAATAAAGAACTTTGGATTATTTACCTAACGTGTTCTTTCGTATTTTTCTATATATTCGCGCGCGCACACACACACACACACACACACACACACACACACACATACACACACACACACACACATGCATATATATATATATATATATATATATATATATATAGGATTAATACAAATACAAAATTAGTCTTTTAGCTGATTGATGATATATTCAGTAACCCGACTTCAGAGTTTCGTAGACGAACATTTTGTAAGCGTTCGGTTTACCTCCTACAAAAGCCACCTCAAGACAATGGAAACTTAGAAGAAAAAGTAGCAGCGATAATTACCTCTTCATAAAAAGATAAACTTCCAAATAAAAGATCAAAGTTCATTTCCCAATGCAGACACGAAAACAAATTCCTCGTATCGTACCTAAAACCACATCATGTAAAGAAGAGAAAATGAAATCCCATAACTTCAGTCTAATTCAACTTTAATTCAACATTTGAAACAAAAGAAAAATATTAAAATAAATAAGTGGAATATATGAATAAATTTTAAATAATTTGTTCCTCTTTGTTACACACTGCTAGCGAAGAGGCCATGTTTACACTGTAACAACAGCAAGATCAAGATCAAACTATGATCACGTGATTACAATAGTACCAACCGTAATCACGCATGTACAGAAGGCAATGTGGCAAAGCTAAATATATGTTATGGCGAAAGAGCGGATAATTTTTGACTTACCCTCGTAGATCTGTTAATATCAATAAACGCTAAAATCGGATATTGAGCATGTTTTCTCTATGAATAAACTTTTAAACCAATTGTTCATCCTTGGGGACTACTGCTAGCGAAGTGGCCATGTTTACACTGTAACAGCACCAAGAAAAACTGGCGCGATCAAGCTCAAAAGACGATCACGTGATTACAATAGTACTTACTATAAGCACGGCATGAGTAAAAGGCAGTGTAAACAAAACTAAAGATATGTTATGGCGAAAGAGCGGATAATTCTTGACTTACCCTCGTAGATGGCCTTGTAACGTTCCATTAACACAAAAATGCCTGATAAATTCTAGGAAGAAGTTGGAACGTTTATTCTTCATGTAAATTATTGTTTACTATATGTAATGTCAAAAGATGACATTGCAACTATGTTAACTTAAGCGGCCTCTTTCCGCTCGTGTTAAATTTTTTATATTTTTTTTTATTACTTTTAATTACACACATCACATCAACTGTATTTTTCTAAGTAAAGACAATATTTTGCATGATCCTGGGTGTATATATATATATATATATATATATATATATATATATATATATATATATATATATATATATATATATATATATATATATACACACTTAAAGGCATAATGATATTCCCGCCCGTAAGAAATCTTAACATCTTAAGGAACTCTTGTGTACTTGCTTACATGAGTTCAATTTTGCGCTTTTATTTTTGGTATATTCTTTAATTAGTACGGTTGTTTGAGTCGAAGCTCACAACATTTCTCGCTTGAACTGTCTTCACGCTTTCATTAACAAAAAGTTATGTACACAGAACTCCAGACCCCACAATGTGAATTTCGCACAGGTCCTGTTAGCCTGTAGGGATACATAAGAAGACTGTTAATATATATATTGTTTATATATCGGATTACCATTCGTTTAGAATCTCTGACTGATGCCAGATCGGCCGGGTTTCGATCTCGGCTTGAAGCCATCGGATGTCTAGCCACACTGATGAGCGAAACGAGCTTGTATGTGGATGACTATATATGACAATATATGACTATATATATATATATATATATGACTAAATATATATATGACTATATATATGTGGATGACTATATATATATATATATATATATATATATATATATATATATGAACATGTGGTAATCCGATGAATGTGTTTTGAGTCACGTGGGGGGGCGGAATTACAGAAAGTCAAAGGTGCTACGCTTTTCTTCTTCTTCTTCTTCTTCTTCTTCTTCTTCTTCTTCTTCTTCTCTGTGTCGTGTCCCTTCAGAACATCAGTGGTCATGGCTCTCCACAGTTTCTTATCCCTATCTCAGCATCCATTCACACAAGCTCACGAGGTAGATAGTCCGCTGAATTCTTACGTTGATTTTGATGCACGGTGAGCATCAATTTCCCTAAACCTTTCTTCCTCAAGAAGTTTCCAAGAAATTTCAACAGTCTCTTTAAAAAGGACACTTATACAGAGAATCAGCAAGAGACGCTGTTTCATACGTCAGTAAAACTGTCTTAGGTTTGTATCAAAAATAGTTTTGTTTATTTATTTATTTCTAGAAAGAGCAGGTGGGTTTCGTACTTGGGGCGATGGGTAAATTGTCGTGTAAATGATGCAAAAATGAAAATAAGAGACCAATCATTTTAACAGATATACAAGGTGCGATTAATAAATTGACGTCTAAATGATTCAAAAATGAAAATAACACTGACACATCATTTTCACAGATAT
Organism: Acanthosepion lycidas; assembly: GCA_963932145.1. NCBI lineage: Eukaryota > Metazoa > Mollusca > Cephalopoda > Sepiida > Sepiidae > Acanthosepion > Acanthosepion lycidas. Next base: position 21,598,877 of record OZ010599.1, read on the forward strand.
ACAGGGTGCGATGGACAAATTGTCGTCTAAATGATCCAAAAATGAAAATAATACTGACATCTCATTTTAACAGATGTATTTAACAAAATTAAACAAAAATATCTTGAAATGCTAAAGATTAAATTTATTCAATAAAATCGCCATTGGCTTCAACCACTGCCTCCAGACAACTTTGGAATCTCCTGCAACTCTTCTGGACGGTCTGCTTGTTTAAGTTGGTGAATGCTGCCATAATCCTTGCCTTTATTTCTCGTTTAACTGCACCCTACGCATAATAATCAAGGGTGCTACAGTCTGGAGAATTAGGTCATCTCGAGGTATTTGATGTAGGTCTCTATGTTGAGTCTGAAACTCTGTGGAAAGATGATTGGAGGCAAAGCGTCTCCATCACCAGTGAACACTCCAAAGACCTCCGTAATCACCATTAGACTCATCCAACTCTTCCTCTGCACTGTCCTCAGATTGACACCCAAACAATCTGGAATGTTCGTATCGGATCTTCCGGTGTAAATGCCAAGCTGTACAGAATTCAGCTTCCAGATTTTTTGGCAGAACGAATTGCATCATGGTGCGCCTTTTCATTAACTGACCCTATTATACTGTGCATTTGACAAAATCAAAGTGAGAATCCTGTCCACCGTCTGTGAGGTCGACATTAGGGAGCTCCAGAACTACCTACTAAAGGTCTGTCAAGAACGAACGTCGGTCCGCAAGTCAAGACCAATTCAAAGCTGCATTCCTTCACCACTCCTTCTGTTGTCGACCTATGAACTCACTCGACTGCAGGATTCCTATATCTGAGAACAATTTTCCTACTACAAGAACTGTGAGTTTTTCTATCTGAACCATAACAATATTCTAATCGCTTAAAGAACTCTTTAGGTGCTCAGAGAAATATTTTGAGGAAGTCATTTTTCTGTTATGAACATCTTCTTTCTCTCCTAATTGTCTTTATTCCTTTACTCCTTTTTTTCTGTATATGTAAATAAACACTTTCTTCTTTTATTGTTACACCCCGAGCAGGAGTTTTTCCTTTATTCGTACGCGCCTAAAAGAGAGAGTTCGTCCGTTCTAATCTTGCTGTTTTTTGCTCGCGTTTTGTCGCAATCCTTTGATGCTGGAAAGCCGGGACAAAGCGAGAAATTAAAAATAGAAAATGAAGACAATTTACCCATCGCACCCTATATTCATTTATAATTTATTTTTTCGCAATAGCCGACTTTAGATAATCCTGTTAAATCAGTAAAGTTTCCAAAGCTCGTGATTGAATTCTCTCCAACCTTTCGTGGTCGTCCAATTTTAGGGCTCATTTCAAGGGACAAATCACCGTCCTTAAAAGGCTAAAACAAGATAATGAAAAAGCAAGCTGTAGAGGGCTATGACCGCCTACACCCTAAAGAGAAAAATAATTGCAAATCATAAGAAAGGCAACGGGGAACTACTCCTTTATCTTTCCCAAGAAATCAAGGCAATTCACAAGTAATAAAGATAAAGGAAACTGTGGAGTGTCAGAGATCGCCTGAGGAAAGATGGGATAAAAAATTAACTTTAAAAATAAACGACTAGAGTTATTCCACTTCTATGGTTCAATTTAAGGGACAAGTCAGCACCCTTAACAATGCTCAAATGAAATAACAATGAAAAGGACGCTGTAGAGAGTCATGATCGCCTCAATTCAGAAGGGACTTGGCCTTTAAAATAAATGTTAGATTTCTAAAGACAAATCATCATTCTTAAAAGACTTAGACGAATTTTGGGCAGTACATTAATTAACTGATTTTTTACGGATTATCAACCAATCGCATGTTATTTAAAGCCAGAAAATATTTTAAATTATATGATTTTTTTTGAGATAATAATGTTTTAATTATAAAAGTCTTACTATTTAACCCATATAGAGAGTGAGATGAGGTTGATTCATACCTAAACAGAATTTGATAAACAAACATAAACTTATAATGCAAATATAAAGTGGGGGATCAATTCAATATTAGGATCAGTATATAAAATGATCCCTCACTTCGTGGCCACGATAGTTTCGATACATTTATATTTTAGCGAATGTAAATAAATCTAAAAGAAATGCCTATGTTACTAATCAGTATTTCATTGATTCATTCATTTTCTACGGCTTATCAACCCTTTGCTGGGTATTTAAAGCCAGAATATATTTTTGGATTTCAAGAGGTTTTATAATAATGATTTAGTGATACAAGCCTTACTAATTAACACCTAGCTGAAGAGAAGAGGTGGTTTCATACATTTCCCAAGGGTCTTTGCGCGTCAATGTATGTAACGAACTCAACTGGAATTGAAATTCAGTTCTCCGGTTAACAATTCCGAGCCATTATTTATTACACCACCCGTACATCTAACCGTACAGCACCTGGTCATTGCAAGCGGTCACCCATCTAAATACTGACCAAACTCGTCGCTGCTTAACATCTGTGATCGTACGGTAACCGATGTTTCAACGTAATGCGATTATAAACCTTTGTCTGAATTATCTGCGTCTGGAATTAGTCAACAATTTTTATCTTTGGGTATTTGGTAAGCCATTATTTATCTGACCGCCATGAATTACGAGCCGACCAACCAAATCAGAACCAAGTTAAAATGATAGCAAACTGCATCGAGAATTAGTTTGTTATTTCTTCTAATAGATTATTCGGAAAGTAATTGCATATTTCCTGGCGATGAATTACGAATTATAAATCGACCAACCAAGGCGTAACCCAAGGTTGAATACTACGAAACTGCGTCTAGAATTAATTTATCGTCTATTAGATTATATGGAAAGTTATTGTGTATTTCATCGCTATAAATCTATGAATCGACCGACCAAGGCAGAAGCATTCTTGAATGATCACTAAACTGCGTCTAAAATTAGTTTCTCAGCTTTTAGGCTGTTCGGGAAGTAATTGCGTATTTCCCAGCTATAAATTATGAGTCAACCAACCAAGGCAGAACCCAACGTTGAATAGTACGAAATTGCGTCTAAAATTAGTTTATTATATCTGCTATTAGATTGTTCGCCTATTTCACAGCTATGAATTACAAATCAACCAACCAAGTTTGAATAGTACGAAACTGCGTCTAGAATTAGTTTATTATCTCTTAAACTGTTCGGAAAATAATTGCGTATTTTACAACTATGAATTATGAATTGAATGTGCTGTATTTACTATATACTGCTTAAGTTTTTGGTTACTAAAAATAACAGAAGATATTTCCTGAATCTACCGTTAGTACAGTGTGTTTTTTTTTTGTTTCTTCAGAATGTTGTCCTTCATCCTATGTACGCATGGAAATGCTACTTAAAAATAGAAGTCTACTATAATAAATCCATTGGGCCAGCGGCATACCGGGAGGAAAAAATGCTTAAGGAGCCGAACCTGTTTGATCGTTCCGTCCCAGTTATGCATAGAGCTTCAACTTTTAAAAGAGAGTGCTAGGGTTAATCCATAGGGCCCGTGGCCTGCTAATAGGATACAGCTTAAGAACGTATCGACGTCCCACTTAAAAAAAAAAAAAAAAAAAAGAAAAAAAAGAGATCTAAAATAAATCCATAGGGCCTACGCTGAGATGTACCAATAGAAAAAATGTTTATGGAGTCAAACCAATTTGATGCTTCGAGATTTTTTTTTTTGGAGGGGGGGGGGGTTCTTTTTTTCTTTTTTCTTTTTTTAGTTGAATTCATCCTATGCAAGTACAGCCACGAAGACACAAGAGGTTACTGAGTTTGGAAGAACAAGAAAAAGAGGGAAACATTTTTAAGGAGCAAGAACAATAGAAGTGATGTAATGAATATGCATACACCTGGGTTCCCCCTCACAGTAATATGATTGGCTGGTGTCAGCCATAAATACAGACTGATGTGGAGGTACACGGCCTACACCTATTGTCTTCGCCTATTGCCTACGACTACAACGAGTACCAGTCCATGACGGCTACCTACTAGATTGTTCTACTCGGTTACAGTAGTCAACAACCACTTTGCTTCTTCGAACATATATATCCCTTTCCGGGACATATCAAGAAGTGTAATCAAGAAGACAGGAGATAACGACTTACACTGCATTCAAATTTTTGAAGCTCAAAGTTGACTGGAAAGACTTGAAACATGAAGGAGTGTTCCACAAGCGAGAATTGCGAGAAAATAAACTGCTAGCATAGAACAGTTACATCTAGCCAGTTCGATTATTAATTTCATCAGTTTACAGTTGACCTTGTTGCCAATTCTACTAATGAGGTTAAATTCATAAATTTAACCTACCATAGAAAAGAGCTCATCCAAACAACTACCATGAATGTATTTAAAGTGACGCAAGCCGAAAGGCCAGATCAGGACCAATAATATTGCTAATTGATTCTTTGGATTGTATCAAGAATCGTTAAATATATAGCAGGGGCAATGGACCAGATGTGGCAGCTATATTTAAAGAATGGATGAATGGTAGACATATAACATATGTAAAATAGAATCTAGAGAGAAAGATTGTGTAGCACGAAACAGTGACCCAAATTTCTTAGCATCAGACCTAGCTATGGATTCAATATAATCTTTCCACTTCATGTCAGCCGAAAATGTTAGCCAGATTAGACGTAAAGAGTCACTGTCTTGGAGGTTAGCATCGGCCATGGTGATGGAAGGCTGAAAGGGGTCTCTCAGATGATTAATAGTTTTAACCTTATCGAACTGGTCAGACTGACAATCTAGTCAGGAGTAAATGTTTATGTCATCAGCATGGATATTAAATTGACAGTTTATTTTAGGGGGTGGCAATCGCCAATTTAACCTTATCGAACTGGTTAGACTGACAATCGAGTCAGGAGTAAATGGTTGTCTCATCAGCATAGATACTAAATTGAGAGTTTACGCACTAGTGGAACTCGCACTTTATTCTCCTTTCATATTACGAATTTTCAGTTAAATACCTACTAACAATATTTCTGTGGTGTGCTTGAGGCCTATGGTGTAATTAAGGGACATTATTTCTGCCCCTGAATCTCGTTTATTTTCCTCTCAGTTGTCAATATCATTGTTGTCTACGATTGGTCAAGATGTAGACCGCTATAGTTTTTCACGCCATCTCTCTTCCCCAACAACTCTCGGCATCAGTCAGTACTTTTATTTTTTTTCGCTTTCACACGCTGTTGTCATTAAGGGACAAGTCTTTGAAGATCTCACCATGCCATCATCTGTGTTCTTGCCGACCTAACAAGCCTTCAAATTCTCCATTGCACCCAACATCGTTTTATCGACCCCTATCCGACATCTGCTTAATTAGCCATACACTTTTTAGAACTTCAACCGTTAATAACGACATTTTAATGGAGAATGCTTACACACACATATACACATACACACACAAACATACATACACACGTGTATGTGTGTGTGCGTGTAAAGAGAGACTTAATTGCAGTTAGCGATTACTGAGTGAGATTCTTACATTTGCATCAATAATAATAATAATAACAATCACACCATTTAAAATACCTACATATTACTAAAATATAACGTAATTTTAAAAACCGCAGAGTCTTTCTAGAAAAAAAAGTGCTCAATAGATAACTAGCAAATGTGCAACGGCCTTATGTCATTAACCCACTCCAGAGTTTCGCCTAAGAATGCTTATCAGGGACAGACGGTTTGATTAGTTTAAAAATAAGAATTAGTTGAATATAAAATCCACAAAAAAAGCCAATAAATATATATGCATATATACATGCAAGTATATTTTTATCACTTTAAACGTTATTTTTACTGGGTACTCACATTTGAGTAAATGCTCCGTTTAGTTATGAAACAGCCGGTAGACGAAAATAAATAAATATACTGTTTAATAAAAAATGGATCGTCTATTTAAATATGAGTATCCACTAAAAATAACGTTTAAAATGCATGTATATTCTTATGAATATCCAAAACAATGATAATTCTGATGCGGGTATATATCAAATAAACTGTCACAACTGCTCTTCCCAATACATTGGGGAAACTTGCAGAAATTTGAAAAAGCTTGTCTATGACCACAAAAATGATATTAAACACAACAATTCACCAAGTGCATTAGTTACACAATTCAACCAGATCTTCGATTTAAAGAATGTCATGCTTATTAACTTCTTGAGAGTTCCGTTACCGAATTTTATGAAAATATATATCAGAGCCCCAAATCTTTTCAAAGTTCTCCGTTCGTGAAAGAATTACTCCTTTCCCAAGAATAAATTACTATAAAAAGTTGGGTTATAAGAAGAAACCAATAATTAATACCGGACATTTTTATAAATCCCTTTTTTAAAAAAAAAATCCTTTCACTCTAAGCAATGCAACAAAACTATGAAAACGAAATGATTTAATGGGGATGACAGAAGTTTCTCTTTTTTTTTTCTTTTTTTTTGTTATTCTTTTTCTAGAGTCTTCATGATTACTCTTCTACTGTTTTTACTCTTTAATAATGTTTTCTAATTCAACCCAGTAACTCCTTGTGTCTTAGTTAACTGCTTTCTTTTAAGATTTAACATTGTTTTTATCTCCTTTGCTAAAAGAATTACTCCTTTCCCAAGCTAACATAAATGACTATAAAAATGTTTTTAAAAATTAAAACAAAACGCCTAAATTCATAACCTCATGTTATTTAAAACATATAACACATAGATTAATCCCAAACTTTCCAGGCAAATTTGATCTTCAAAAATTTAAATGCAATGTCCATCTTTATCTACTGTCTTCCTGATTACACTTCTATTGTGCACACTCAATTTTAGCTTGTGAACCTCTCTTCCGGCTTCTTGCTTTCCAGTCAACTTTGATCTTCAAAAATTTAAATGCAATATCCATCGTTATCTACTGTCTTCCTGATTACTCTTCTATTTTTCTCACTTCTTAGTAATGTTTCTGTTGTGTCTTAGTGGCTTTAATGCTTTCCTTGGGTTGAACTCGAATAAAAAAGTGTGTGTTTTCATTATTAAGAAGTTTTTTACTTGACTTATTAATACCCACAGTTCCATCTTGAGGATGATGGAAATTAGTGTGTTATAGGTAGAAACTAATAATTAATACCTGATTTTTTTTTTAAACCCCTTTTTTCTTAAAATGAAATACTTTCACGTCAAGCATTCAAAAACCTATGAAGACAAAAAAAGTTAGTAAGGATGAAAGACAATAAAATGAAGAAATTCGAGAAAGGGTTACTGAGGAGAAGGGACAAAAAAATGTTTCTCTTTTTTCTTATTATTTTTCTACAGTCTTCGTGAATACTCTTCTATTGTTCTCACTCCTTCATAATGTTTTCTAATTCACACCAGTAACTCTTTGTGTCTTAGTTAACTGCTTTCTTTGAAGTTTTACCATTTTTATATCTCCATTCCTAAAGAAATTACTTCTTTCCCAAGCCAACATACATGACTATAAAACTTTGAAAAAATCAAAAGAAAACGCTAAAATTCATAACCTTATGTTATTTAAAATATATAACACATAGATTAATCAGAGATAGTCCAGCCAAATTTGATCTTCAAAACTTTAAATGCAATGTCAAGCGTTATCTACTGTCTTCCTGATTACTCTTCCATTGTTCTCGCTCATTTTTCGCTTGGGATACTCTCTTTCCGGCTTCTTGCTTTCCAGTTAACTTTGATCTTTAAAAATTTAAATGCAATGTCAATCGTTATCTACTGTCTTCCTGATTACTCTTCCATTGTTCTCGCTCATTTTTCGTTTGGGATACTCTCTTTCCGGCTTCTTGCTTTCCAGTTAACTTTGATCTTTAAAAATTTAAATGCAATGTCAATCGTTATCTACTGTCTTCCTGATTTCTTTTCTATTGTTCTCGCAACTTTCATAATATTTTCAAATTCACGCCAGTAACTCCTTGTATCTTGTATCCAGCCGTCTTCAAGTGATTGGAATTTCGAGCTGTAACCTGTATTTCATCCACTGGGATAGATCATTCTAGTTCCATGTGCCATGCCTCTTGCGGCCGAACCGTCACGAACATGATAATAAGCATGAGGACAACATTTTAAAATTCTTGAAGCTGTATTAAAAGATTGAAACCAAACCTTAATAAAATTAATTATGATTACTACGAAACAAATGTTTCAAATTTTGTACAGTAGTTTAAAATATTTAGGTTTATACCAATAGTTCTTAATACTTAAAAAAAACAACTTTCAACACTTCTTAAGTTAGTTAACTCTCCTGAAGCATTACCCGTTAATTGCACTTAAGTCAGCGTTCTTCACTTCACTAGTAAAAAAATTAACTTTTAGATGAACACAGCCATATTGTCTTTGAAAATGATGAAAACTACTATATTTGTCATAAAGAAAACAGCATCTTGATGATGATATTGTGCTAATGTCAAAAGTACTCGGATGGAACAGTATGTATCAACACGGTAATTTTCTCTCTTCCTCTAATAATGACACCAAAAAAGCTCATCCGTGAATATGAAAGGCTCCAACTGAAAATAAGTAGACAAAACTTGTCTAAATTATTCAGTGAACGATGTCTCAATGAAAACATGCTGCCAAAATATACGCAATATATATATATATATATATATATATATATATATATATGAGGTGATTTTGGATTTTATTGTGTATTAATTATTTGCCCTGTAATAATAAAAAATATTAAAGCTCTTTTTTTAATATTTTATATAACTATGATCCACTTAGATTATATACCAAAGGATTTATTACCGTTACCACACACACACACACACATATATATATATATATATATATATATATATATATATATATATATATATATATATATATATATATATATATATATATATATAGGTAACAGGTATATATATGCACCACATATTTGATATTAAAATAACTGATCCGACGTGCAACTTTCGGATAATAACTGTGACATTCCTGTATTTATTGAACAATTTAGTTCATGCCACATTGACTGAAAAACCTACCAGTACAAAAGAATTCTCCTATTATCATATTACTACAAAAACGCACAATCTTAAAATTTAAAAATTCAACCTCAGCCTTGCGACCGCTCGCTCCAAAAAAATTTCTTACAATTAACAATAACACATTTCTAAAAACATTTTTTCGGATTACATCTATATTTTCGTTGTCCTGTTATTACCGAGAAGTAAAAAAACAAAACCAAATCTATTTCCATACCTGAAGATGTCTGTATGAACAGATGAAACCTGGTAAAAAACTGAAAAAAGACCTTATGCAATTGGAATTTATAAACAAGGATCATAACATTCATATATAGGTTCGGGGTTAATGTACTTTATTAAATTTGTTTGCGAAGATGTACTCTCGTCATTTAAATCATTATCTTCTATATCTGTTTTTTGTATGAATAATTCATGTAATATATATATATATATATATATATATATATTACATGAATATATATATATATATATATATATATATATATATATATATAATATATATATATATATATATATATATATATATATATATATATATATATGATATTAGTGGTAAATATACACATACATATGCAAAATATATAAATATATATATGACCATGGAATATTAGTGTATAAGCCTTTTTATTAGATATATATATATGTGTGTGTGTGTGTGTCTGGGTTTCTATAGTCTATAAAACCCAAATCCACCTGCCTGTTTAGTTGCTATAACCCACAGGAGTCCCTTTTTCCAGGTGTACCAGTGTCATAGTTTTGATCATGACAGACGCCTATTTGCGACTGCTTTTAATAATTGTAGACGTGCCCTCAATGATCTTAAGCCTTTGTTTGCTGACCAAATGTGTTGCCGTATAGGCTCTAACAAGTTCGGCTCTCGTGACTACCATTACATCACAGCGAAGTTGCCGAATATAAGGTGATTTTCTAAGCATGACTTAGATGTGGCACAAGGCCGAAAGTACGGGGCCCCCAGTTAGGATCGAACTACTAAGTCGTAATTGATCTAGCGAGACAAGCTTGCTAACCATTACACCACATCGAGGTGCCCGAAAATAAAGTGATTTTCTAAGCGTGGCTTAGATGTGGCACAAGGCCGAAAATACGGGGCTCCCAATGAGGATCAAACTAACTACTCAGTCGTAATTGATCTAGCGAGACAAGCTTGCTAACCATTACACCACGTCGAGGTGCCCGAAAATAAAGTGATTTTCTAAGCGTGGCTTAGATGTGGCACAAGGCCGAAAATATGGAGCACCCAGTGAGGATCAAACTAACTACTCAGTCGTAATTGATCTAGCGAGACAAGCTTGCTAACCATTACACTACGTCGAAGTTCCTGATAGCTATGTGTGTGTATGTGTGTGCGTGTTGAAATTATTTTGTTACTTTAGGATATTTTTTTCTCATAACTCTTTTTTCTTATTGAATTTTCCAACATCAAGATGTTCTTTTTCTTTTTTTTTTTTTTTCGTTATTTCTTTTATTAATCGCCTTTACCTACATTATGACTTTCTTGTTGGCCGAATCCAGCGCGTTGGATTAGCCACTTAACGGCCACCACAAATTAAACTGCTCATTCCTAACAATGCCTTCTCCCCCTAGCCTCATGTCGGTAAATCCCCAACGTCTACATAAACAGTAACAAACATGTCTCTTTCGCCCGCTTGTACAACCAAGTTTTTAGTTCTCCATCGGAAATAAAGTACAATATATGACCAAACAAAATCAGAAATTACTTTCGCTTGCTTTCTTTCTTTTTCATTCAATGTCCGAGGCACGGTTCGCCATAATTGTCCGTGCTAACAGTTAGGGCTGATTTAAGCGCATTGCCGCATACTGTCCACAGTACTCTATAGCAAACCTTACGGCCACGTCATCATAGGAACCAGTTTTTAGCGTCCCGTATTTTGTTCTTTCGAGATTCTGACCACTTTTTATATCTGTTCAATTTCTACTTACCTCCCGTTTAATAATGTGAGTGTTTTCCCTTTTCCCTCCATCGTTATTATGGCGAACGACATTAAAGTGGTACTTTTGTCATCGTCGTCTGCCCGTAAATCAAGCAAAACTTTCGTTAATATTTGTCCGCGCGGCATTTTCCAGCTCCGTATCTTCGGACATCGCATTATAAAAATTCCTGAAATTGTTCCATTCTTTTGATTGTATTATTAATATTTTTTTTTCTCTCACTATTTTTTTTTTTTTTATTTACCCAAAAGCTGTTTGCCTTTTCCACAAAATTTTCGTTTCACATATTAAGCAAAAATAAGTACGCTTGTAGTTTTCAACTTTTTACCAGACAACTAAACTTAAATATAACCAATAATAATAATAATAATAATAATAATAATAATAACAGCATCTTTCCGCTCGTTTCCAAGCTTGTTTTCCAGCAATCCCTGTTGCAGACGACTGCTCAGGCAAATTTGTGTTGCGTCTACCTGTGTAGTATACTGCAACTGTGCTGACCGAGTTATATGTTACAGTTTCAGAGGCAGAGAGAGGGGTGAGAGGGGTGAGAGATGGAGGAGAGATAGATAGGGAGAGAAAGGGAGAGATAGAGAGGGAGAGAAAGATAGAGAGGAAGAGGAGGAGAGATGAGGAGAGAAAGAGGGAGAGGTAGAGAGGGAGAGAGAGAGGGGTAGAGAGAGAGGCGTGAGGAGAGAGCATGGCCTGGCGTGATCAACAGTTTGAACCAGGCCCAAAGCTTCGGTCACGATGACTTGTGATTTCGTGCTAGCATCGACGAATATCCCCGTTTACCCAATTTCACACAGAGGCTTGGGTCAACCGGTGCTATGGCTTTCAGCCATTTTCCAAAGGTGCTGCACCCAGGGATCGTCCCCTCTCGAACTGATGACGTCACCTTACCTGACAAATCGACCACGTTGTGACTCCAAACCGGCTCCCGGGCGTCGGAAAACGAACGTTCTAAGCATTCTGTCACGCACTTACGGTCAATTGCAGTGCGTATAAGTCGAGTTTTCCTGCATAAAAGATCTTTTGAAAACAAGGAATCGACTTATGTGGCGGGTATAAAATGAAAACTTTTAGTATCTAAATGTAAACAAGTGTGACAGCTCTACTAGCAATTACTGTACACGACGCAGATCGTTCTAGCTCTACGTGCCATGCCTCTTCCGGTTGTCTCAGCTTAACTCGCTAAGTTTTGGTTCACCACTTTTGGGGCCTGGTATTGAACTCACAACTCTTTAGGTCTAGTCAGTAGATAATACCAACATCTTTATCCACTGGGCCATGTGTCCTTTTTTTTTTTTTTTTTCATTTTTTAGATTAAATTTTTTAATTTCTAACTTTCTTTATATCTTTCTTTTCTCTCCTCTGAGTCCCTGGTTTCACTTTTTAAAATTATTCTTCGTTATTTAAAAAAAAAAATGTTCTTCTTCCTTTACATTTTTTTTTCCTTCTCACTTTTCCTCCTTTCCATTCTCTTCTCGCTCCACGGAGTTCTTGGAAGCATTTTTTTTTTTCTTACCTTTTTTTACTTCCATTGTTCTTTACTTTATTTCTTTTCCTTTTTTTTTTTCTTCCTTTACTTTTTTCTTTCATTCTTTTCTTCTTTTTTTCTTTTTTCTTTCGTCTTTGTTGTATTTCATGTCCCCTCTTTCATATGTGTTTCTTCTTTTCTTCAAATATTCTGTTCTTTCTTTTATTCATTTCCTTTCTTTCTTTCTTTCTTTCTTTCTTTCTTTCTTTAATTCATCTTATTACTTTTCTTTCTTTCTTTTTCCATTTTATTCTTTCTTTCTAGAGCTTCTTTTATTTATCAGTTTATCATTCTTTATTTCTTTTCTGCTCTTTCTTTGCTTATATTCCTTTCGTTTTTCTTTCTTTCTTTCTTTCTTTCTTTAATTCTTCTTCTTTTATTTTTCTCTTTGATTCTTTTCCTTCTTTCTTTTTTCTCTGTTTCATGATTTTTCTGTCGTTCTTTTTCATTCTTTCTTCCTTTCGTTCTTTTTTTCTTTTTTTAGTCCTTTTTATTTCCTGTTGTTCTCTTCTTTCACGTCTTTCCTGACTTCCTTCATATTTTTCTTTTTCACTAACGGTTCTTTTTTCTTTCTTTTTCTTTCTTTCTTTCTTTCTTTCTTTCTTTCTTTCTTTCTTTCTTTCTAGAGCTTCTTCGGTTCTTCCATTTTATTTATCCATTTATCATTCTTTCTTTCTTTTCTACGCCTAACTTCTTTACTTTCTTTCCATTTTTCTTCTTTATTTGATCCTTCTTACTTATTTTCTCTTTAGTTTTCTTTCGTTCTTTTCTTTTCTTTCTTTCTTTCCTTCTTTCTTTCTTTCTTTCTTCAATTTTGATTAATTCAATTACTTTTATTTCGTTCTTTTTCATTTCTTTCTTTTTTTTTTCTTTTTATTTCGTTCTTTATCATTTCTTTCTTTTTTTTTCTTTTTATTTCGTTCTTTTTCATTTCTTTCTTTTTTCTTCTTGTTATTTCGTTCTTCTTCATTTCTTTCTTTTTCCTTCTTGTTATTTCGTTCTTTTTCATTTCTTTCTTTTTCCTCCTTTTTCTTTCGTTCTTTTTCATTTCTTTCTTTTTTCTTCTTGTTATTTCGTTCTTCTTCATTTCTTTCTTTTTCCTTCTTGTTATTTCGTTCTTTGTCATTTCTTTCTTTTTTCTTCTTTTTATTTCGTTCTTTTTCATTTCTTTCTTTTTCCTTCTTGTTATTTCGTTCTTCTTCATTTCTTTCTTTTTCCTTCTTTTTATTTCGTTCTTTTCCATTTCTTTCTTTTTCCTTTTTTTATTTCGTTCTTTTTCATTTCTTTCTTTTTTTTCTTTTTATTTCGTTCTTTTTCACTTCTTTCTTTTTCCTTCTTTTTCTTTCGTTCTTTTTCATTTCTTTCTTCTTCCTTCTTTTTATTTCGTTCTTTTTCATTTCTTTCTTTTTCCTTCTTTTTATTTCGTTCTTTTTCATTTCTTTCTTTTTCCTCCTTTTTCTTTCGTTCTTTTTCATTTCTTTCTTTTTCCTTCTTGTTATTTCGTTCTTTTTCATTTCTTTCTTTTTTCTTCTTTTTATTTCGTTCTGTTTCATTTCTTTCTTTTTCCTTCTTGTTATTTCGTTCTTTTTCATTTCTTTCTTTTTTCTTCTTTTTATTTCGTTCTTTTTCATTTCTTTCTTTTTCCTTCTTGTTATTTCGTTCTTTTTCATTTCTTTCTTTTTCCTTCTTTTTATTTCGTTCTTTTTCATTTCTTTCTTTTTCCTTCTTTTTTATTTCGTTCTTTTTCATTTCTTTCTTTTTTCTTCTTTTTATTTCGTTCTTTATCATTTCTTTCTTTTTCCTTCATTTTCTTTCGTTCTTTTTCATTTCTTTCTTTTTCCTTCTTGTTATTTCGTTCTTTTTCATTTCTTTCTTTTTCCTTCTTGTTATTTCGTTCTTTTTCATTTCTTTCTTTTTCCTTCTTGTTATTTCGTTCTTTTTCATTTCTTTCTTTTTCCTTCTTTTTTATTTCGTTCTTTTTCATTTCTTTCTTTTTCCTCCTTTTTCTTTCGTTCTTTTTCATTTCTTTCTTTTTCCTTCTTGTTATTTCGTTCTTTTTCATTTCTTTCTTTTTCCTTCTTTTTTATTTCGTTCTTTTTCATTTCTTTCTTTTTCCTCCTTTTTCTTTCGTTCTTTTTCATTTCTTTCTTTTTCCTTCTTGTTATTTCGTTCTTTTTCATTTCTTTCTTTTTCCTTCTTGTTATTTCGTTCTTTTTCATTTCTTTCTTTTTCCTTCTTTTTTATTTCGTTCTTTTTCATTTCTTTCTTTTTCCTCCTTTTTCTTTCGTTCTTTTTCATTTCTTTCTTTTTCCTTCTTGTTATTTCGTTCTTTTTCATTTCTTTCTTTTTCCTTCTTTTTTATTTCGTTCTTTTTCATTTCTTTCTTTTTCCTCCTTTTTCTTTCGTTCTTTTTCATTTCTTTCTTTTTCCTTCTTGTTATTTCGTTCTTTTACACTTCTTTCTTTTTCCTTCTTTTTCTTTCGTTCTTTTTCATTTCTTTCTTTTTCCTTGTTTTTCTTTCGTTCTTTTTCATTTCTTTCTTTTTCCTTCTTGTTATTTCGTTCTTTTTCATTTCTTTCTTTTTCCTTCTTGTTATTTCGTTCTTTTTCATTTCTTTCTTTTTCCTTCTTGTTATTTCGTTCTTTTTCATTTCTTTCTTTTTCCTTCTTTTTTATTTCGTTCTTTTTCATTTCTTTCTTTTTCCTCCTTTTTCTTTCGTTCTTTTTCATTTCTTTCTTTTTCCTTCTTGTTATTTCGTTCTTTTTCATTTCTTTCTTTTTCCTTCTTTTTTATTTCGTTCTTTTTCATTTCTTTCTTTTTCCTCCTTTTTCTTTCGTTCTTTTTCATTTCTTTCTTTTTCCTTCTTGTTATTTCGTTCTTTTTCATTTCTTTCTTTTTCCTTCTTGTTATTTCGTTCTTTTTCATTTCTTTCTTTTTCCTTCTTTTTTATTTCGTTCTTTTTCATTTCTTTCTTTTTCCTCCTTTTTCTTTCGTTCTTTTTCATTTCTTTCTTTTTCCTTCTTGTTATTTCGTTCTTTTTCATTTCTTTCTTTTTCCTTCTTTTTTATTTCGTTCTTTTTCATTTCTTTCTTTTTCCTCCTTTTTCTTTCGTTCTTTTTCATTTCTTTCTTTTTCCTTCTTGTTATTTCGTTCTTTTTCATTTCTTTCTTTTTCCTTCTTTTTCTTTCGTTCTTTTTCATTTCTTTCTTTTTCCTCCTTTTTCTTTCGTTCTTTTTCATTTCTTTCTTTTTCCTTCTTGTTATTTCGTTCTTTTACACTTCTTTCTTTTTCCTTCTTTTTCTTTCGTTCTTTTTCATTTCTTTCTTTTTCCTTGTTTTTCTTTCGTTCTTTTTCATTTCTTTCTTTTTCCTTCTTTTTCTTTCGTTCTTTTTCATTTCTTTCTTTTTCCTCCTTTTTCTTTCGTTCTTTTTCATTTCTTTCTTTTTCCTTCTTGTTATTTCGTTCTTTTCCATTTCTTTCTTTTTGCTTCATTTTCTTTCGTTCTTTTTCATTTCTTTCTTTTTCGTTCTTTTTATTTCGTTCTTTTTCATTTCTTTCTTTTTCCTTCTTTTTCTCTAACAGTCATTCATTTTCTTTCTTTCTTTAAATGCAATATTTTTTTCGTATTTAATTTTAAGTACCTAATACAGAGTGAGGATAGGATAGTAATTGGGAGGGAAAATATTTCTCAATAAGTATTATACGTGGGGATCTCAGTAAAAGGTGATGGAAAATCGTTTAAAGTGTCAAAAAGTGCGAATTAAAAAAAAAAAACGGGGTGGCTTAATAAATTCTGGGGCTGGTGTAGAAAAATTTCCTAAAATAAAATAAAATAATCGTGCCCTTTTTTTATAAGGCATCTAAGTGCACACTTCATCAGCAAAATACGTCTTCAGAAACACACACCCCTAAAGAAAAAGATCACAAATATCCTGCCCACTCCAAAATGAAAAGCACTTTTTGACACTTTTGACATACAAATAAATAATGGTTGGAAAATCTAGTTTACCGAAGTCTCTGTGTCATTGTCTCTCATGAAATTTGATGTAAATACAACGCTAAAGTCGCAAATATATATATATATATATATATATATATATATATATATATATATATATATATATATATATATATAAAACAATTAGTTCCTTATCTACCGCTCCGCTAAAGCGAAAATGATCAATTTACAAATCTAGATTGTTTATCTATTTAAAATAAGACATTAGAGAATATATTATTTAAATACAGAAAGCGTCACAAAAATGACTTCAAAGTGTTTCACAGTTCGCTTTATACACTTTTCCTGTTGCCCAAGGGTTGTTGCCAGACATAAAAAAAAATTAACCCTCGGGATACTGATGTACATTACAATTTCATGCATAATAAGTCTGTACGCTTGTTTATTTTAATTCATTGACAGACCTAAAAACAAATATTTTTACAAAATTTCAAAAAGGAAAATTTCAAAAAAAAATTCTGTTTGTTACCAAATAATTTTCAGAAGCAACAGTTAAAAGAATTATTTTTCTCTCCGACTTGATGACTTTATTTGGTTCTATTCGGTGTGGAAGGATGTCTGAATTGAGTGGGTAAGGATTTTTTTTTTTTTTACTTATTTAACACCGAGCAAGGTAATAAAGCTACTAATACGCAAGAGGGTTACTGAGTCTGAAAGAATAAGAGAAAAAGTAAACCATTATTAAAGAGGAAAAAAAAGCAATAAAAGAACAGGAATTAAGAAAACAAAAGATGACGATTGATATTACATTTAAATATTTCGAGATCAAAATTGAATGGAAAGCAAGAGGCCGAAAAAGCGTTCCACAAGTGAGAAGTGCGCGAGAAGAAACTACTAACATAGAACTTATGGTTGCATCTAGCCATTTCAAATGTAAAATGATGAGACCCATCTGCCAATCTAGTACTGCACTTAAATTCATAAAGTCGGGGTTCAAAAGAGAAGAGCTCGTCAGAGCAATTGCCATGAGAGTATCTATAGAAAAGGCAAGGGGAAACTACGTCACTGCAGAGGAAAGTGGTTGAAACCGATATGCCAGATCAGTACCAATAACTGCAGATTCTCTAGGGATATAACAGAAGCACCAGCACAGTCGAGATGTGGCAACAATATTCTATGCATGGACGAATAGTAGACTTATAAAAACTGCAGGGTGACGGACATATTACGTTGAAACACCGGTGCTCTCGTACGATCACCGAAGTTAAGCAACATTTACCCTGGTCAGTATCTAGATGGGTGATGGCTTAATGATTTCAACTAGGTGATTTTACTGCACTTAAAATTCGTAATGTCGAGGTTCCAAAGAGGAAAGCTCATCAGAACAATTACCATGACAGTATCTATAGAAAAAGCACGGGAAAACGGTAGGAAAGTGACTGAAGCCGAGCTGCCAGGTCAGGACCGATAATATTGCAGATTCTTCTTTGGATCTTAGCAAGGTTCTATTCCAAATTCGGCAAGAACAAAAAGCAATAAACACAGAAGGTTTTGTAAGTTATTTTTGAAACCAAGTATAATTCTTTTTTTGCGAGTGAATATTATATTAACAACATTTTGGGGATAATAATGATTTTCCGATACCAGTCCTACTATTTAACCCATATATGGGAAGAGATGTGGATTCATACATTTCTTAGTTTGTTTGTATTGTTTTGTTTTAAGCCATATCAACTTCAATGGATTATTTAATGCCGACAAGATTTTTATTGCTGGTATTTTTTTTTTTTTTGAAAAATGTATTGCTCGTAATATATTTCCTTCAAAAATGTATTGATGGTAATATATTTTTCTCTTGAAAAATGTATTGCTCGTAATATATTTCCTTCAAAAATGTATTGATGGTAATATTTTTCTCTTGGAAAATGTATTGCTCGTAATATATTTCCTTCAAAAATGTATTGATGGTAATATATTTTTCTTGGAAAATGTATTGCTCGTAATATATTTCCTTCAAAAATGGATTGATGGTAATATTTTTTTCTTGAAAAATGTATTGCTCGTAATATATTTCCTTCAAAAATGTATTGATGATAATATTTTTTCACAAAATGTATTGCTGTTAAGATTTTTTTTCAAAAGTTTATTGCTGGTAATAATGTATTGCTAGTAATAATTTTTTTCCAAAAACGTATTGCTTGTATTAAAACCTAATTTTTACACTTTCATAGTGTTTTGACTCCAGTTTGGGGGTTTATTGCTGGGACCATAACAGGTGCTACCATTCCGCGTAAGGGTGGACCTGATAACACCAGCAATTAAGAGGTGGTTCCACGATCCTCAAAGCTTCCCGATCAGAGACAAACCAAACCAAACCAAACACAAGAAGAACGAAAATAGCGGGAGACAAAAACCAGAAAAATCACATGCGAAACAAACACGTTAATACTAAGCTAGAGCCCGACTGGCATATACATATATATATATATATATATATATAGATAGATAGATAGATAGATAGATAGATAGATAGATAGATAGATAGATAGATAAAGCTAGTGAGCCAGACAAACCAGACATGAAAGTCTGTCGAAAAAATCGCACAGATACAGGTTCAAAGCCCAAAGAAAAAATCCCGACACGAGTAAACAACTATATATATATACACATATATATATATATATATATATATATATATATATATATATAATTATTCCTTCAGTTTTACTCAGTATATATTCTAAATTGCAACCGAAACAGGGTTACCGGGACTCGAGACTATTCAGAAGCGAAGTGATCACGCAAACACTAATCTAAAAACTGCACAGTATAGGTGGTCCTATTTCATAACGTGATTCCTAAGTATTGGCACGTAGGTGTTACTCTTCCATATATATATTATATTATTTACGAATTTAAATTCCCATTAAGGGATTGTATTCCTGATCAATCAAAATTCGTAAATAATTATGTAGACCACACTACAACATGTTTGACATGCAGAATCACTCTACACATTTCTGACCATAGCTCAATTAGATCTCATTTAAATATTCATGGAGACCTACCGGGCACTATTCGTAACATACTTGTTGACAACACTATTATGATAGCATCAACACCATGCAAAAAAAAAAAGGCTAAAAATAATGGAAGCTTTATTAATAATAATAAAAAAAACAAACAACACTTAATAATATTAACTTTGAACATGGATACAATATCTTGACCGCGTTTTGAAAAAATGAAAACATTTTATAAAACATACATACAACAAACTATTTCTTATTGAACAGTTAAAATATGTAATCCTTGAAAATGGGTAATTGTATAGCCGAAAGCCTTCGGATAAAAAGAATAATCGGACAGTTTTTATATAATTTATCATCTGAAAAGAAAAAAAAATTAGATCCCATGAGAAATTGTATAAAAAAATCTAAATAAAAGCAGCATGAAAGAAGGATTTCTGCATATAAATATATATATATATATATATATATATATATATATATATATATATATATATATATATATATATATATATTTATTTTCTATACAACATTAATAACTTAAAACAATTCCTAAAATGTAAATACCAAATAAAAATAATAAAAGAAGCACTAAATAAAACTATCCACATAAATCGTAACACACTTCTCACATACAAGAAAAGTAAAAACAACAATCGGATTCCCATAGTTTTTACCAGAATCAATATTCCCTCACACTTATTCACAATTTAAAAAAGGATTACAAGAACCTCCAGTTAGACAAAAAGATCAAAGACATTTTCGATAAACCACCCATAAATGCAAAGAAACAATCACCTAATCTATCAGCTATCCTCATCTCTACCAAATATCTAAACAATACTAACCAATCAGGAAATTACAAATGTAACAAACCTCGTTGCTTAGTTTGCAAATACTTAATATTAGGTTGGGGCAAAAATAATGTCGTTTTTTGACGTTCAACTTCAAAAGATCATAATTTCTTTCATAATAAACTTTATTAATCGAAATAAGAACCATTAGAATCGACACATTATTGCCAACGAGAAACAAGTTTACTTATCCCATTAGCATAGAAATCCGGAGTTCTGGAAGCGATAAAGTCATTGAAGGCCGATTCGGCATCATCTCGGCTTTTGAAGCATTTTTCGCGCAGGAAGTTGTCAAGATGCTTGAAAAAGTGATAATCGGTGGGCGAGAGGTCCGGTGAATAAGACGGATGAGGCAGAGTCTCGTAGCCCAATTCGTTCAGCTTCTGCAGGGTCAGTTGAGCAACATGCGGGCGAGCGTTGTCATGGAGGAGAATTGGTCCCTTCATATTGACCAATCTCGGGCACATACGTTTGAGCTTCTGGTGCATTTCGTCAATTTGTCGACAGTACTTCTCCGCCGTAATCGTTTCGCCCGGATTCAAAAAGCTGTGACGGATGAGACCGGCCGCAGACCACCAAACAGTCACCATAACCTTTTTTTGGTGCAATTGCGGCTTCGGGAAGTGCTGTGGAGCTTCTCCGGCATCCAACCACTGTGTTGTCGTAGAGGATCCACTTCTCATCACACGTCACAATGGGTCGTTTTTGTTGCGCAGAAGAAGCGTAGAAGACACCTCAAAACGACGATTTTTTTTATTATCGTTCCGGCACCCACTTATCCAACTTTTTTGACTTACCTATTTGCTTTAAATGGCGAACGACTGTTGAGTGGTCGACCTCGAGTTCAACAGCAACTTCTCGTGTGGTTTTGAGAGGATCGGCTTCAATTAAGGCTTTCAAATGTTCGTTATCAACCGCAGTCGGCCGGCCGTGACCGTCTTCATCTTCGAGGCTCTCGTCACCATTGCGAAATTTCATGAACCACCGTTGTGCCACACGTTCGTTAGTGGTTCCTAGGCCAAACGCATCATTGATATCACGAGCTGTCTCGGTAGCTTTTCGGCCTAGTTTGAACTGGAACAAGAAAATCGTGCGGATTTGAATTTTGTTCATGCTGTCGAAAAGCCTGCAAAAAATGAATGAAGAGATTGAGAACGGTAACGAATAACACGATTCGATAGAGCGAAAAACGCGCTTCAAAATGATATATAACATGGCTATATATATCAATGAATTAATTCAGAAATCATATATAAAAGTAACATATGTAAGAAAACGACATTATTTTTGCACCAACCTAATAATAATGTATCGTCTGTACCCAACACCAATATCAAGATACACCCACCTCACCTCATCTGTGATAGCCATAACATAATCTACTATTTATTCTGCACCTTATGTCCTAATAGTGGATATATTGGTGAATCTGGAAATAATTTTAGATTTCGCTTCAACAATCATAAACAAACCATACGTCAAAACAATCCTTATTCCCCCATAGCTAAACACTTTAATCAATCAGGACACTCATTAGAAAACAGTAAATGTTTATTGATAGATTCTGATTTCAGTTCCGCATACACGCGCAGAAAAGAAAAATATTGGATTTTAAAATTAAATACATATAAACTAGGGTTAAATAAAGACTTGAGTATTTTAAATCTTTCAATAGTTAAACATTTTTTTTAGACATAGTTATTTTTTTTTTTAAACAACATCTAAAATATTATTACAGTTAGATTTACATTAAAAATATTCAAACACAGTGGCGTTCCATATCACGTGACGTCCGCATCTCGCGACGGACGCTACTTGTAAACAAACCTCTAAAAACAGTTATTTCTGAAGAAAGATTGAGGTCAATCTGAAATATCAAAGATATATATAAATAAATACTTTCATAAAAAAACATTATTATTTTTTTTAACTTTCAACTTTTTCTATATATACATATTAAGAAAGTATACGTGGCTTCTCATTATGATATATATATATATATATATATATATATATATATATATATATATATATATATATATATATATATATATATATATATATATATATATATATATATATATATATATATATATATATATATATATATATATAAAAATAAATAAAAAGAATGTAGTTACCGGAAGTCGAACCCTAGATATTTCGCATACGAAGCAAACACGCTACCACTTAGCTACAGCACCACCTTCTGATAGAGCGTTTTATTAGGTTGGTGCAAACATAATGTCGTTTTTTGACGTTAAAAATACGTCAAAAAACGTCATTATTTTTGCACCAATTTAATAAATCATTATTCTTCCAGTTATATTCAGTATATATTTTAAATTAAGTTACCTCAAGTCTAATTCTGTATATTTCATATGCGAATATAACACGATGCCACTGAGCTAAAAACACAAAATTCATTTTAGACCATTATTCTTCCAGTTATAGTCAATATATATTTAAAAATATATTTATGATGGAATTGCCAGTAGTCGAAACCTGGTAATCACACATGGTAATCGAAAACTCTACATCTGAAGGACAATCCCAATGGCAGTATTTTAGATTATTATTCTTCGAGTTAAGTAAATATTTTAAATTATAGTTTTGATACCAAGAGTAGAACCCAGGTATTTCATATGCGAAGCGAACACTGTACCATTCACCTACCATCACATTTACAGATAACAGTATTTCGATCTTTACTCTTCCAGTTATAATCAATATATATATATATATATATATATATATATATATATTTCAAACATATTAATTGCACTCGCCGATAGTCGAACCCGGTTCATTTCAGATGCTTATCTAACACTGACCAACAATCCCTCTTACAAATAACTGATTTTTTTATCTTTATTCTTTTACTCAAAATCAATATATATTTTAAAATTTACGTGTAATGGAGTTGCCGGGAGTCGAATTTGGGACATTTCGTATGCAATACAAACACGCTACCACTGAGCTACAACCCCATTTGCAAATGAAAGATTCTTTGTTCTTTATTCTTCCAGTTTTACTCAATATATATTTTAAAACGGACATATGCAGGAGTTACCGGGAGTCAACCCCAGGATATTTTACATGCGAAGTTTGATACAACCCCATTTAAAGAAGATGTATTTTAGAACATTATTCTTCTAGATATATACAATATATATTTTCAAATATAATCATAATTAGGAGATTCTAACTGTCAAGCGAACAATCGATGAGTTATATCCACACTTGCAAGATGATGTAGTTTGGGTTATTAAGAGGAGGCATGGTGGAGTTATGGATAGCGGCCTTGGATTGAAGAATCGGAGAGCCGAATTCGAATTTCAGTCTTATGTGCTAATAAGCTTGGTAAAGGGATGAATCATCTTCTTCTCCCCCCCCCACCTACAAGTAAATAGCAGGACAGACCGAGTTCTAGAGCCTTGGATGAGAACTGGTCTACCGCAGGAAGAAATGGCAACCTACTTCGGGTAAAAAAATCTTTATCGTCAGTCATGTATCGAAAGATAAATGATCGCCTAAGCGTGTATCACGCATGTCACATAAGCTACTGACCCTTGGGAAAGGTATGAATCCTCTTCTCCTCCAAGCTATGAGTAAATAGCAGGACAGACTGGGTTCTATAGCTTTGAATGGCAACTGGTCTACCGCAGACCAAGAATTGGCAACCTACTGCTGGAAAAAAAAATCTGCCTGGTCAGACATGTATTACGCACATAACTGACAGATTCTTCCAGTTAGGCTCAATATTTTTTTAAAAAAATATAATTATAATTGAGTTGCCGGAAAATGTAGCTGTGACGTTTCACATGCGAAGCAAACACTTTAACACTGAGCTAAAACCCCATTTGTTGATGACGTATTTTGGATAATTTGCTTCGAGTGAAAATCTTTAATTTTTTTAATATAATTGTGAAAGTAATACCAAGATTCGAAACCTTGACATTTCCCATGAAATCAAACACGCTACGACTGAACTAAATCGCAAATCGCCAATGATTTATTTTCTTCCATATATACTAGTTACATACTTGCCCATCTCGACGTGGTGTAATGGTTAGCAAGCTTGTCTTGCTAGATCAGTTACTAGCCTTACTAGGCGCTACATACTTTCGGCCTTGTGCCACATCTAAGCAACGCTAGGAAAATCACTACTCATCATGTATTTTATGATATAAGGGAGTTACCTAGAGTCGTATCCGGGACATTTCACATGCGAGACCAAGACTCTGCCAGAGAAATAAAAATTCAAAATCATTATTCTTCCAGTTATACACGATTTATATTTTAAATTGTAATTCAGTTGGCAGGAATCGAACCCGTGACATTTCACATGCGAAGCGGACACTGAGCTACAATAGAACTTTCTGATGTATTTTAGATCATTATTTTTCCACTTATACTCAGTGTGTGTGTGTGTGTGTGTGTATATATATATATATATATATATATATATAAAAATATAAATGTAATATTGATGCCGGGTTAGGAAAGCGGGACATTTCACATGCGAAGCAGACACATTACCACTGTACTAAAATCTCACATGCTGGTCATTATTCTTTCAGATATCCTCAATATATATATATATATATATATATATATATATATATATATATATATATATATATATATATATATATATATATATATATATATATATATATATATATATATATATATATATATATATATATATATATATGTGTGTGTGTGTGTGTGTGAAACCTAAAGAGCCAGGAAATCCTACCTGGTTTATATTAGGTTTGCTCTACTTCGTGTAATGAGCACCTTACGTAGTTGTCTTTTACTCGTCTTGGAGGTTTTTTTGGAACCTGAACTTGAACTCTGGACGATTGTTTTCGCCTCAATTCCATGTTCTTGGTTCTTTCTTTTTTTATTCCTCATTTTTCCTTGGATACTAGTTTCTTCTACTAAAAGCCAACATACCCAAAGTTTTTCCAAGCGAGTACCACCATTTATATATATATATATATATATATATATATAGTTTATGAAAAACTAGGTAATCCGTATGGGTAAACCTAAGGAGGATAAAATCCAGAGAGATCAATGTAAATCTAGAGCAAATAATTTAAATACAAACAGACCACTTTAAGTTTCCATGTAATAAATTATTTCACCACAGCCCTCTTAAAAGGACTGCGGATCATCAGACTTTACTTACAATGTATATATATATATATATATATATATATATATATATATATATATATATATATATATATATATATATATATATATATATATATATATATATATATGTATATATATATATTCTTAATATATATCTTATATTGTAATTGAGTATAAAGGACTAGAACGCGGTTTGTAGTCGCATTCAAAGAGAACACTCTACCATTCAGTCACAACCCAACATAGAGATAAGGAATTTCAGGTGAAAATTTATCCAGTTAAACTCCAAACCTTTTCGAAAATAAAACTGAAAAGGAGTTACAGAGTGACGATCACGGTTCGTTTTGCATGAAAAATCGAGACGTTGCTATTGAGCTAAACCCCACACGCAGATAACGTATTTCTGAAAAATTGTTTTTACAAAAAAGATTTTTCCAGTTTTAAGAAATATATATTTTAGAAAGTATTAAAAATGGAGTTGCCATGAGTCGAAAGCTAGCACATTCAAAGCAATCCCTATCACACTAACATATGCTGTGTTTAAAATCATCATCCTTCCAGCATTGTACAATATACAGATTATCAAAAAAAATGACATCATTTTAAAAGCAATTATCTTGAAAACTACTAAGTCTAGCTCAATGAAATTGAACAGTTTAGTTGTTGAGCATCAAATGTTTATTATGATACCGATTTCATAAGTGTTCAATATGTGCACGGCCTGTGACACGGCTCACGTCAAGTCGGTAGTTAAGCTCTTGCCAAACACGCTGTAGCATGTCTCCGGTAGCACAATCCAGTGGAGAAGTGATTATCTGCTTGAGTTCAACAATGCTGACAGGAAGAGGGCAGGGGGAAGAACATAGACCAGTCATCTCCATAAAAAGAAATCACACGGGGACATGTTCGGTGACCGCGGCGGCCATTTCATCAGAAAACTGTCTTCTTCTCCTACCACCCCCAATCCAGGTCTCTGGCAGATCCTCATTAAGAAAACAAAAATAAAAGATTCAAATATAAAATCTGGGACCGTTTCTATACATTCTGTGCTTATTTCATCAAGAATTGCCAAAATTATTGGCCTGCGAAAAGGTGTCAAAATTTGGGGGTCACCCTGTATATATTCCCAATTTGCTGTTTGAAGCAATCCTTTGCGATGCCTTTTAAAGACTTTTTTCGTTTTCATTTCTTACATCACGTTCTTTTCTAAGTTTTGAAAAATATTGGAAATGTTGCGCCAACCGACAAAAACTCTTCCTTGAAAACGTTTGAGTTTATTCTCTTTGACATTCAGTAACCTCCTTGCATCTCAGTGGCATTGCCGCCTTGCTTGGGGTGAATTGATTAAACAAAAGTAAATACAAAAAGATCGATATAGAAATCAGTAGAATGTGACATTTGAAGGCAACAACATTACCTGTTGTTATTGGGGCTTTGAGAAATAATATTAAAAGGAGTAAAGAAATATGTCAATCAAATACCTGCTGAAGTGGTAGGAACATCAGACTTATGGATACTTCGCAAATCCTTCGTAGATTCCTCTCCCTGCAGTGGCCAAATTGTATGGCACCTCATTTTATTGCATCTTCGGACTCAAAAAAAAAAAACCCCTGTAATCTCTTGAAGACTTGGGTTGGAAATTGGGGGACAACACGCACTGCACAAAGCAAGGCAAAGCACAATAATATTAATAATAATAATAATAATAATAATAATAATAATGATAATAATAATAATAATAATAATAATACAAGGACCTCGATATAGAAATCAGTAGAATGTGGCATTTGAAGACAACATTACCTGTTGTTATTGGCGGTTTGAGAATTAATATTAAAAGGGGCAAACAAGCATGTGGATCAAATAGTGAAAAAACATTATACTCATGGGTACTTCTCAAATCTCTCTCTCTATATATGTATATATTAATATAGAGATTCCGCGATACGAAAAGCTGACATTCCACATGCGATACGAACGCTATCAGAACATCATTCTTACAGTTATACTCAATAAAGATACAGTGGCTGTGCTGGGATTCGAACCAGTACAGTTCAACTAGGAAACGGACACTCTACAACTGCAACTACAAATGACAGAAATTAGAGTCTGTCTATATTTCTGAGATGAGGTATTATGTACAGTATTTACATTATGCGGACTATTGTCCTCATCTTTGTCGCCGTATTTGTCACAACATTTCGGCCGTTGTACGCTCCGGCCTTCTTCAGGTGGTTGGAATTTCTAACTGAACCCTTTATTTCGATCACTATGGTAGACTGTTCTAGTTCCACGTTTGATGGATGTCAGTTATCTCCTGATAATTTTCCCTCTGAAAGTTCTCCACTGCCTTAACCGGGTAGTGAACTCACACTCTTTGGGTCTGTCACTGGATCTAACCAATGGCACAGTGGATAAAGGCGTTGGTTAATCCAGTGACAGACCCAAAGAGTGGACAGAAATTAGATAATTATTTTTTTCCAGTTATACGCAATATTTATTTGAACATATATATATATATATATATATATATATATATATATATATATATATATATATATATATATATATATATATATATATATATATATATATATACTCGACTCACCCGTCGAATTCTACGTATGAGGGACAAGCAGATCAATTCCCAGGAAACCGTCAGCCAGACAACAGCACATGACATTTGATTATAGTGGTGAAGGTTTCGTGTAGAACCATACACACTTTTTTGAAGGGCCGATTACAGAGACGTGGTGCGCTAAGTGCCACAAGAGTTGCCCTTCTCCCTAGAGCAGTTGTCATGCAAGGCTATAGAACCAAGTCTCTCCTGCTATTTACCCATAGCTGAAAGGAGAAGAAGAGGATTCATATATATATATATATATATATATATATATATATATATATATATATATAATTATAATAAATAAATAATTATATATAGATATATATATATATATATTTATATACACATACTTTTCACACACACACACATACATATATATATATATATATATATACGAAACTCTCCAGTCGTTTTTTTTTCGGGGTATTAGCACGTAAGTGAATGTAATGGAATTCGAACTATATATATATATATATATATATATATATATATATATATATAATGTCATCCACAGACAGACTGTTTCGCTGTATCACAGCTCATCAGTGCGGCTAGACATCCGGTTGCCTCTAGCTAGCTAGACTGAATTGGTATCAGGCAGATATTCTACCACTAAGCTGTCGGCGCACGGTCGGGATGAAGGTAGATTTTTAGCGTATTTATTTTTGGAAACACGCCCAGTGACCGACAGTGACTCAATTCGGCTTGCGAAGAGTCTCGCTATATAGCTATAATAGTCACTGTTTACAAACCCATACCTCAGCCCGAGAGTGCTCAACTGGAATTAAATTTAATTCAGGAGCTATTATATGGGAGTAATATGCTGTCTAACTCCTAAGATTTTATTGCCTTTTAATTTGTGTATTTACATATATCTGGACAAGCTTGAGGAATTGCGTTGTTAAGGTTTTTAAATTTTATTTTCTGGAACATTTCAATTTTTCAGATGTCGTTTCTTATTTTGCGCACATTAATTTGTTTCTTTCGTGTTTATTTCCTTGTTTGTATTTTTCCACCCCCTGTTTTTATTTTACACCGCCCCCGTTTTTATATTACAACACACCGCCCCGTTTTTATTTACCTATTTCGTATTTCTTTGGATTTAGTTCTTACCTGTTTATTTGTTTTATTTTTCCACATTTTTGTTTTTATTTGGGTGTCCACAATATTATTTGCATTATCTGCCAGCTTTAAAAAAAATACATAGAAACAAGCAAAGTTCACATAGTTCAGCCGTAGTGCCTATCGGCCACCATAAGCGAAAATTCACATCAGACGCCAGTATAAACAGAAGATTTAGCACAGCAATGAAACAGGCCGGTCCGAGAGCGATAGGAAAAAGAAAAAGGATGCAGCATTTTATGAGGTACAACATACACATTTCACGGAGTTGCCGGGATTTGATCGCAGGACATTTCAAGTACGGTGGGAGAACGTTTTCTCTGTAATATAAAACAAAGTTTAACTAAAATGTACTTTTTTGATTAAAAATAGACAGAACATGAATTTCAATTGAAGATGCAGGAGACGAACCCGGGACAGGTCGCATGCGAAGCGAAACCTCCACCACTGAGTTACAACTCCACTGTCGGCAATTGCAATTTATATGTATATATATATATATTCTTCCGTTTATACTCAATACAAGATTTAATATAGATATTTAACGAAGTTAACGGCATTTTACCGCAGGATATTTCATGTAGGTTCGGAAAACGTTTCCTCTGTGACATAAAGCCACGTTTCATTAAAATGTTTGTTTTTTTATTAAAGCTAAAAACACCATAACGTTCCATTGGATACCTGGGATATTTCACGTGCGAAGCGAACGCTCTACCACTGTGAAACAGCCCCACTGACGGCAACCGCAATTTATATATGTATATATATATATATTCTTCGGTTTATACACAATACAAGATTTAACAGGTACATTTAACGGAGTTGACGGCAGGACATTTCATGTATGATGGAGAAACGTTGCCTCTGTGACATAAAACCACGTTTCACTTAAATTTTCTTTTTTTATTGAGATTAGACACAACTAAAAGTTCCATTGGAGTTGCCAGAAGCCGAACCCGGTACATTTCACATGCGAAGCGAACGCGTTACCACTGACCTACAACACCCCGCCGAAGGCGACCCCAATTTTTTATGAATATATATTTCTATTCTTCCGTTTATACTCAATACAAGATTTAATATGGATATTCAACGGAGTTGACGGCAGTTGATCGCAGGTCATTTCAAGTACGATGGTAAAAATTTGCCTCTGTGACATAAAGCCACGTTTCACTAAAATGTCCTTTATTTATTAAAACTAGACACGACATGAAGTTCCATTGGAGTTGACAGGAGTGGAACCCGGGACATTTCACATGCGAAGCGAACGCTCGACCACTGAGCTTCAACCCCACCGACGGCAAACACAATTTGTTATGTATATATATATCTATTCTTCCGTTTATGCTCAATACAAGATTTAATATGGACATTCAACTGAGTTGACGGCAGTTGATCGCAGCACATTTCAAGTACGATGGGAAAAAGTTGCCTCTGTGACATAAAGCAACGTTACACTAAAATGTTCTTTTTTTTATTAAAAATAGGGACAACATGAAGTTCCATTGGAGTTGCCAGGAGTCGAAGCCGGGAGAGTTCACATGCGAAGCGAACGCACTACCACTGAGCTACAACCCCATCGATGGCAGCCGCAATGTTTCTATGTATATATATAACTATTCTTCCGTTTATACTCAATACAAGATATAGTATGGACATTCAACGGAGTTGACAGCAGTTGATCGCAGGACATTTCAAGTACGATGGTAAAAAGTTGCCTCTGTGATATAAAACAATGTTACACTAAAATGTTCTTTTTTTTATTAAAACTAGACAAAACTTGAAGTTCCAAGGAGTCGAACCCGGGACATTTTACATGCGAAGCGAACGCTCTACCACTAAGCTACAACCCCACCGACGGGAAACAAAATCTTTTATATATATATATATCTATTATTCCGTTTATACTCAATACAAGATTTAATATGGACATTAAAAAAGGTTGACAGCAGTTGATCGCAGGACATTTCAAGTACGATGGGAAAAAGTTGCCTCTGTGACATAAAGCAACGTTACACTTAAATGTTCTTTTTTTTTATTAAAACTAGACACAACATGAAGTCCCATTGTAGTAACCAGGAGTAGAACCCGGGACATTTCACATGCGAAGCGAACGCTCTACCACTGAGCTACAAACCCAACGACGGCAAACAACATCTTTTGTATATATATATATATCTATTATTCCGTTTATACTCAATACAAGATTTAATATGGACATTAAAAAAGGTTGACGGCAGTTGAACGCAGGAAATTTCAAGCACGATGGGAAAAAGTTGCCTCTGTGACATAAAGCAAAGTTACACTAAAATGATCTTTTTTTTATTAAAACTAGACTCGACACAATGTTCCATTGGACTTGACAGGAGTCGAACCCGGGACATTTCACATGCGAAGCGAACGCTCTACCAATGAGCTTAACCCAAACGACGGCAACCGTACTTTTTTATGTATATATATATCTATTATTACGTTTATACTCAATACAAGATTTACTATGGACATTCAAAGGAGTTGACAGGAGTAGATCGCAGGACATTTCAAGTACGATGGGAAAAAGTTGCCTCTGTGACATAAAGCAACGTTACACTAAAACGTTCTTTTTTTTATTAAAACTAGACTCGACATAATGTTCCATTGGAGTTGACAGGAGTCGAACCCGGGACATTTCACATGCGAAGCGAACGCTCTGCCACTGAGATACAACCCCACCGACGGGAAACACACTTTTTAATGTATATATATATCTATTCTTCCGTTTATATTCAATACAAGATTTAATATGGACATTAAACGGAGTTGACGGCAGTTGATCGCAGGACATTTCAAGTACGATGGGAAAAAGTTGCCTCTGTGACATAAAGCAACGTTACACTAAAATGTACTTTTTTTTAATTAAAACTAGAAACAACATGAAGCTCCATTGGAGCTGCCAGGAGTCGTACCCGCGACAGTTCACATGCGAAGCGAACGCTCTACCACTGATCATAACCCCATCGATGGTAATCGCAATTTTTTATGTATATATATATATCTATTCTTCCGTTTATACTCAATACAAGATATAATATGGACATTCAACGGAGTTGACGGCAGTTGATCGCAGGACATTTCAAGTACGATGGGAAAAAGTTGCCTCTGTGACATGAACCAACGTTACACAAAATGTTCTTTTTTTATTACAACTAGACACAACATGAAGTTCCATTGGAGCTGCCAGGAGTCGAACCCGGGACATTTCACACGCGAAGCGAACGCTCTACCACTGAGCTACAAGCCCACCGACAGTAAACGTAATTTCTTATGTATCTATATATCTATTCTTCCGTTTATACGCAATACAAGATATAATTTGGACATTCAACGGAGTCGACGGCAGTTGATCGCATGACATTTCAAGTACGATGGGAAAAATTTGCCTCTGTGACATAAACCAACGATACACTAAAATGATCTTTTTTTTATTAAAACTAGAAACAACATGAAGTTCCATTGGAGTTGCCAGGCGTCGAACCCGGGACATTTAACATGCGAAGCGAACGCTCTACCACTGAGCTACAAACCCACCGACAGCGACCGGTTTTTCTTATGTATCTATATATCTATTCTTCCGTTTATACGCAATACAAGATATAATATGGACATTCAACGGAGTTGACGGCAGTTGATCGCAGGACATTTCAAGTACGATGGGAAACAGTTGCCTCTGTGACATAAAGCAACGTTACACAAAATGTTCTTTTTTTATTACAACTAGACACAACATGAAGTTCCATTGGAGCCGCCAGGAGTAGAACCCGGGACATTTCACACGCGAAGCGAACGCTCTACCACTGAGCTACAAGCCCACCGACATTAAACGTAATTTCTTATGTATCTATATATCTATTCTTCCGTTTATACGCAATACAAGATATAATTTGGACATTCAACGGAGTTGACGGCAGTTGATCGCATGACATTTCAAGTACGATGGGAAAAATTTGCCTCTGTGACATAAACCAACGATACACTAAAATGTTCTTTTTTTTATTAAAACTAGACACAACATGAAATCCCACTGGAGTCGCCGGGAGCCGAAACCGGGACATTTCACGGAGTTGACGGCAGTTGATCGCATGACATTTCAAGTACGATGGGAAAAATTTACCTCTGTGACATAAAGCAACGTTACACTAACACGTACTTTTTTTTATTACAACTAGATACAACATGAAGTTCCATTGGAGTTGCCAGGAGTCGAACCCGGGACATTTCACATGCGAAGCGAACGCTCAACCACTGAGCTACAACCCCACCGACGGCAAACATAATTTCTTATGTATCTATATATCTATTCTTCCGTTTATACGCAATACAAGATATAATATGGACATTCAACGGAGTTGAAGGCAGTTGATAGCAGGACATTTCAAGTACGATGGGAAAAAGTTGCGTCTGTGACATAAACCAACGATACACTAAAATGTTCTTTTTTTTATTAAAACTAGACACAACATGAAATCCCACTGGAGTCGCCGGGAGCCGAAACCGGGACATTTCACTTGCGGAGCGAACGCTCTACCCCTGAGCTAAAACCCCACCGACGGCAAACGTAATTTCTTATGTATATATATAACTATTCTTCTGTTTATACGCAATACAAGATATAATATGGATATTCAACGGAGTTGACGGCAGTTGACCGCTTGACATTTCAAGTACGATCGGAAAAAGTTGCCTCTGTGACATAAACCAACGATACACTAAAATGTTCTTTTTTTTATTGAAACTAGACCCAACATGAAGTTCCATTGGAGTTGCCAGGAGTCGAACCCGGGACATTTCACTTGCGAAGCGAACGCTCTACCCCTGAGCTAAAACCCCACCGACGGCAAACGTAATTTCTTATGTATATATATATCTATTCTTCCGTTTATACTCAATACAAGATATAATATGGACATTCAACGGAGTTGACGGCAGTTGATCGCAGGACATTTCAAGTACGATGGGAAAAAGTTGCCTCTGTGACATAAAGCAACGTTACACTAAAATGTTCTTTTTTTTATTAAAACTAGATACAACATGAAGCTCCATTGGAGCTGCCAGGAGTCGAACCCGGGACAGTTCACATGCGAAGCGAACGCTCTACCATTGAGCTACAACCCCACCGACGGCAAACGTGATTTCTTATGTATATATATATATCTATTCTTCCGTTTATACGCAATACAAG
Organism: Acanthosepion lycidas; assembly: GCA_963932145.1. Lineage (NCBI taxonomy): Eukaryota > Metazoa > Mollusca > Cephalopoda > Sepiida > Sepiidae > Acanthosepion > Acanthosepion lycidas. Next base: position 21,633,327 of record OZ010599.1, read on the forward strand.
ATATAATATGGACATTCAACGGAGTTGACGGCAGTTGATCGCAGGACATTTCAAACACGATGGGAAAAAGTTGCCTCTGTGACATAAACCAACGATACACTAAAATGTTCTTTTTTTTATTAAAACTAGACACAACATGATGTTCCATTGGGGTTGCCAGGCGTCGAACCCGGGACATTTAACATGCGAAGCGAACGCTCTACCACTGAGCTACAAACCCACCGACAGCGACCGGTATTTCTTATGTATCTATAAATCTATTCTTCCGTTTATACGCAATACAAGATATAATATGGACATTCAACGGAGTTGACGGCAGTTGATCGCATGACATTTCAAGTACGATGGGAAACAGTTGCCTCTGTGACATAAAGCAACGTTACACAAAATGTTCTTTTTTTATTACAACTAGACACAACATGAAGTCCCATTGGAGCAGCAAGGAGTCGAACCCGGGACATTTCACACGCGAAGCGAACGCTCTACCACTGAGCTACAACCCCACCGACAGAAAACGTAATTTCTTATGTATCTATATATCTATTCTTCCGTTTATACGCAATACAAGATATAATATGGACATTCAACGGAGTTGACGGCAGTTGATCGCATGACATTTCAAGTACGATGGGAAAAATTTACCTCTGTGACATAAAGCAACGTTACACTAAAACGTACTTTTTTTTATTACAACTAGATACAACATGAGGTTCCATTGGAGTTGCCAGGAGTCGAACCCGGGACATTTCACATGCGAAGCGAACGCTCTACCACTGAGCTACAACCCCACCGACAGAAAACGTAATTTCTTATGTATCTATATATCTATTCTTCCGTTTATACGCAATACAAGATATAATATGGACATTCAACGGAGTTGACGGCAGTTGATCGCATGACATTTCAAGTACGATGGGAAAAATTTGCCTCTGTGACATAAAGCAACGTTACACTAAAATGTTCTTTTTTTTATTAAAACTAGACACAACATGAAGTTCCGTTGGAGTTACCAGGAGTCGAACCCGGGACATTTCACATGCGAAGCGAACGCTCTACCACTGAGCTACAACCCCACCGACGGCAAACATAATTTCTTATGTATATATATATCTATTCTTCCGTTTATACGCAATACAAGATATAATATGGACATTCAACGGAGTTGACGGCAGTTGATCGCAGGGCATTTCAAGTACGATGAGAAAAAGTTGCGTCTGTGACATAAACCAACGATACACTAAAATGTTCTTTTTTTTTATTAAAACTAGACACAACATGAGGTTCCATTGGAGTTGCCAGGAGTCGAACCCGGGACATTTCACATGCGAAGCGAACGCTCTACCACTGAGCTACAACCCCACCGACAGAAAACGTAATTTCTTATGTATCTATATATCTATTCTTCCGTTTATACGCAATACAAGATATAATATGGACATTCAACGGAGTTGACGGCAGTTGATCGCATGACATTTCAAGTACGATGGGAAAAATTTGCCTCTGTGACATAAAGCAACGTTACACTAAAATGTTCTTTTTTTTATTAAAACTAGACACAACATGAAGTTCCGTTGGAGTTACCAGGAGTCGAACCCGGGACATTTCACATGCGAAGCGAACGCTCTACCACTGAGCTACAACCCCACCGACGGCAAACATAATTTCTTATGTATATATATATCTATTCTTCCGTTTATACGCAATACAAGATATAATATGGACATTCAACGGAGTTGACGGCAGTTGATCGCAGGGCATTTCAAGTACGATGAGAAAAAGTTGCGTCTGTGACATAAACCAACGATACACTAAAATGTTCTTTTTTTTTATTAAAACTAGACACAACATGAAGTTCCGTTGGAGTTACCAGGAGTCGAACTCGGGACATTTCACATGCGTAGCGAACGCTCTACCACTGAGCTACAACCCCACCGACAGCAATCAGAATTTCTTATGTATCTATATATCTATTCTTCAGTTTATACGCAATACAAGATATAATATGGACATTCAACGGAGTTGACGGCAGTTGATCGCAGGACATTTCAAGTACGATGGGGAAAAGTTGCCTTTGTGACATAAAGCAACGTTACACTAAAATGTTCTTTTTTTTATTACAACTAGACACAACATGAAGTTCCATTGGAGTGTCAGGAGTCGAACCCGGGACATTTCACATGCGAAGCGAACGCTCTACCACTGAGCTACAACCCCACCGCCAGCAATCGGAATTTCTTATGTATCTATATATCTATTCTTCCGTTTATACGCAATACAAGATATAATATGGACATTCAACGGAGTTGACGGCAGTTGATCGCATGACATTTCAAGTACGATGGGAAAAATTTGCCTCTGTGACATAAAGCAACGTTACACTAAAATGTTCTCTTTTTTATTACAACTAGACACAACATGAAGTTCCATTGGAGTTGCCAGGAGTCGAACTCGGGACATTTCACATGCGAAGCGAACGCTCTACCACTGAGCTACAACCCCACCGACAGCAATCGGAATTTCTTATGTATCTATATATCTATTCTTCAGTTTATACGCAATACAAGATATAATATGGACATTCAACGGAGTTGACGGCAGTTGATCGCATGACATTTCAAGTACGATGGGAAAAATTTGCCTCTGTGACATAAAGCAACGTTACACTAAAATGTTCTTTTTTTTATTACAACTAGACACAACATGAAGTTCCATTGGAGTTGCCAGGAGTCGAACCCGGGACATTTCACATGCAAAGCGAACGCTCTACCACTGAGCTACAACCCCACCGACAGCAATCAGAATTTCTTATGTATCTATATATCTATTCTTCCGTTTATACGCAATACAAGATATAATATGGACATTCAACGGAGTTGACGGCAGTTGATCGCATGACATTTCAAGTCCGATGGGAAAAATTTACCTCTGTGACATAAAGCAACGTTACACTAAAATGTTCTTTTTTTTATTACAACTAGACACAACATGAAGTTCCTTTGGAGTTGCCAGGAATCGAACCCGTGACATTTCACATGCGAAGCGAACGCTCTACCACTGAGCTACAAACCCTCTTAATTTCTTATGTATGTATATATCTATTCTTCCGTTTATACGCAATACAAGATATAATATGGACATTCACCGGAGTTGTCGGCAGTTGATCGCATGACATTTCTAGTACGATGGGAAAAATTTACCTCTGTGACATAAAGCAATGTTACACTAAAATGTACTTTTTTTTATTACAACTAGATACAACATGAAGTTCCATTGGAGTTGCCAGGAGTCGAACCCGGGACATTTCACATGCGAAGCGAACGCTCTACCACTGAGCTACAACCCCACCGACAGCAAACGTAATTTCTTATGTATCTATATATCTATTCTTCCGTTTATACGCAATACAAGATATAATATGGACATTCAACGGAGTTGTCGGCAGTTGATCGCATGACATTTCAAGTACGATGGGAAAAATTTGCCTCTGTGACATAAAGCAACGTTACACTAAAATGTTCTTTTTTTTATTAAAACTAGACACAACATGAAGTTCCATTCGAGTCGCCAGGAATCGAAACCGGGACATTTCACATGCGAAGCGAACGCTCTACCACTGACCTACAACCCCACCGACGGCAAACATAATTTCTTATGTATATATATATCTATTCTTCCGTTTATACGCAATACAAGATATAATATGGACATTCAACGGAGTTGACGGCAGTTGATCGCAGGGCATTTCAAGTACGATGGGAAAAAGTTGCGTCTGTGACATAAACCAACGATACACTAAAATGTTCTTTTTTTTTATTAAAACTAGACACAACATGAAGTTCCATTGCAGTTGCCAGGAGTCGAAACCGGGACATTTCACATGCGAAGCGAACGCTCTACCGCTGAGCTACAACCCCACCGACAGCAATCGTAATTTCTTATGTATCTATATATCTATTCTTCAGTTTATACGCAATACAAGATATAATATGGACATTCAACGGAGTTGACGGCAGTTGATCGCAGGACATTTCAAGTACGATGGGAAAAAGTTGCCTCTGTGACATAAAGCAACGTTACACTTAAATGTTCTTTTTTTTTATTACAACTAGATACAACATGAAGTTCCATTGGAGTTGCCAGGAGTCGAACCCGGGACATTTCACATGCGAAGCGAACGCTCTACCACTGAGCTACAACCCCACCGACGGCAAACATAATTTCTTATGTATATATATATCTATTCTTCCATTTATACGCCATACAAGATATAATATGGACATTCAACGGAGTTGACGGCAGTTGATCGCATGACATTTCAAGTACGATGGGAAAAATTTGCCTCTGTGATATAAAGCAACGTTACACTAAAATGTTCTTTTTTTTATTACTACTAGACACAACATGAAGTTTCATTGGAGTTGCCAGGAGGCGAACCCGGGACATTTCACATGCGAAGCGAACGCTCTTCGACTGAGCTACAACCCCACCGACAGCAATCGGAATTTCTTATGTATCTATATATCTATTCTTCTGTTTATACGCAATACAAGGTATAATATGGACATTCAACGGAGTTGACGGCAGTTGATCGCATGACATTTCAAGTACGATGGGAATAATTTGCCTGTGTGACATAAAGCAACGTTACACTAAAATGTTCTTTTTTTTATTACAACTAGACACAACATGAAGTTCCATTGGAGTTGCCAGGAGTCGAAACCGGGACATTTCACATGCGAAGCGAACGCTCTAATACTGAGCTACAACCCCACCGACGGTAAGCATAATTTCTTATGTATATATATATCTATTCTTCCGTTTATACGCAATACAAGATATAATATGGACATTCAACGGAGTTGACGGCAGTTGATCGCAGGACATTTCAAGTACGATGGGAAAAAGTTGCCTCTGTGACATAAAGCAACGTTACACTAAAATGTTCTTTTTTTTATTACAACTAGACACAACATGAAGTTCCATTGGAGTTGCCAGGAGTCGAACCCGGGACATTTCACATGCGAAGCGAACGCTCTACCACTGAACTACAACCCCACCGACAGCAATCGGAATTTCTTATGTATCTATATATCTATTCTTCCGTTTATACGCAATACAAGATATAATATGGACATTCAACGGAGTTGACGGCAGTTGATCGCATGACATTTCAAGTACGATGGGAAAAATTTGCCTCTGTGACATAAAGCAACGTTACACTAAAATGTTCTTTTTTTTTTATTACAACTAGACACAACATGAAGTTCCATTGGAGTTGCCAGGAGTCGAACCCGGGACATTTCACATGCGAAGCGAACGCTCTACCACTGAGCTACAACCCCACCGACGGCAAACATAATTTCTTATGTATATATATATCTATTCTTCCGTTTATACGCCATACAAGATATAATATGGACATTCAACGGAGTTGACGGCAGTTGATCGCAGGACATTTCAAGTACGATGGGAAAATGTTGCCTCTGTGAAATAAACCAACGATACACTAAAATGTTCTTTTTTTTTTAAACTAGACACAACATGAAGTTCCATTGGAGTGTCAGGAGTCGAACCCGGGACATTTCACATGCGAAGCGAACGCTCTCCCACTGAGCTACAACCCCACCGACAGCAATCGTAATTTCTTATGTATCTATATATCTATTCTTCTGTTTATACGCAATACAAGGTATAATATGGACATTCAACGGAGTTGACGGCAGTTGATCGCATGACATTTCAATTACGATGGGAATAATTTGCCTGTGTGTCATAAAGCAAAGTTACACTAAATGTTCTTTTTTTTATTACAACTAGACACAACATGAAGTTCCATTGGAGTTGCCAGGAGTCGAAACCGGGACATTTCACATGCGAAGCGAACGCTCTAATACTGAGCTACAACCCCACCGACGGTATACCTAATTTCTTATGTATATATATATCTATTCTTCCGTTTATACGCAATACAAGATATAATATGGACATTCAACGGTGTTGACGGCAGTTGATCGCATGACATTTCAAGTACGATGGGAAAAATTTGCCTCTGTGACATAAAGCAACGTTACACTAAAATGTTCTTTTTTTTATTACAACTAGACACAACATGAAGTTCCATTGGAGTTGAACAGGAGTCGAACCCAGGACATTTCACATGCGAAGCGAACGCTCTACCACTGAGCTACAACCCCACCGACAGTTAATGAAATTTCTTATGTATCTATATATCTATTCTTCCGTTTATACGCAATACAAGATATAATATGGACATTCAGCGGAGTTGACGGCAGTTCATCGCATGACATTTCAAGTACGATGGTAAAATTTGCCTCTGTGACATAAAGCAACGTTACACTAAAATGTTCTTTTTTTTTATTACAACTAGACACAACATGAAGTTCCATTGGATTTGCCAGGAGTTGAACCCGGGACGTTTCACATGCGAAGCGAACGCTCTACCACTGAGCTACAACCTCACCGACAGTAATCGGAATTTCTTATGTATCTATATATCTATTCTTCAGTTTATACGCAATACAAGATATAATATGGACATTCAACGGAGTTGACGGCAGTTGATCGCATGACATTTCAAGTACGATGGGAATAATTTGCCTGTGTGACATAAAGCAACGTTACACTAAAATGTTCTTTTTTTTATTACAACTAGACACAACATGAAGTTCCATTGGAGTTGCCAGGATTCGAATCCGGGACATTTCACATGCGAAGCGAACGCTCTACCACTGAGCTACAACCCCACCGACAGCAATCGTAATTTCTTATGTATCTATATATCTATTCTTCCGTTTATACGCAATACAAGATATAATATGGACATTCAACAGAGTTGACGGCAGTTGATCGCATGACATTTCAAGTACGATGGGAAAAAGTTGCCTCTGTGACATAAAGCAACGTTACACTAAAATGTTCTTTTTTTTTATTACAATTAGACACAACATGAAGTTCCATTGGAGTTGCCAGGAGTCGAATCCGGGACATTTCACATGTGAAGCGAACGCTCTACCACTGAGCTACAACCCCACCGACAGCAATCGTAATTTCTTATGTATCTATATATCTATTCTTCCGTTTATACGCAATACAAGATATAATATGGACATTCAACAGAGTTGACGGCAGTTGATCGCATGACATTTCAAGTACGATGGGAAAAAGTTGCCTCTGTGACATAAAGCAACGTTACACTAAAATGTTCTTTTTTTTTATTACAATTAGACACAACATGAAGTTCCATTGGAGTTGCCAGGAGTCGAATCCGGGACATTTCACATGCGAAGCGAACGCTCTACCACTGAGCTACAACCCCACCGACAGTAGTCGTAATTTCTTATGTATCTATATATCTATTCTTCCGTTTATACGCAATACAAGATATAATATGGACATTCAACGGAGTTGAAGGCAGTTGATCGCATGACATTTCAAGTACGATGGGAAAAATTTGCCTCTGTGACATAAAGCAAAGTTACACTAAAATGTTCTTTTTTTTATTACAACTAGACACAACATGAAGTTCCATTGGAGTTGCCAGGAGTCGAATCCGGGACATTTCACATGCGAAGCGAACGCTCTACCACTGAGCTACAACCCCACCGACAGCAATCGTAATTTCTTATGTATCTATATATCTATTCTTCCGTTTATACGCAATACAAGATATAATATGGACATTCAACGGAGTTGACGGCAGTTGATCGCATGACATTTCAAGTACGATGGGAAAAATTTGCCTCTGTGACATAAAGCAACGTTACACTAAAATGTTCTTTTTTTTATTACAATTAGTCACAACATGAAATTCCATTGGAGTTGCCAGGAGTCAAACCCGGGACATTTCACATGCGAAGCGAACGCTCTACCACTGAGCTACAACCCCACCGACAGCAATCGTAATTTCTTATGTATCTATATATCTATTCTTCCGTTTATACGCAATACAAGATATAATATGGACATTCAACGGAGTTGACGGCAGTTGATCCCATGACATTTCAAGTACGATGGGAAAAAGTTGCCTCTGTGACATAAAGCAACGTTACACTAAAATGTTCTTTTTTTATTACAACTAGACACAACATGAAGTCCCATTGGAGTTGCCAGGAGTCGAACCCGGGACATTTCACATGCGAAGCGGACGCTGTACCACTGAACTACAACCCCACCGACAGCAATCGTAATTTCTTATGTATCTATATATCTATTCTTCCGTTTATACGCAATACAAGATATAATATGGACATTCAACAGAGTTGACGGCAGTTGATCGCATGACATTTCAAGTACGATGGGAAAAAGTTGCCTCTGTGACATAAAGCAACGTTACACTAAAATGTTCTTTTTTTTATTACAACTAGACACAACATGAAGTTCCATTGGAGTTGCCAGGAGTCGAATCCGTGACATTTCACATGCGAAGAGAACGCTCTACCACTGAGCTACAACCCCACCGACAGTAGTCGTAATTTCTTATGTATCTATATATCTATTCTTCCGTTTATACGCAATACAAGATATAATATGGACATTCAACGGAGTTGAAGGCAGTTGATCGCAGGACATTTCAAGTACGATTGGAAAAATTTGCCTATGTGATATAAAGCAACGTTACACTAAAATGTTCTTTTTTTTATTGCAACTACACACAACATGAAGTTCCACTGGAGTTGCCAGGAGTCGAACCCGGGACATTTCACATGCGAAGCGAACGCTCTACCACTGAGCTACAACCCCACCGACAGCAATCGTAATTTCTTATGTATCTATATATCTATTCTTCCGTTTATACGCAATACAAGATATAATATGGACATTCAACGGAGTTGACGGCAGTTGATCGCATGACATTTCAAGTACGATGGGAAAAATTTGCCTCTGTGACATAAAGCAAAGTTACACTAAAATGTTCTTTTTTTTATTACAACTAGACACAACATGAAGTTCCATTGGAGTTGCCAGGAGTCGAATCCGGGACATTTCACATGCGAAGCGAACGCTCTACCACTGAGCTACAACCCCACCGACAGCAATCGTAATTTCTTATGTATCTATATATCTATTCTTCCGTTTATACGCAATACAAGATATAATATGGACATTCAACAGAGTTGACGGCAGTTGATCGCATGACATTTCAAGTACGATGGGAAAAAGTTGCCTCTGTGACATAAAGCAACGTTACACTAAAATGTTCTTTTTTTTATTACAACTAGACACAACATGAAGTTCCATTGGAGTTGCCAGGAGTCGAATCCGTGACATTTCACATGCGAAGAGAACGCTCTACCACTGAGCTACAAACCCACCGACAGTAGTCGTAATTTCTTATGTATCTATATATCTATTCTTCCGTTTATACGCAATACAAGATATAATATGGACATTCAACGGAGTTGAAGGCAGTTGATCGCAGGACATTTCAAGTACGATTGGAAAAATTTGCCTATGTGATATAAAGCAACGTTACACTAAAATGTTCTTTTTTTTATTGCAACTAGACACAACATGAAGTTCCACTGGATTTGCCAGGAGTCGAACCCGGGACATTTCACATGCGAAGCGAACGCTCTACCACTGAGCTACAACCCCACCGACAGCAATCGTAATTTCTTATGTATCTATATATCTATTCTTCCGTTTATACGCAATACAAGATATAATATGGACATTCAACGGAGTTGACGGCAGTTGATCGCATGACATTTCAAGTACGATGGGAAAAATTTGCCTCTGTGACATAAAGCAAAGTTACACTAAAATGTTCTTTTTTTTATTACAACTAGACACAACATGAAGTTCCATTGGAGTTGCCAGGAGTCGAATCCGGGACATTTCACATGCGAAGCGAACGCTCTACCACTGAGCTACAACCCCACCGACAGCAATCGTAATTTCTTATGTATCTATATATCTATTCTTCCGTTTATACGCAATACAAGATATAATATGGACATTCAACGGAGTTGACGGCAGTTGATCGCATGACATTTCAAGTACGATGGGAAAAATTTGCCTCTGTGACATAAAGCAACGTTACACTAAAATGTTCTTTTTTTTATTACAACTAGTCACAACATGAAATTCCATTGGAGTTGCCAGGAGTCGAACCCGGGACATTTCACATGCGAAGCGAACGCTCTACCACTGAGCTACAACCCCACCGACAGCAATCGTAATTTCTTATGTATCTATATATCTATTCTTCCGTTTATACGCAATACAAGATATAATATGGACATTCAACGGAGTTGACGGCAGTTGATCCCATGACATTTCAAGTACGATGGGAAAAAGTTGCCTCTGTGACATAAAGCAACGTTACACTAAAATGTTCTTTTTTTTATTACAACTAGACACAACATGAAGTCCCATTGGAGTTGCCAGGAGACGAACCCGGGACATTTCACATGCGAAGCGGACGCTGTACCACTGAACTACAACCCCACCGACAGCAATCGTAATTTCTTATGTATCTATATATCTATTCTTCCGTTTATACGCAATACAACATATAATATGGACATTCAACAGAGTTGACGGCAGTTGATCGCATGACATTTCAAGTACGATGGGAAAAAGTTGCCTCTGTGACATAAAGCAACGTTACACTAAAATGTTCTTTTTTTTATTACAACTAGACACAACATGAAGTTCCATTGGAGTTGCCAGGAATCGAATCCGTGACATTTCACATGCGAAGCGAACGCTCTACCACTGAGCTACAACCCCACCGACAGTAGTCGTAATTTCTTATGTATCTATATATATATTCTTCCGTTTATACGCAATACAAGATATAATATGGACATTCAACGGAGTTGACGGCAGTTGATCGCATGATATTTCAAGTACGATGGGAAAAATTTGCCTCTGTGACATAAAGCAAAGTTACACTAAAATGTTCTTTTTTTTATTACAACTAGACACAACATGAAGTTCCATTGGAGTTGCCAGGAGTCGCATCCGGGACATTTCACACGCGAAGCGAACGCTCTACCACTGAGCTACAACCCCACCGACAGCAATCGTAATTTCTTATGTATCTATATATCTATTCTTCCGTTTATACGCAATACAAGATATAATATGGACATTCAACGGAGTTGAAGGCAGTTGATCGCATGACATTTCAAGTACGATTGGAAAAATTTGCCTCTGTGACATAAAGCAACGTTACACTAAAATGTTCTTTTTTTTATTACAACTAGACACAACATGAAGTTCCATTGGAGTTGCCAGGAGTCGAATCCGGGACATTTCACATGCGAAGCGAACGCTCTACCACTGAGCTACAACCCCACCGACAGCAATCGTAATTTCTTATGTATCTATATATCTATTCTTCCGTTTATACGCAATACAAGATATAATATGGACATTCAACGGAGTTGACGGCAGTTGATCCCATGACATTTCAAGTACGATGGGAAAAAGTTGCCTCAGTGACATAAAGCAACGTTACACTAAAATGTTCTTTTTTTATTACAACTAGACACAACATGAAGTCCCATTGGAGTTGCCAGGAGTCGAACCCGGGACATTTCACATGCGTAGCGGACGCTGTACCACTGAACTACAACCCCATCGACAGCAATCGTAATTTCTTATGTATCTATATATCTATTCTTCCGTTTATACGCAATACAAGATATAATATGGACATTCAACGGAGTTGAAGGCAGTTGATCGCAGGACATTTCAAGTACGATTGGAAAAATTTGCCTATGTGATATAAAGCAACGTTACACTAAAATGTTCTTTTTTTTATTGCAACTACACACAACATGAAGTTCCACTGGAGTTGCCAGGAGTCGAACCCGGGACATTTCACATGCGAAGCGAACGCTCTACCACTGAGCTACAACCCCACCGACAGCAATCGTAATTTCTTATGTATCTATATATCTATTCTTCCGTTTATACGCAATACAAGATATAATATGGACATTCAACGGAGTTGACGGCAGTTGATCGCATGACATTTCAAGTACGATGGGAAAAATTTGCCTCTGTGACATAAAGCAAAGTTACACTAAAATGTTCTTTTTTTTATTACAACTAGACACAACATGAAGTTCCATTGGAGTTGCCAGGAGTCGAATCCGGGACATTTCACATGCGAAGCGAACGCTCTACCACTGAGCTACAACCCCACCGACAGCAATCGTAATTTCTTATGTATCTATATATCTATTCTTCCGTTTATACGCAATACAAGATATAATATGGACATTCAACAGAGTTGACGGCAGTTGATCGCATGACATTTCAAGTACGATGGGAAAAAGTTGCCTCTGTGACATAAAGCAACGTTACACTAAAATGTTCTTTTTTTTATTACAACTAGACACAACATGAAGTTCCATTGGAGTTGCCAGGAGTCGAATCCGTGACATTTCACATGCGAAGAGAACGCTCTACCACTGAGCTACAACCCCACCGACAGTAGTCGTAATTTCTTATGTATCTATATATCTATTCTTCCGTTTATACGCAATACAAGATATAATATGGACATTCAACGGAGTTGAAGGCAGTTGATCGCATGACATTTCAAGTACGATTGGAAAAATTTGCCTATGTGATATAAAGCAACGTTACACTAAAATGTTCTTTTTTTTATTGCAACTAGACACAACATGAAGTTCCACTGGATTTGCCAGGAGTCGAACCCGGGACATTTCACATGCGAAGCGAACGCTCTACCACTGAGCTACAACCCCACCGACAGCAATCGTAATTTCTTATGTATCTATATATCTATTCTTCCGTTTATACGCAATACAAGATATAATATGGACATTCAACGGAGTTGACGGCAGTTGATCGCATGACATTTCAAGTACGATGGGAAAAATTTGCCTCTGTGACATAAAGCAAAGTTACACTAAAATGTTCTTTTTTTTATTACAACTAGACACAACATGAAGTTCCATTGGAGTTGCCAGGAGTCGAATCCGGGACATTTCACATGCGAAGCGAACGCTCTACCACTGAGCTACAACCCCACCGACAGCAATCGTAATTTCTTATGTATCTATATATCTATTCTTCCGTTTATACGCAATACAAGATATAATATGGACATTCAACGGAGTTGACGGCAGTTGATCGCATGACATTTCAAGTACGATGGAAAAAATTTGCCTCTGTGACATAAAGCAACGTTACACTAAAATGTTCTTTTTTTTATTACAACTAGTCACAACATGAAATTCCATTGGAGTTGCCAGGAGTCGAACCCGGGACATTTCACATGCGAAGCGAACGCTCTACCACTGAGCTACAACCCCACCGACAGCAATCGTAATTTCTTATGTATCTATATATCTATTCTTCCGTTTATACGCAATACAAGATATAATATGGACATTCAACGGAGTTGACGGCAGTTGATCCCATGACATTTCAAGTACGATGGGAAAAAGTTGCCTCTGTGACATAAAGCAACGTTACACTAAAATGTTCTTTTTTTTATTACAACTAGACACAACATGAAGTCCCATTGGAGTTGCCAGGAGACGAACCCGGGACATTTCACATGCGAAGCGGACGCTGTACCACTGAACTACAACCCCACCGACAGCAATCGTAATTTCTTATGTATCTATATATCTATTCTTCCGTTTATACGCAATACAACATATAATATGGACATTCAACAGAGTTGACGGCAGTTGATCGCATGACATTTCAAGTACGATGGGAAAAAGTTGCCTCTGTGACATAAAGCAACGTTACACTAAAATGTTCTTTTTTTTATTACAACTAGACACAACATGAAGTTCCATTGGAGTTGCCAGGAATCGAATCCGTGACATTTCACATGCGAAGCGAACGCTCTACCACTGAGCTACAACCCCACCGACAGTAGTCGTAATTTCTTATGTATCTATATATATATTCTTCCGTTTATACGCAATACAAGATATAATATGGACATTCAACGGAGTTGACGGCAGTTGATCGCATGACATTTCAAGTACGATGGGAAAAATTTGCCTCTGTGACATAAAGCAAAGTTACACTAAAATGTTCTTTTTTTTATTACAACTAGACACAACATGAAGTTCCATTGGAGTTGCCAGGAGTCGCATCCGGGACATTTCACACGCGAAGCGAACGCTCTACCACTGAGCTACAACCCCACCGACAGCAATCGTAATTTCTTATGTATCTATATATCTATTCTTCCGTTTATACGCAATACAAGATATAATATGGACATTCAACGGAGTTGAAGGCAGTTGATCGCATGACATTTCAAGTACGATTGGAAAAATTTGCCTCTGTGACATAAAGCAACGTTACACTAAAATGTTCTTTTTTTTATTACAACTAGACACAACATGAAGTTCCATTGGAGTTGCCAGGAGTCGAATCCGGGACATTTCACATGCGAAGCGAACGCTCTACCACTGAGCTACAACCCCACCGACAGCAATCGTAATTTCTTATGTATCTATATATCTATTCTTCCGTTTATACGCAATACAAGATATAATATGGACATTCAACGGAGTTGACGGCAGTTGATCCCATGACATTTCAAGTACGATGGGAAAAAGTTGCCTCAGTGACATAAAGCAACGTTACACTAAAATGTTCTTTTTTTATTACAACTAGACACAACATGAAGTCCCATTGGAGTTGCCAGGAGTCGAACCCGGGACATTTCACATGCGTAGCGGACGCTGTACCACTGAACTACAACCCCATCGACAGCAATCGTAATTTCTTATGTATCTATATATCTATTCTTCCGTTTATACGCAATACAAGATATAATATGGACATTCAACAGAGTTGACGGCAGTTGATCGCATGACATTTCAAGTACGATGGGAAAAAGTTGCCTCTGTGACATAAAGCAACGTTACACTAAAATGTTCTTTTTTTTATTACAACTAGACACAACATGAAGTTCCATTGGAGTTGCCAGGAGTCGAATCCGTGACATTTCACATGCGAAGAGAACGCTCTACCACTGAACTACAACCCCACCGACAGTAGTCGTAATTTCTTATGTATCTATATATCTATTCTTCCGTTTATACGCAATACAAGATATAATATGGACATTCAACGGAGTTGAAGGCAGTTGATCGCAGGACATTTCAAGTACGATTGGAAAAATTTGCCTATGTGATATAAAGCAACGTTACACTAAAATGTTCTTTTTTTTATTGCAACTAGACACAACATGAAGTTCCACTGGAGTTGCCAGGAGTCGAACCCGGGACATTTCACATGCGAAGCGAACGCTCTACCACTGAGCTACAACCCCACCGACAGCAATCATAATTTCTTATGTATCTATATATATATTCTTCCGTTTATACGCAATACAAGATATAATATGGACATTCAACGGAGTTGACGGCAGTTGATCGCATGACATTTCAAGTACGATGGGAAAAATTTGCCTCTGTGACATAAAGCAAAGTTACACTAAAATGTTCTTTTTTTTATTACAACTAGACACAACATGAAGTTCCATTGGAGTTGCCAGGAGTCGAATCCGGGACATTTCACATGCGAAGCGAACGCTCTACCACTGAGCTACAACCCCACCGACAGCAATCGTAATTTCTTATGTATCTATATATCTATTCTTCCGTTTATACGCAATACAAGATATAATATGGACATTCAACGGAGTTGAAGGCAGTTGATCGCATGACATTTCAAGTACGATTGGAAAAATTTGCCTCTGTGACATAAAGCAACGTTACACTAAAATGTTCTTTTTTTTATTACAACTAGACACAACATGAAGTTCCATTGGAGTTGCCAGGAGTCGCATCCGGGACATTTCACATGCGAAGCGAACGCTCTACCACTGAGCTACAACCCCACCGACAGCAATCGTAATTTCTTATGTATCTATATATCTATTCTTCCGTTTATACGCAATACAAGATATAATATGGACATTCAACGGAGTTGAAGGCAGTTGATCGCATGACATTTCAAGTACGATTGGAAAAATTTGCCTCTGTGACATAAAGCAACGTTACACTAAAATGTTCTTTTTTTTATTACAACTAGACACAACATGAAGTTTCATTGGATTTGCCAGGAGTCGAATCCGGGACATTTCACATGCGAAGCGAACGCTCTACCACTGAGCTACAACCCCACCGACAGCAATCGTAATTTCTTATGTATCTATATATCTATTCTTCCGTTTATACGCAATACAATATATAATATGGACATTCAACTGAGTTGAAGGCAGTTGATCGCATGACATTTCAAGTACGATGGGAAAAATTTGCCTCTGTGACATAAAGCAACGTTACACTAAAATGTTCTTTTTTTTATTACAACTAGACACAACATGAAGTTCCATTGGAGTTGCCAGGAGTCGAATCCGTGACATTTCACATACGAAGCGAACGCTCTACCACTGAGCTACAACCCCACCGACAGTAGTCGTAATTTCTTATGTATCTATATATCTATTCTTCCGTTTATACGCAATACAAGATATAATATGGACATTCAACGGAGTTGAAGGCAGTTGATCGCAGGACATTTCAAGTACGATTGGAAAAATTTGCCTCTGTGATATAAAGCAACGTTACACTAAAATGTTCTTTTTTTTATTGCAACTAGACACAACATGAAGTTCCATTGGAGTTGCCAGGAGTCGAATCCGGGACATTTCACATGCGAAGCGAACGCTCTACCACTGAGCTACAACCCCACCGACAGCAATCGTAATTTCTTATGTATCTATATATCTATTCTTCCGTTTATACGCAATACAAGATATAATATGGACATTCAACGGAGTTGAAGGCAGTTGATCGCATGACATTTCAAGTACGATTGGAAAAATTTGCCTCTGTGACATAAAGCAACGTTACACTAAAATGTTCTTTTTTTTATTACAACTAGACACAACATGAAGTTCCATTGGAGTTGCCAGGAGTCGAATCCGGGACATTTCACACGCGAAGCGAACGCTCTACCACTGAGCTACAACCCCACCGACAGCAATCGTAATTTCTTATGTATCTATATATCTATTCTTCCGTTTATACGCAATACAAGATATAATATGGACATTCAACGGAGTTGACGGCAGTTGATCGCATGACATTTCAAGTACGATGGGAAAAATTTGCCTCTGTGACATAAAGCAACGTTACACTAAAATGTTCTTTTTTTTATTACAACTAGTCACAACATGAAATTCCATTGGAGTTGCCAGGAGTCGAACCCGGGACATTTCACATGCGAAGCAAACGCTCTACCACTGAGCTACAACCCCACCGACAGCAATCGTAATTTCTTATGTATCTATATATCTATTCTTCCGTTTATACGCAATACAAGATATAATATGGACATTCAACGGAGTTGACGGCAGTTGATCGCATGACATTTCAAGTACGATGGGAAAAAGTTGCCTCTGTGACATAAAGCAACGTTACACTAAAATGTTCTTTTTTTATTACAACTAGACACAACATGAAGTTCCATTGGAGTTGCCAGGAGTCGAACCCGGGACATTTCACATGCGAAGCGGACGCTGTACCACTGAACTACAACCCCACCGACAGCAATCGTAATTTCTTATGTATCTATATATCTATTCTTCCGTTTATACGCAATACAAGATATAATATGGACATTCAACGGAGTTGAAGGCAGTTGATCGCAGGACATTTCAAGTACGATTGGAAAAATTTGCCTCTGTGATATAAAGCAACGTTACACTAAAATGTTCTTTTTTTTATTGCAACTAGACACAACATGAAGTTCCACTGGAGTTGCCAGGAGTCGAACCCGGGACATTTCACATGCGAAGCGAACGCTCTACCGCTGAGCTACAACCCCACCGACAGCAATCGTAATTTCTTATGTATCTATATATCTATTTTTCCGTTTATACGCAATACAAGATATAATATGGACATTCAACGGAGTTGACGGCAGTTGATCGCATGACATTTCAAGTACGATGGGAAAAATTTGCCTCTGTGACATAAAGCAAAGTTACACTAAAATGTTCTTTTTTTTATTACACCTAGACACAACATGAAGTTCCATTGGAGTTGCCAGGAGTCGAATCCGGGACATTTCACATGCGAAGCGAACGCTCTACCACTGAGCTACAACCCCACCGACAGCAATCGTAATTTCTTATGTATCTATATATCTATTCTTCCGTTTATACGCAATACAAGATATAATATGGACATTCAACGGAGTTGAAGGCAGTTGATCGCATGACATTTCAAGTACGATTGGAAAAATTTGCCTCTGTGACATAAAGCAAAGTTACACTAAAATGTTCTTTTTTTTATTACAACTAGACACAACATGAAGTTCCATTGGAGTTGCCAGGAGTCGAATCCGGGACATTTCACACGCGAAGGGAACGCTCTACCACTGAGCTACAACCCCACCGACAGCAATCGTAATTTCTTATGTATCTATATATCTATTCTTCCGTTTATACGCAATACAAGATATAATATGGACATTCAACGGAGTTGACGGCAGTTGATCGCATGACATTTCAAGTACGATGGGAAAAATTTGCCTCTGTGACATAAAGCAACGTTACACTAAAATGTTCTTTTTTTTATTACAACTAGTCACAACATGAAATTCCATTGGAGTTGCCAGGAGTCGAACCCGGGACATTTCACATGCGAAGCGAACGCTCTACCACTGAGCTACAACCCCACCGACAGCAATCGTAATTTCTTATGTATCTATATATCTATTCTTCCGTTTATACGCAATACAAGATATAATATGGACATTCAACGGAGTTGACGGCAGTTGATCCCATGACATTTCAAGTACGATGGGAAAAAGTTGCCTCTGTGACATAAAGCAACGTTACACTAAAATGTTCTTTTTTTATTACAACTAGACACAACATGAAGTCCCATTGGATTTGCCAGGAGTCGAACCCGGGACATTTCACATGCGAAGCGGACGCTGTACCACTGAACTACAACCCCACCGACAGCAATCGTAATTTCTTATGTATCTATATATCTATTCTTCCGTTTATACGCAATACAAGATATAATATGGACATTCAACGGAGTTGACGGCAGTTGATCGCATGACATTTCAAGTACGATGGGAAAAAGTTGCCTCTGTGACATAAAGCAACGTTACACTAAAATGTTCTTTTTTTTATTACAACTAGACACAACATGAAGTTCCATTGGAGTTGCCAGGAGTCGAATCCGTGACATTTCACATGCGAAGCGAACGCTCTACCACTGAGCTACAACCCCACCGACAGTAGTCGTAATTTCTTATGTATCTATATATCTATTCTTCCGTTTATACGCAATACAAGATATAATATGGACATTCAACGGAGTTGAAGGCAGTTGATCGCAGGACATTTCAAGTACGATTGGAAAAATTTGCCTCTGTGATATAAAGCAACGTTACACTAAAATGTTCTTTTTTTTATTGCAACTAGACACAACATGAAGTTCCACTGGAGTTGCCAGGAGTCGAACCCGGGACATTTCACATGCGAAGCGAACGCTCTACCACTGAGCTACAACCCCACCGACAGCAATCGTAATTTCTTAGGTATCTATATATCTATTCTTCCGTTTATACGCAATACAAGATATAATATGGACATTCAACGGAGTTGACGGCAGTTGATCGCATGACATTTCAAGTACGATGGGAAAAATTTGCCTCTGTGACATAAAGCAAAGTTACACTAAAATGTTCTTTTTTTTATTACAACTAGACACAACATGAAGTTCCATTGGAGTTGCCAGGAGTCGAATACGGGACATTTCACATGCGAAGCGAACGCTCTACCAATGAGCTACAACCCCACCGACAGCAATCGTAATTTCTTATGTATCTATATATCTATTCTTCCGTTTATACGCAATACAAGATATAATATGGACATTCAACGGAGTTGACGGCAGTTGATCGCATGACATTTCAAGTACGATGGGAAAAATTTGCCTCTGTGACATAAAGCAACGTTACACTAAAATGTTCTTTTTTTTATTACAACTAGTCACAACATGAAATTCCATTGGAGTTGCCAGGAGTCGAACCCGGGACAATTCACATGCGCAGCGGACGCTGTACCACTGAACTACAACCCCACCGACAGCAATCGTAATTTCTTATGTATCTATATATCTATTCTTCCGTTTATACGCAATACAAGATATAATATGGACATTCAACGGAGTTGAAGGCAGTTGATCGCATGACATTTCAAGTACGATGGGAAAAATTTGCCTCTGTGACATAAAGCAACGTTACACTAAAATGTTCTTTTTTTTATTACAACTAGACACAACATGAAGTTCCATTGGAGTTGCCAGGAGTCGAATCCGGGACATTTCACATGCGAAGCGAACGCTCTACCACTGAGCTACAACCCCACCGACAGCAATCGTAATTTCTTATGTATCTATATATCTATTCTTCCGTTTATACGCAATACAAGATATAATATGGACATTCAACAGAGTTGACGGCAGTTGATCGCATGACATTTCAAGTACGATGGGAAAAATTTGCCTCTGTGATATAAAGCAACGTTACACTAAAATGTTCTTTTTTTTATTGCAACTAGGCACAACATGAAGTTCCACTGGAGTTGCCAGGAGTCGAACCCGGGACATTTCACATGCGAAGCGAACGCTCTACCACTGAGCTACAACCCCACCGACAGCAATCATAATTTCTTATGTATCTATATATCTATTCTTCCGTTTATACGCAATACAAGATATAATATGGACATTCAACGGAGTTGAAGGCAGTTGATCGCATGACATTTCAAGTACGATGGGAAAAATTTGCCTCTGTGACATAAAGCAAAGTTACACTAAAATGTTCTTTTTTTTATTACAACTAGACACAACATGAAGTTCCATTGGAGTTGCCAGGAGTCGAATCCGGGACATTTCACATGCGAAGCGAACGCTCTACCACTGACCTACAACCCCACCGACAGCAATCGTAATTTCTTATGTATCTATATATCTATTCTTCCGTTTATACGCAATACAAGATATAATATGGACATTCAACGGAGTTGAAGGCAGTTGATCGCATGACATTTCAAGTACGATTGGAAAAATTTGCCTCTGTGACATAAAGCAACGTTACACTAAAATGTTCTTTTTTTTATTACAACTAGACACAACATGAAGTTCCATTGGAGTTGCCAGGAGTCGAATCCGGGACATTTCACATGCGAAGCGAACGCTCTACCACTGAGCTACAACCCCACCGACAGCAATCGTAATTTCTTATGTATCTATATATCTATTCTTCCGTTTATACGCAATACAAGATATAATATGGACATTCAACGGAGTTGACGGCAGTTGATCGCATGACATTTCAAGTACGATGGGAAAAATTTGCCTCTGTGACATAAAGCAACGTTACACTAAAATGTTCTTTTTTTTATTACAACTAGTCACAACATGAAATTCCATTGGAGTTGCCAGGAGTCGAACCCGTGACATTTCACATGCGAAGCGGACGCTGTACCACTGAACTACAACCCCACCGACAGCAATCGTAATTTCTTATGTATCTATATATCTATTCTTCCGTTTATACGCAATACAAGATATAATATGGACATTCAACGGAGTTGAAGGCAGTTGATCGCATGACATTTCAAGTACGATGGCAAAAATTTGCCTCTGTGACATAAAGCAACGTTACACTAAAATGTTCTTTTTTTTATTACAACTAGACACAACATGAAGTTCCATTGGAGTTGCCAGGAGTCGAATCCGGGACATTTCACATGCGAAGCGAACGCTCTACCACTGAGCTACAACCCCACCGACAGCAATCGTAATTTCTTATGTATCTATATATCTATTCTTCCGTTTATACGCAATACAAGATATAATATGGACATTCAACAGAGTTGACGGCAGTTGATCGCATGACATTTCAAGTACGATGGGAAAAAGTTGCCTCTGTGACATAAAGCAACGTTACACTAAAATGTTCTTTTTTTTATTACAACTAGACACAACATGAAGTTCCATTGGAGTTGCCAGGAGTCGAATCCGGGACATTTCACATGCGAAGCGAACGCTCTACCACTGAGCTACAACCCCACCGACAGCCATCGTAATTTCTTATGTATCTATATATCTATTCTTCCGTTTATACGCAATACAAGATATAATATGGACATTCAACAGAGTTGACGGCAGTTGATCGCATGACATTTCAAGTACGATGGGAAAAAGTTGCCTCTGTGACATAAAGCAACGTTACACTAAAATGTTCTTTTTTTTATTACAACTAGACACAACATGAAGTTCCATTGGAGTTGCCAGGAGTCGAATCCGGGACATTTCACATGCGAAGCGAACGCTCTACCACTGAGCTACAACCCCACCGACCGCAATCGTAATTTCTTATGTATCTATATATCTATTCTTCCGTTTATACGCAATACAAGATATAATATGGACATTCAACGGAGTTGAAGGCAGTTGATCGCATGACATTTCAAGTACGATGGGAAAAATTTGCCTCTGTGACATAAAGCAACGTTACACTAAAATGTTCTTTTTTTATTACAACTAGACACAACATGAAGTCCCATTGGAGTTGCCAGGAGTCGAATCCGGGACATTTCACATGCGAAGCGAACGCTCTACCACTGAGCTACAACCCCACCGACAGCAACCGTAATTTCTTATGTATCTATATATCTATTCTTCCGTTTATACGTAATACAAGATATAATATGGACATTCAACGGAGTTGAAGGCAGTTGATCGCATGACATTTCAAGTACGATGGGAAAAATTTGCCTCTGTGACATAAAGCAACGTTACACTAAAATGTTCTTTTTTTTATTACAACTAGACACAACATGAAGTCCCATTGGAGTTGCCAGGAGTCGAATCCGGGACATTTCACATGCGAAGCGAACGCTCTACCATTGAGCTACAACCCCACCGACAGCAATCGTAATTTCTTATGTATCTATATATCTATTCTTCCGTTTATACGCAATACAAGATATAGTATGGACATTCAACAGAGTTGACGGCAGTTGATCGCATGACATTTCAAGAACGATGGGAAAAATTTGCCTCTGTGATATAAAGCAAAGTTACACTAAAATGTTCTTTTTTTTATTACAACTAGACACAACATGAAGTTCCATTGGAGTTGCCAGGAGTCGAATCCGTGACATTTCACATGCGAAGCGAACGCTCTATCACTGAGCTACAACCCCACCGACAGTAATCGTAATTTCTTATGTATCTATATATCTATTCTTCCGTTTATACGCAATACAAGATATAATATGGACATTCAACGGAGTTGAAGGTAGTTGATCGCAGGACATTTCAAGTACAATTGGAAAAAGTTGCCTCTGTGACATAATGCAACTTTACACTAAAATGTTCTTTTTTTTATTGCAACTAGACACAACATGAAGTTCCATTGGAGTTGCCAGGAGTCGAACCCGGGACATTTCACATGCGAAGCGAACGCTCTACCACTGAGCTACAACCGCACCGACAGCAATCGTAATTTCTTATGTATCTATATATCTATTCTTCCGTTTATACGCAATTCAAGTTATAATATGGACATTCAACGGAGTTGACGGCAGTTGATCGCATGACATTTCAAGTACGATGGGAAAAATTTGCCTCTGTGACATAAAGCAAAGTTACACTAAAATGTTCTTTTTTTTATTACAACTAGACACAACATGAAGTTCCATTGGAGTTGCCTGGAGTCGAATCTGGGACATTTCACATGCGAAGCGAACGCTCTACCACTGAGCTACAACCCCACCGACAGCAATCGTCATTTCTTATGTATCTATATATCTATTCTTCCGTTTATACGCAATACTAGATATAATATGGACATTCAACGGAGTTGACGGCAGTTGATCGCATGACATTTCAAGTGCGATGGGAAAAAGTTGCCTCTGTGACATAAAGCAACGTTACACTAAAATGTTTTTTTTTTATTACAACTAGACACAACATGAAATTCCATTGGAGTTGCCAGGTGTCGAACCCGGGACATTTCACATGCGAAGCGAACGCTCTACCACTGAGCTACAACCCCACCGACAGCAATCGTAATTTCTTATGTATCTATAAATCTATTCTTCCGTTTATACGCAATACAAGATATAATAGGGACATTCAACGGAGTTGACGGCAGTTGATCCCATGACATTTCAAGTACGATGGGAAAAAGTTGCCTCTGTGACATAAAGCAACGTTACACTAAAATGTTCTTTTTTTTATTACAACTAGACACAACATGAAGTCCGATTGGAGTTGCCAGGAGTTGAATCCGGGACATTTCACATGCGAAGCGAACGCTCTACCACTGAGCTACAACCCCACCGACAGCAATCGTAATTTCTTATGTATCTATATATCTATTCTTCCGTTTATACGCAATACAAGATATAATATGGACATTCAACGGAGTTGAAGGCAGTTGATCGCATGACATTTCAAGTACGATTGGAAAAATTTGCCTCTGTGACATAAAGCAACGTTACACTAAAATGTTCTTTTTTTTATTACAACTAGACACAACATGAAGTTCCATTGGAGTTGCCAGGAGTCGAATCCGGGACATTTCACATGCGAAGCGAACGCTCTACCACTGAGCTACAACCCCACCGACAGCCATCGTAATTTCTTATGTATCTATATATCTATTCTTCCGTTTATATGCAATACAAGATATAATATGGACATTCAACGGAGTTGACGGCAGTTGATCGCATGACATTTCAAGTACGATGGGAAAAAGTTGCCTCTGTGACATAAAGCAAAGTTACACTAAAATGTTCTTTTTTTTATTACAACTAGACACAACATGAAGTTCCATTGGAGTTGCCAGGAGTCGAATCCGTGACATTTCACATGCGAAGCGAACGCTCTACCACTGAGCTACAACCCCACCGACAGTAGTCGTAATTTCTTATGTATCTATATATCTATTCTTCCGTTTATACGCAATACAAGATATAATATGGACATTCAACGGAGTTGAAGGCAGTTGATCGCAGGACATTTCAAGTACGATTGGAAAAAATTGCCTCTGTGATATAAAGCAACGTTACACTAAAATGTTCTTTTTTTTATTGCAACTAGACACAACATGAAGTTCCACTGGAGTTGCCAGGAGTCGAACCCGGGA
Organism: Acanthosepion lycidas; assembly: GCA_963932145.1. Classification (NCBI taxonomy): domain Eukaryota; kingdom Metazoa; phylum Mollusca; class Cephalopoda; order Sepiida; family Sepiidae; genus Acanthosepion; species Acanthosepion lycidas. The sequence continues at coordinate 21,658,566 of OZ010599.1, forward strand.
CATTTCACATGCGAAGCGAACGCTCTACCGCTGAGCTACAAACCCACCGACAGCAATCGTAATTTCTTATGTATCTATATATCTATTCTTCGGTTTATACGCAATACAAGATATAATATGGACATTCAACGGAGTTGACGGCAGTTGATCGCATGACATTTCAAGTACGATGGGAAAAATTTGCCTCTGTGACATAAAGCAAAGTTACACTAAAATGTTCTTTTTTTTATTACAACTAGACACAACATGAAGTTCCATTGGAGTTGCCAGGAGTCGAATCCGGGACATTTCACATGCGAAGCGAACGCTCTACCACTGAGCTACAACCCCACCGACAGAAATCGTAATTTCTTATGTATCTATATATCTATTCTTCCGTTTATACGCAATACAAGATATAATATGGACATTCAACGGAGTTGACGGCAGTTGATCGCATGACATTTCAAGTACGATGGGAAAAATTTGCCTCTGTGACATAAAGCAACGTTACACTAAAATGTGCTTTTTTCTATTACAACTAGTCACAACATGAAATTCCATTGGAGTTGCCAGGAGTCGAACCCGGGACATTTCACATGCGAAGCGAACGCTCTACCACTGAGCTATAACCCCACCGACAGCAATCGCAATTTCTTATGTATCTATATATCTATTCTTCCGTTTATACGCAATACAAGATATAATATGGACATTCAACGCAGTTGACGGCAGTTGATCCCATGACATTTCAAGTACGATGGGAAAAAGTTGCCTCTGTGACATAAAGCAACGTTACACTAAAATGTTCTTTTTTTTATTACAACTAGACACAACATGAAGTCCCATTGGAGTTGCCAGGAGTCGAACCCGGGACATTTCACATGCGAAGCGGACGCTGTACCACTGAACTACAACCCCACCGACAGCAATCGTAATTTCTTATGTATCTATATATCTATTCTTCCGTTTATACGCAATACAAGATATAATATGGACATTCAACGGAGTTGAAGGCAGTTGATCGCATGACATTTCAAGTACGATGGGAAAAATTTGCCTCTGTGACATAAAGCAACGTTACACTAAAATGTTCTTTTTTTTATTACAACTAGACACAACATGAAGTTCCATTGGAGTTGCCAGGAGTCGAATCCGGGACATTTCACATGCGAAGCGAACGCTCTACCACTGAGGTACAACCCCACCGACAGCAATCGTAATTTCTTATGTATCTATATATCTATTCTTCCGTTTATACGCAATACAAGATATAATATGGACATTCAACAGAGTTGACGGCAGTTGATCGCATGACATTTCAAGTACGATGGGAAAAAGTTACCTCTGTGACATAAAGCAACGTTACACTAAAATGTTCTTTTTTTTATTACAACTAGACACAACATGAAGTTCCATTGGAGTTGCCAGGAGTCGAATCCGTGACATTTCACATGCGAAACGAACGCTCTACCACTGAGCTATAACCCCACCGACAGCAATCGTAATTTCTTATGTATCTATATATCTATTCTTCCGTTTATACGCAATACAAGATATAATATGGACATTCAACGGAGTTGAAGGCAGTTGATCGCATGACATTTCAAGTACGATTGGAAAAATTTGCCTCTGTGACATAAAGCAACGTTACACTAAAATGTTCTTTTTTTTATTACAACTAGACACAACATGAAGTTCCATTGGAGTTGCCAGGAGTCGAATCCGGGACATTTCACATGCGAAGCGAACGCTCTACCACTAAGCTACAACCCCACCGACAGCAATCGTAATTTCTTATGTATCTATATATCTATTCTTCCGTTTATACGCAATACAAGATATAATATGGACATTCAACGGAGTTGACGGCAGTTGATCGCATGACATTTCAAGTACGATGGGAAAAAGTTGCCTCTGTGACATAAAGCAACGTTACACTAAAATGTTCTTTTTTTTATTACAACTAGTCACAACATGAAGTTCCATTGGAGTTGCCAGGAGTCGAATCCGGGACATTTCACATGCGAAGCGAACGCTCTACCACTGAGCTACAACCCCACCGACAGCAATCGTAATTTCTTATGTATCTATATATCTATTCTTCCGTTTATACGCAATACAAGATATAATATGGACATTCAACGGAGTTGACGGCAGTTGATCCCATGACATTTCAAGTACGATGGGAAAAAGTTGCCTCTGTGACATAAAGCAACGTTACACTAAAATGTTCTTTTTTTTATTACAACTAGACACAACATGAAGTCCCATTGGAGTTGCCAGGAGTCGAACCCGGGACATTTCACATGCGAAGCGGAAGCTGTACCACTGAACTACAACCCCACCGACAGCAATCGTAATTTCTTATGTATCTATATATCTATTCTTCCGTTTATACGCAATACAAGATATAATATGGACATTCAACGGAGTTGAAGGCAGTTGATCGCATGACATTTCAAGTACGATGGGAAAAATTTGCCTCTGTGACATAAAGCAACGTTACACTAAAATGTTCTTTTTTTTATTACAACTAGACACAACATGAAGTTCCATTGGAGTTGCCAGGAGTCGAATCCGGGACATTTCACATGCGAAGCGAACGCTCTACCACTGAGCTACAACCCCACCGACAGCAATCGTAATTTCTTATGTATCTATATATCTATTCTTCCGTTTATACGCAATACAAGATATAATATGGACATTCAACAGAGTTGACGGAAGTTGATCGCATGACATTTCAAGTACGATGGGAAAAAGTTGCCTCTGTGACATAAAGCAACGTTACACTAAAATGTTCTTTTTTTTTTACAACTTGACACAACATGAAGTACTATTGGAGTTGCCAGGAGTCGAATCCGGGACATTTCACATGCGAAGCGAACGCTCTACCACTGAGCTACAACCCCACCGACAACAATCGTAATTTCTTATGTATCTATATATCTATTCTTCCGTTTATACGCAATACAAGATATAATATGGACATTCAACAGAGTTGACGGCAGTTGATCGCATGACATTTCAAGAACGATGGGAAAAATTTGCCTCTGTGATATAAAGCAAAGTTACACTAAAATGTTCTTTTTTTTATTACAACTAGACACAACATGAAGTTCCATTGGAGTTGCCAGGAGTCGAATCCGTGTCATTTAACATGCGAAGCGAACGCTCTACCACTCAGCTACAACCCCACCGACAGTATGCGTAATTTCTTATGTATCTATATATCTATTCTTCCGTTTATACGCAATACAAGATATAATATGGACATTCAACGGAGTTGACCGCATGACATTTCAAGAACGATGGGAAAAATTTGCCTCTGTGACATAAAGCAAAGTTACACTAAAATGTTCTTTTTTTTATTACAACTAGACACAACATGAAATTCCATTGGAGTTGCCAGGAGTCGAACCCGGGACATTTCACATGCGAAGCGAACGCTCAACCACTGAGCTACAACCCCACCGACAGCAACCGTAATTTCTTATGTATCTATATATCTATTCTTCCGTTTATACGCAATACAAGATATAATATGGACATTCAACGGAGTTGACGGCAGTTGATCCCATGACATTTGAAGTACGATGGGAAAAAGTTGCCTCTGTGACATAAAGCAACGTTACACTAAAATGTTCTTTTTTTTATTACAACTAGACACAACATGAAGTTCCATTGGAGTTGCCAGGAGTCGAATCCGGGACATTTCACATGCGAAGCGAACGCTCTACCACTGAGCTACAACCCCACCGACAGCAATCGTAATTTCTTATGTATCTATATATCTATTCTTCCGTTTATACGCAATACCAGATATAATATGGACATTCAACGGAGTTGACCGCATGACATTTCAAGAACGATGGGAAAAATTTGCCTCTGTGACATAAAGCAAAGTTACACTAAAATGTTCTTTTTTTTATTGCAAATAGACACAACATGAAGTTCCATTGGAGTTGCCAGGAGTCGAATCCGTGACATTTCACATGCGAAGCGATCGCTCTACCACTGAGCTACAACCCCACCGACAGTACGCGTAATTTCTTATGTATCTATATATCTATTCTTCCGTTTATACGCAATACAAGATATAATATGGACATTCAACGGAGTTGAAGGCAGTTGATCGCATGACATTTCAAGTACGATGGGGAAAAGTTGCCTCTGTGACATAAAGCAACGTTACACTAAAACGTTCTTTTTTTTATTATAACTAGACACAACATGAAGTCCCATTGGAGTTGCCAGGAGTCGAATCCGGGACATTTCACATGCGAAGCGGACGCTCTACCACTGAGCTACAACCCCACCGACAGCAATCGTAATTTCTTATGTATTTATATATCTATTCTTCCGTTTATACGCAATACAAGATATAATATGGACATTCAACGGAGTTGAAGGCAGTTGATCGCATGACATTTCAAGTACGATGGGAAAAATTTGCCTCTGTGACATAAAGCAACGTTACACTAAAATGTTCTTTTTTTTATTACAACTAGACACAACATGAAGTTCCATTGGAGTTGCCAGGAGTCGAATCCGGGACATTTCACATGCGAAGCGAACGCTCTACCACTGAGCTACAACCCCACCGACAGCAATCGTAATTTCTTATGTATCTATATATCTATTCTTCCGTTTATACGCAATACCAGATATAATATGGACATTCAACGGAGTTGAAGGCAGTTGATCGCATGACATTTCAAGAACGATGGGAAAAATTTGCCTCTGTGAAATAAAGCAAAGTTACACTAAAATGTTCTTTTTTTTATTACAACTAGACACAACATGAAGTTCCATTGGAGTTGCCAGGAGTCGAATCCGTGACATTTCACATGCGAAGCGAACGTTCTACCACTGAGCGACAACCCCACCGACAGTAATCGTAATTTCTTATGTATCTATATATCTATTCTTCCGTTTATACGCAATACAAGATATAATATGGACATTCAACGGAGTTGAAGGCAGTTGATCGCAGGACATTTCAAGTACGATTGGAAAAATTTGCCTCTGTGACATAAAGCAACGTTACACTAAAATGTTCTTTTTTTTTATTGCAACTAGACACAACATGAAGTTCCATTGGAGTTGCCAGGAGTCGAACCCGGGACATTTCACATGCGAAGCGAACGCTCTACCACTGAGCTACAACCCCACCGACAGCAAACGCAATTTCTTATGTATCTATATATCTATTCTTCCGTTTATACGCAATACAAGATATAATATGGACATTCAACGGAGTTGACGGCAGTTGATCGCATGACATTTCAAGTACGATGGGAAAAATTTGCCTCTGTGACATAAAGCAAAGTTACACTAAAATGTTCTTTTTTTTATTACAACTAGACACAACATGAAGTTACATTGGAGTTGCCAGGAGTCGAATCCGGGACATTTCACATGCGAAGCGAACGCTCTACCACTGAGCTACAACCCCACCGACAGCAATCGTAATTTCTTTTGTATCTATATATCTATTCTTCCGTTTATACGCAATACAAGATATAATATGGACATTCAACGGAGTTGAAGGCAGTTGATCGCATGACATTTCAAGTACGATTGGAAAAATTTGCCTCTGTGACATAAAGCAACGTTACACTAAAATGTTCTTTTTTTTATTACAACTAGACACAACATGAAGTTCCATTGGAGTTGCCAGGAGTCGAATCCGGGGAATTTCACATGCGAAGCGAACGCTCTACCACTGAGCTACAACCCCACCGACAGCAATCGTAATTTCTTATGTATCTATATATCTATTCTTCCGTTTATACGCAATACAAGATATAATATGGACATTCAACGGAGTTGACGGCTGTTGATCGCATGACATTTCAAGTACGATGAGAAAAAGTTGCCTCTGTGACATAAAGCAACGTTACACTAAAATGTTCTTTTTTTTAATACAACTAGACACAACATGAAATTCCATTGGAGTTGCCAGGAGTCGAACCCGGGACATTTCACATGCGAAGCGAACGCTCTACCACTGAGCTTCAACCCCACCGACAGCAATCGTAATTTCTTATGTATCTATATATCTATTCTTCCGTTTATACGCAATACAAGATATAATATGGACATTCAACGGAGTTGACGGCAGTTGATCCCATGACATTTCAAGTACGATGGGAAAAAGTTGCCTCTGTGACATAAAGCAACGTTACACTAAAATGTTCTTCTTTTTATTACAACTAGACACAACATGAAGTCCCATTGGAGTTGCCAGGAGTCGAATCCGGGACATTTCACATGCGAAGCGAACGCTCTACCACTGAGCTACAACCCTGCCGACAGCAATCGCAATTTCTTATGTATCTATATATCTATTCTTCCGTTTATACGCAATACAAGATATAATATGGACATTCAACGGAGTTGAAGACAGTTGATCGCATGACATTTCAGGTACGATGGGAAAAATTTGCCTCTGTGACATAAAGCAAAGTTACACTAAAATGTTCTTTTTTTTATTACAACTAGACACAACATGAAGTTCCATAAGTGTTGCCAGGAGTCGAATCCGGGACATTTCACATGCGAAGCGAACGCTCTACCACTGAGCTACAACCCCACCGACAGCTAACTTAATTTCTTATGTATCTATATATCTATTCTTCCGTTTATACGCAATACAAGATATAATATGGACATTCAACGGAGTTGACGGCAGTTGATCGCATGACATTTCAAGTACGATGGGAAAAAGTTGCCTCTGTGACATAAAGCAACGTTACACTAAAATGTTCTTTTTTTTATTAAAACTAGACAGAACATGAAGTTACATTGGAGTTGCCAGGAGTCGAATCCGGGACATTTCACATGCGAAGCGAACGCTCTACCACTGAGCTACAACCCCACCGACAGCAATCGTAATTTCTTATGTATCTATATATCTATTCTTCCGTTTATACGCAATACAAGATATAATATGGACATTCAACGGAGTTGACGGCAGTTGATCGCATGACATTTCAAGTACGATCGGAAAAATTTGCCTCTGTGACATAAAGCAACGTTACACTAAAATGTTCTTTTTTTTATTACAACTAGACACAACATGAAGTTCCATTGGAGTTGCCAGGAGTCGAACCCGGGACATTTCACATGCGAAGCGAACGCTCTACCACTGAGCTACAACCCCACCGACAGCAATCGTAATTTCTTATGTATCTATATATCTATTCTTCGGTTTATACGCAATACAAGATATAATATGGACATTCAACGGAGTTGACGGCATTTGATCGCATGACATTTCAAGTACGATGGGAAAAATTTGCCTCTGTGACATAAAGCAAAGTTACACTAAAATGTTCTTTTTTTTATTACCACTAGACAGAACATGAAGTTCCATTGGAGTTGCCAGGAGTCGAACCCGGGACATTTCACATGCGAAGCGAACGCTCTACCACTGAGCTACAACCCCACCGACAGCAATCGCAATTTCTTATGTATCTATATATCTATTCTTCCGTTTATACGCAATACAAGATATAATATGGACATTCAATGGAGTTGAAGGCAGTTGATCGCATGACATTTCAAGTACGATTGGAAAAATTTGCCTCTGTGACATAAAGCAACGTTACACTAAAATGTTCTTTTTTTTATTACAAATAGACACAACATGAAGTCCCATTTGAGTTGTCAGGAGTCGTATCCGGGACATTTCACATGCGAAGCGAACGCTCTACCACTGAGCTACAACCCCACCGACAGCAATCGTAATTTCTTATGTATGTATATATCTATTCTTCGGTTTATACGCAATACAAGATATAATATGGACATTCAACGGAGTTGAAGGCAGTTGATCGCATGACATTTCAAGTACGATTGGAAAAATTTGCCTCTGTGACATAAAGCAAAGTTACACTAAAATGTTCTTTTATTTATTACAATTAGACACAACATGAAGTCCCATTGGAGTTGCCAGGAGTCGAACCCGGGACATTTCACATGCGAAGCGAACGCTCTACCACTGAGCTACAACCCCACCGACAGCAATCGTAATTTCTTATGTATCTATATATCTATTCTTCCGTTTATACGCAATACAAGATATAATATGGACATTCAACGGAGTTGACGGCATTTGACCGCATGACATTTCAAGTACGATGGGAAAAATTTGCCTCTGTGACATAAAGCAAAGTTACACTAAAATGTTCTTTTTTTTATTACCACTAGACAGAACATGAAGTTCCATTGGAGTTGCCAGGAGTCGAACCCGGGACATTTCACATGCGAAGCGAACGCTCTACCACTGAGCTACAACCCCACCGACAGCAATCGTAATTTCTTATGTATCTATATATCTATTCTTCCGTTTATACGCAATACAAGATATAATATGGACATTCAATGGAGTTGAAGGCAGATGATCGCATGACATTTCAAGTACGATTGGAAAAATTTGCCTCTGTGACATAAAGCAACGTTACACTAAAATGTTCTTTTTTTTATTACAAATAGACACAACATGAAGTCCCATTTGAGTTGTCAGGAGTCGTATCCGGGACATTACACATGCGAAGCGAACGCTCTAACACTGAGCTACAATCCCACCGACGGCAATCGTGATTTCTTATGTATCTATAAATCTATTCTTCCGTTTATACGCAATACCAGATATAATATGGACATTCAACGGAGTTGAAGGCAGTTGATCGCATGACATTTCAAGTACGATTGGAAAAATTTGCCTCTGTGACATAAAGCAACGTTACACTAAAATGTTCTTTTTTTTATTACAACTAGACACAACATGAAGTTCCATTGGAGTTGCCAGGAGTCGAATCCGGGACATTTCACATGCGAAGCGAACGCTCTACCACTGAGCTACAACCCCACCGACAGCAATCGTATTTTCTTATGTATCTATATATCTATTCTTCCGTTTATACGCAATACAAGATATAATATGGACATTCAACGGAGTTGAAGGCAGTTGATCGCATGACATTTCAAGTACGATTGGAAAAATTTGCCTCTGTGACATAAAGCAAAGTTACACTAAAATGATCTTTTTTTTATTACAACTAGACACAACATGAATTCCCATTGGAGTTGCCAGGAGTCGAACACGGGACATTTCACATGCGAAGCGAACGCTCTACCACTGAGCTACAACCCCACCGACAGCAATCGTAATTTCTTATATATATCTATATATCTATTCTTCCGTTTATACGCAATACAAGATATAATATGGACATTCAACGGAGTTGACGGCAGTTGATCGCATGACATTTCAAGTACGATGGGAAAAAGTTGCCTCTGTGACATAAAGCAACGTTACACTAAAATCTTCTTTTTTTTATTACAACTAGACACAACATGAAGTCCGATTGGAGTTGCCAGGAGTCGAATCCGGAACATTTCACATGCGAAGCGAACGCTCTACCACTGAGCTACAACCCCACCGACAGCAATTGCAATTTCTTATGTATCTATAAATCTATTCTTCCGTTTATACGCAATACAAGATATAATATGGACATTCAACGGAGTTGAAGGCAGTTGATCGCATGACATTTCAAGTACGATTGGAAAAAGTTGCCTCTGTGACATAAAGCAACGTTACACTAAAATGTTCTTTTTTTTATTACAACTAGACACAACATGAAGTTCCATTGGAGTTGCCAGGAGTCGAATCCGGGACATTTCACATGCGAAGCGAACGCTCTACCACTGAGCTACAACCCCACCGACAGCAATCGTAATTTCTTATGTATCTATATATCTATTCTTCCGTTTATACGCAATACAAGATATAATATCGACATTCAGTGGAGTTGAAGGCAGTTGATCGCATGACATTTCAAGTACGATTGGAAAAATTTGCCTCTGTGACATAAAGCAACGTTACACTAAAATGTTCATTTGTTTATTACAACTAGACACAACATGAAGTTCCATTGGAGTTGCCAGGAGTCGAATCCTGGACATTTCACATGCGAAGCGAACGCTCTACCACTGAGCTACAACCCCACCGACAGCAATCGTATTTTCTTATGTATCTATATATCTATTCTTCCGTTTATACGCAATACAAGATATAATATGGATATTCAACGGAGTTGAAGGCAGTTGATCGCATGACATTTCAAGTACGATTGGAAAAATTTGCCTCTGTGACATAAAGCAAAGTTACACTATAATGATCTTTTTTTTATTACAACTAGACACAACATGAAGTTCCATTGGAGTTGCCAGGAGTCGAATCCGGGACATTTCACATGCGAAGCGAACGCTCTGCCACTGAGCTACAACCCCACCGACAGCAATCGTAATTTCTTATGTATCTATATATCTATTCTTCCGTTTATACGCAATACAAGATATAATATCGACATTCAATGGAGTTGAAGGCAGTTGATCGCATGATATTTCAAGTCCGATTGGAAAAATTTGCCTCTGTGACATAAAGCAACGTTACACTAAATTGTTCTTTTTTTTATTAAAACTAGACACAACATGAAGTTCCATTGGAGTTGCCAGGAGTCGAATCCGCGACATTTCACATGCGAAGCGAACGCTCTACCACTGAGCTACAACCCCACCGACAGCAATCGTAATTTCTTATGTATCTATATATCTATTCTTCCGTTTATACGCAATACAAGATATAATATCGACATTCAATGGAGTTGAAAGCTGTTGATCGCATGACATTTCAAGTACGATTGGAAAAATTTGCCTCTGTGACATAAAGCAACGTTACACTAAAATGTTCTTTTTTTTATTAAAACTAGACACAACATGAAGTTCCATTGGAGTTGCCAGGAGTCGAATCCGCGACATTTCACATGCGAAGCGAACACTCTACCACTGAGCTACAACCCCACCGACAGCAATCGTAATTTCTTATGTATCTATATATCTATTCTTCCGTTTATACGCAATACAAGATATAATATCGACATTCAATGGAGTTGAAGGCAGTTGATCGCATGACATTTCAAGTACGATTGGAAAAATTTGCCTCTGTGACATAAAGCAAAGTTACACTAAAATGATCTTTTTTTTATTACAACTAGACACAACATGAATTCCCATTGGAGTTGCCAGGAGTCGAATCCGGGTCATTTCACATGCGAAGCGAACGCTCTACCACTGAGCTACAACCCCACCGACAGCAAACGTAATTTCTTATGTATGTATATATCTATTCTTCCGTTTATACGCAATACAAGATATAATATGGACATTCTACGGAGTTGAAGGCAGTTGATCGCATGACATTTCAAGTACGATTGGAAAAATTTGCCTCTGTGACATAAAGCAACGTTACACTAAAATGTTCTTTTTTTTATTACAACTAGACACAACATGAAGTTCCATTGGAGTTGCCAGGAGTCGAATCCGGGACATTTCACATGCGAAGCGAACGCTCTACCACTGAGCTACAACCCCACCGACAGCAATCGTATTTTCTTATGTATCTATATATCTATTCTTCCGTTTATACGCAATACAAGATATAATATGGACATTCAACGGAGTTGAAGGCAGTTGATCGCATGACATTTCAAGTACGATTGGAAAAATTTGCCTCTGTGACATAAAGCAAAGTTACACTATAATGATCTTTTTTTTATTACAACTAGACACAACATGAATTCCCATTGGAGTTGCCAGGAGTCGAACACGGGACATTTCACATGCGAAGCGAACGCTCTACCACTGAGCTACAACCCCACCGACAGCAATCGTAATTTCTTATATATATCTATATATCTATTCTTCCGTTTATACGCAATACAAGATATAATATGGACATTCAACGGAGTTGACGGCAGTTGATCACATGACATTTCAAGTACGATGGGAAAAAGTTGCCTCTGTGACATAAAGCAACGTTACACTAAAATGTTCTTTTTTTTATTACAACTAGACACAACATGAAGTCCGATTGGAGTTGCCAGGAGTCGAATCCGGAACATTTCACATGCGAAGCGAAGGCTCTACCACTGAGCTACAACCCCACTGACAGCAATTGTAATTTCTTATGTATCTATAAATCTATTCTTCCGTTTATACGCAATACAAGATATAATATGGACATTCAACGGAGTTGAAGGCAGTTGATCGCATGACATTTCAAGTACGATTGGAAAAAGTTGCCTCTGTGACATAAAGCAACGTTACACTAAAATGTTCTTTTTTTTATTACAACTAGACACAACATGAAGTTCCATTGGAGTTGCCAGGAGTTGAATCCGGGACATTACACATGCGAAGCGAACGCTCTACCACTGAGCTACAACCCCACCGTCAGCAATCGTAATTTCTTATGTATCTATATATCTATTCTTCCGTTTATACGCAATACAAGATATAATATGGACATTCAACGGAGTTGAAGGCAGTTGATCGCATGACATTTCAAGTACGATTGGAAAAATTTGCCTCTGTGACATAAAGCAACGTTACACTAAAATGTTCTTTTTTTTTATTACAACTAGACACAACATGAAGTTCCATTGGAGTTGCCAGGTGTCGAATCCGGGACATTTCACATGCGAAGCGAACGCTCTACCACTGAGCTACAACCCCACCGACAGCAATCGTAATTTCTTATGTATCTATATATCTATTCTTCCGTTTATACGCAATACAAGATATAATATCGACATTCAGTGGAGTTGAAGGCAGTTGATCGCATGACATTTCAAGTACGATTGGAAAAATTTGCCTCTGTGACATAAAGCAACGTTACACTAAAATGTTCATTTGTTTATTACAACTAGACACAACATGAAGTTCCATTGAAGTTGCCAGGAGTCGAATCCTGGACATTTCACATGCGAAGCGAACGCTCTACCACTGAGCTACAACCCCACCGACAGCAATCGTATTTTCTTATGTATCTATATATCTATTCTTCCGTTTATACGCAATACAAGATATAATATGGACATTCAACGGAGTTGAAGGCAGTTGATCGCATGACATTTCAAGTACGATGGGAAAAATTTGCCTCTGTGACATAAAGCAAAGATACACTAAAATGTTCTTTTTTTTTATTACAACTAGACACAACATGAAGTTCCATTGGGGTTGCCAGGAGTCGAACCCGGGACGTTTCACATGCGAAGCGAAAGCTCTACCACTGAGCTACACCCCCACCGACAGCAATCGCAATTTCTTATGTGTCTATATATCTATTCTTCCGTTTATACGCAATACAAGATATAATATGGACATTCAACGGAGTTTAAGGCAGTTGATCGCATGACATTTCAAGTACGATTGGAAAAATTTGCCTCTTTGACATAAAGCAAAGTTACCCTAAAATGATCTTTTTTTTATTACAACTAGACACAACATGAATTCCCATTGGAGTTGCAAGGAGTCGAATCCGGGACATTTCACATGCGAAGCGAACGCTCTACCAGTGAGCTACAACCCCACCGACAGCAATCGTGATTTCTTATGTATCTATATATCTATTCTTCCGTTTATACGCAATACAAGATATAATATGGACATTCAACGGAGTTGACGGCAGTTGATCGCATGACATTTCAAGTACGATGGGAAAAAGTTGCCTCTGTGACATAAAGCAACGTTACACTAAAATGTTCTTTTTTTTATTACAACTAGACACAACATGAAATTCTATTGGAGTTGCCAGTAGTCGAACCCGGGACATTTCACATGCGAAGCGAACGCTCTACCACTGAGCTACAACCCCACCGACAGCAATCGTAATTTCTTATGTATCTATATATCTATTCTTCCGTTTATACGCAATACAAGATATAATATGGACATTCAACGGAGTTGAAGGCAGTTGATCGCATGACATTTCAAGTACGATGGGAAAAATTTGCCTCTGTGACATAAAGCAACGTTACACTAAAATGTTCTTTTTTTTATTACAACTAGACACAACATGAAGTTCCATTGGAGTTGCCAGGAGTCGAATCCGGGACATATCACATGCGAAGCGAACGCTCTACCACTGAGCTACCACCCCACCGACAGCAATCGTAATTTCTTATGTATCTATATATCTATTCTTCCGTTTATACGCAATACAAGATATAATATGGACATTCAACGGAGTTGAAGGCAGTTGATCGCATGACATTTCAAGTACGATTGAAAAAATTTGCCTCTTTGACATAAAGCAAAGTTACCCTAAAATGATCTTTTTTTTATTACAACTAGACACAACATGAATTCCCATTGGAGTTGCAAGGAGTCGAATCCGAGACATTTCACATGCGAAGCGAACGCTCTACCAGTGAGCTACAACCCCACCGACAGCAATCGTAATTTCTTATGTATCTATATATCTATTCTTCCGTTTATACGCAATACAAGATATAATATGGACATTCAACGGAGTTGACGGCAGTTGATCACATGACATTTCAAGTACGATGGGAAAAAGTTGCCTCTGTGACATAAAGCAACGTTACACTAAAATGTTCTTTTTTTTATTACAACTAGACACAACATGAAATTCCATTGGAGTTGCCAGGAGTCGAACCCGGGACATTTCACATGCGAAGCGAACGCTCTACCACTGAGCTACAACCCCACCGACAGCAATCGTAATTTCTTATGTATCTATATATCTATTCTTCCGTTTATACGCAATACAAGATATAATATGGACATTCAACGGAGTTGAAGGCAGTTGATCGCATGACATTTCAAGTACGATGGGAAAAATTTGCCTCTGTGACATAAAGCAACGTTACACTAAAATGTTCTTTTTTTTATTACAACTAGACACAACATGAAGTTCCATTGGAGTTGCCAGGAGTCGAATCCGGGACATATCACATGCGAAGCGAACGCTCTACCACTGAGCTACCACCCCACCGACAGCAATCGTAATTTCTTATGTATCTATATATCTATTCTTCCGTTTATACGCAATACAAGATATAATATGGACATTCAACGGAGTTGAAGGCAGTTGATCGCATGACATTTCAAGTACGATTGAAAAAATTTGCCTCTTTGACATAAAGCAAAGTTACCCTAAAATGATCTTTTTTTTATTACAACTAGACACAACATGAATTCCCATTGGAGTTGCAAGGAGTCGAATCCGAGACATTTCACATGCGAAGCGAACGCTCTACCAGTGAGCTACAACCCCACCGACAGCAATCGTAATTTCTTATGTATCTATATATCTATTCTTCCGTTTATACGCAATACAAGATATAATATGGACATTCAACGGAGTTGACGGCAGTTGATCACATGACATTTCAAGTACGATGGGAAAAAGTTGCCTCTGTGACATAAAGCAACGTTACACTAAAATGTTCTTTTTTTTATTACAACTAGACACAACATGAAATTCCATTGGAGTTGCCAGGAGTCGAACCCGGGACATTTCACATGCGAAGCGAACGCTCTACCACAGAGCTACAACCCCACCGACAGCAATCGTAATTTCTTATGTATCTATATATCTATTCTTCCGTTTATACGCAATACAAGATATAATATGGACATTCAACGGAGTTGAAGGCAGTTGATCGCATGACATTTCAAGTACGATTGGAAAAATTTGCCTCTGTGACATAAAGCAACGTTACACTAAAATGTTCTTTTTTTTATTAAAACTAGACACAACATGAAGTTCCATTGTAGTTGCCAGGAGTCGAATCCGGGACATTTCATATGCGAAGCTAACGCTCTACCACTAAGCTACAACCCCACCGACCGCAATCGTAATTTCTTATGTATCTATATATCTATTTTTCCGTTTATACGCAATACAAGATATAATATGGACATTCAACGGAGTTGAATGCAGTTGATCGCATGACATTTCAAGTACGATTGGAAAAATTTGCCTCTGTGACATAAAGCAACGTTACACTAAAATGTTCTTTTTTTTTATTACAACTAGACACAACATGAAGTTCCATTGGAGTTGCCAGGAGTCGAATCCGGGACATTTCACATGCGAAGCGAACGTTCTACCACTGAGCTACAGCCCCACCGACAGCAATCGTAATTTCTTATGTATCTATATATCTATTCTTCCGTTTATACGCAATACAAGATATAATATCGACATTCAATGGAGTTGAAGGCAGTTGATCGCAGGACATTTCAAGTACGATTGGAAAAAGTTGCCTCTGTGACATAAAGCAACGTTACACTAAAATGTTCTTTTTTTTATTACAACTAGACACAACATGAAGTTCCATTGGAGTTGCCAGGAGTCGAATCCGGGACATTTCACATGCGAAGCGAACGCTCTACCACTGAGCTACAACCCCACCGACAGCAATCGTATTTTCTTATGTATCTATATATCTATTCTTCCGTTTATACGCAATACAAGATATAATATGGACATTCAACGGAGTTGAAGGCAGTTGATCGCATGACATTTCAAGTACGATTGGAAAAATTTGCCTCTGTGACATAAAGCAACGGTACACTAAAATGTTCTTTTTTTTATTACAACTAGACACAACATGAAGTTCCATTGGAGTTGCCAGGAGTCGAATCCGGGACATATCACATGCGAAGCGAACGCTCTACCACTGAGCTACAACCCCACCGACAGCAATCGGAATTTCTTATGTATCTATATATCTATTCTTCCGTTTATACGCAATACAAGATATAATATGGACATTCAACGGAGTTGAAGACAGTTGATCGCATGACATTTCAAGTACGATTGGAAAAATTTGCCTCTGTGACATAAAGCAACGTTACACTAAAATGTTCTTTTTTTTATTAAAACTAGACACAACATGAAGTTCCATTGGAGTTGCCAGGAGTCGAACCCGGGACATTTCACATGCGAAGCGAACGCTCTACCACTGAGCTACACCCCCACCGACAGCAATCGCAATTTCTTATGTGTCTATATATCTATTCTTCCGTTTATACGCAATACAAGATATAATATGGACATTCAACGGAGTTTAAGGCAGTTGATCGCATGACATTTCAAGTACGATTGGAAAAATTTGCCTCTGTGACATAAAGCAAAGTCACACTAAAATGATCTTTTTTTTATTACAACTAGACACAACATGAATTCCCATTGGAGTTGCCAGGAGTCGAACCCGGGACATTTCACATGCGAAGCGAACGCTCTACCACTGAGCTACAACCCCACCGACAGCAATCGTAATTTCTTATATATATCTATATATCTATTCTTCCGTTTATACGCAATACAAGATATAATATGGACATTCAACGGAGTTGACGGCAGTTGATCGCATGACATTTCAAGTACGATGGGAAAAAGTTGCCTCTGTGACATAAAGCAACGTTACACTAAAATGTTCTTTTTTTTATTACAACTATACACAACATGAAGTCCGATTGGAGTTGCCAGGAGTCGAATACGGGACATTTCACATGCGAGGCGAACGCTCTACCACTGAGCTACAACCCCACCGACAGAAATCGTAATTCCTCATGTAGCATTATATATCTATTCTTCCGTTTATACGCAATACAAGATATAATATGGACATTCAACGGAGTTGACGGCAGTTGATCGCATGACATTTCAAGTACGATGGGAAAAATTTTCCTCTGTGACATAAAGCAAAGTTACACTAAAATATTCTTTTTTTTATTACAACTAGACACAACATGAAGTTCCATCGGAGTTGCCAGAAGTCGAACCCGGGACATTTCACATGCGAAGCGAACGCTCTACCACTGAGCTACAACCCCACCGACAGCAATCGTAATTTCTTATGTATCTATAAATCTATTCTTCCGTTTATACGCAATACAAGATATAATATGGACATTCAACGGAGTTGAAGGCAGTTGATCGCATGACATTTCAAGTACGATTGGAAAAAGTTCCCTCTGTGACATAAAGCAACGTTACACTAAAATGTTCTTTTTTTTATTACAACTAGACACAACATGAAGTTCCATTGGAGTTGCCAGGAGTCGAACCCGGGACATTTCACACGCGAAGCGAACGCTCTACCACTGAGCTACAACCCCACCGACAGCAATCGTAATTTCTTATGTATCTATAAATCTATTCTTCCGTTTATACGCAATACAAGATATAATATGGACATTCAACGGAGTTGAAGGCAGTTGATCGCATGACATTTCAAGTACGATTGGAAAAAGTTGCCTCTGTGACATAAAGCAACGTTACACTAAAATGTTCTTTTTTTTATTACAACTAGACACAACATGAAGTTCCATTGGAGTTGCCAGGAGTTGAATCCGGGACATTTCACATGCGAAGCGAACGCTCTACCACTGAGCTACAACCCCACCGACAGCAATCGTAATTTCTTATGTATCTATATATCTATTCTTCCGTTTATACGCAATACAAGATATAATATGGACATTCAACGGAGTTGAAGGCAGTTGATCGCATGACATTTCAAGTACGATTGGAAAAATTTGCCTCTGTGACATAAAGCAAAGTTACACTAAAATGTTCTTTTTTTTATTACAACTAGACACAACATGAAGTACCATTTGAGTTGCCAGGAGTTGAATCCGGGACATTTCACATGCGAAGCGAACGCTCTACCACTGAGCTACAACCCCAACGACAGCAATCGTAATTTCTTATGTATCTATATATCTATTCTTCCGTTTATACGCAATACAAGATATAATATGGACATTCAACGGAGTTGACGGCAGTTGATCGCATGACATTTCAAGTACGATGGGAAAAATTTGCCTCTGTGACATAAAGCAAAGTTACACTAAAATGTTCTTTTTTTTATTACAACTAGACACAACATGAAGTTCCATTGGAGTTGCCAGAAATCGAATCCGGGACATTTCACATGCGAAGCGAACGCTCTACCACTGAGCTACAACCCCACCGACAGCAATCGTAATTTCTTATGTATCTATATATCTATTCTTCCGTTTATACGCAATACAAGATATAATATGGACATTCAACGGAGTTGACGGCAGTTGATCGCATGACATTTCAAGTACGATGGGAAAAAGTTGCCTCTGTGACATAAAGCAACGTTACACTAAAATGTTCTTTTTTTTATTACAACTAGACACAACATGAAGTCCGATTGGAGTTGCCAGGAGTCGAATCCGGGACATTTCACATGCGAAGCGAACGCTCTACCACTGAGCTACAACCCCACCGACAGCAATCGTAATTTCTTATGTATCTATAAATCTATTCTTCCGTTTATACGCAATACAAGATATAATATGGACATTCAACGGAGTTGAAGGCAGTTGATCGCATGACATTTCAAGTACGATTGGAAAAATTTGCCTCTGTGACATAAAGCAAAGTTACACTAAAATGTTCTTTTTTTATTACAACTATACACAACATGAAGTCCGATTGGAGTTGCCAGGAGTCGAATACGGGACATCTCACATGCCAAGCGAACGCTCTACCACTGAGCTACAACCCCACCGACAGCAATCGTAATTTCTCATGTATCATTATATATCTATTCTTCCGTTTATACGCAATACAAGATATAATATGGACATTCAACGGAGTTGACGGCAGTTGATCGCCTGACATTTCAAGTACGATGGGAAAAATTTTCCTCTGTGACATAAAGCAAAGTTACACTAAAATTTTCTTTTTTTTATTACAACTAGACACAACATGAAGTTCCATCGGAGTTGCCAGAAGTCGAACCCGGGACATTTCACATGCAACGAACGCTCTACCACTGAGATACAACCCCACCGACAGCAATCGTAATTTCTTATGTATCTATAAATCTATTCTTCCGTTTATACGCAATAGAAGATATAATATGGACATTCAACGGAGTTGACGGCAGTTGATCGCATGACATTTCAAGTACGATGGGAAAAAGTTGCCTCTGTGACATAAAGCAACGATACACTAAAATGTTCTTTTTTTTATTACAACTAGACACAACATGAAGTTCCATTGGAGTTGCCAGGAGTCGAACCCGGGACATTTCACATGCGAAGCGAACGCTCTACCACTGAGCTACAACCCCACCGACAGCAATCGTAATTTCTTATGTATCTATAAATCTATTCTTCCGTTTATACGCAATACAAGATATAATATGGACATTCAACGGAGTTGAAGGCAGTTGATCGCATGACATTTCAAGTACGATTGGAAAAATTTGCCTCTGTGACATAAAGCAAAGTTACACTAAAATGTTCTTTTTTTTATTACAACTAGACACAACATGAAGTTCCATTGGAGTTGCCAGGAGTTGAATCCGGGACATTTCACATGCGAAGCGAACGCTCTACCACTGAGCTACAACCCCACCGACAGCAATCGTAATTTCTTATGTATCTATATATCTATTCTTCCGTTTATACGCAATACAAGATATAATATGGACATTCAACGGAGTTGAAGGCAGTTGATCGCATGACATTTCAAGTACGATTGGAAAAATTTGCCTCTGTGACATAAAGCAAAGTTACACTAAAATGTTCTTTTTTTTATTACAACTAGACACAACATGAAGTCCCATTGGAGTTGCCTGGAGTCGAATCCGGGACATTTCACATGCGAAACGAACGCCCTACCACTGAGCTACAACCCCACCGACAGCAATCGTAATTTTTTATGTATCTATATATCTATTCTTCCGTTTATACGCAATACAAGATATAATATGGACATTCAACGGAGTTGACGGCAGTTGATCGCATGACATTTCAAGTACGATGGGAAAAAGTTGCCTCTGTGACATAAAGCAACGTTACACTAAAATGTTCTTTTTTTTATTACAACTAGACACAACATGAAGTTCCATTGGAGTTGCCTGGAGTCGAATCCGGGACATTTCACATGCGAAACGAACGCTCTACCACTGAGCTACAACCCCACCGACAGCAATCGTAATTTCTTATGTATCTATATATCTATTCTTCCGTTTATACGCAATACAAGATATAATATGGACATTCAACGGAGTTGACGGCAGTTGATCGCATGACATTTCAAGTACGATGGGAAAAAGTTGCCTCTGTGACATAAAGCAACGTTACACTAAAATGTTCTTTTTTTTATTACAACTAGACACAACATGAAGTCCCATTGGAGTTGCCTGGAGTCGAATCCGGGACATTTCACATGGGAAACGAACGCTCTACCACTGAGCTACAACCCCACCGACAGCAATCGTAATTTCTTATGTATCTATATATCTATTCTTCCGTTTATACGCAATACAAGATATAATATTGACATTCAACGGAGTTGACGGCAGTTGATCGCATGACATTTCAAGTACGATGGGAAAAAGTTGCCTCTGTGACATAAAGCAACGTTACACTAAAATGTTCTTTTTTTTATTACAACTAGACACAACATGAAGTCCCATTGGAGTTGCCTGGAGTCGAATCCGGGACATTTCACATGGGAAACGAACGCTCTACCACTGAGCTACAACCCCACCGACAGCAATCGTAATTTCTTATGTATCTATATATCTATTCTTCCGTTTATACGCAATACAAGATATAATATGGACATTCAACGGAGTTGACGGCAGTTGATCGCATGACATTTCAAGTACGATGGGAAAAAGTTGCCTCTGTGACATAAAGCAACGTTACACTAAAATGTTCTTTTTTTTATTAAAACTAGACAGAACATGAAGTTCCATTGGAGTTGCCAGGAGTCGAATCCGGGACATTTCACATGCGAAGCGAACGCTCTACCACTGAGCTACAACCCCACCGACAGCAATCGCAATTTCTTATGTATCTATATATCTATTCTTCCGTTTATACGCAATACAAGATATAATATGGACATTCAACGGAGTTGACGGCATTTGATCGCATGACATTTCAAGTACGATGGGAAAAATTTGCCTCTGTGACATAAAGCAACGTTACACTAAAATGTTCTTTTTTTTATTACAACTAGACACAACATGAAGTCCCATTGGAGTTGCCTGGAGTCGAATCCGGGACATTTCACATGCGAAACGAACGCTCTACCACTGAGCTACAACCCCACCGACAGCAATCGTAATTTCTTATGTATCTATATATCTATTCTTCCGTTTATACGCAATACAAGATATAATATGGACATTCAACGGAGTTGACGGCAGTTGATCGCATGACATTTCAAGTACGATGGGAAAAAGTTGCCTCTGTGACATAAAGCAACGTTACACTAAAATGTTCTTTTTTTTATTACAACTAGACACAACATGAAGTTCCATTGGAGTTGCCAGAAATCGAATCCGGGACATTTCACATGCAAAGCGATCGCTCTACCACTGAGCTACAACCCCACCGACAGCAATCGTAATTTCTTATGTATCTATATATCTATTCTTCCGTTTATACGCAATACAAGATATAATATGGACATTCAACGGAGTTGACGGCAGTTGATCGCATGACATTTCAAGTACGATGGGAAAAAGTTGCCTCTGTGACATAAAGCAACGTTACACTAAAATGTTCTTTTTTTTATTACAACTAGACACAACATGAAGTTCCATTGGAGTTGCCAGAAATCGAATCCGGGACATTTCACATGCAAATCGAACGCTCTACCACTGAGCTACAACCCCACCGACAGCAATCGTAATTTCTTATGTATCTATATATCTATTCTTCCGTTTATACGCAATACAAGATATAATATGGACATTCAACGGAGTTGACGGCAGTTGATCGCATGACATTTCAAGTACGATGGGAAAAAGTTGCCTCTGTGACATAAAGCAACGTTACACTAAAATGTTCTTTTTTTTATTACAACTAGACAGAACATGAAGTCCCATTGGAGTTGCCTGGAGTCGAATCCGGGACATTTCACATGCGAAGCGAACGCTCTACCACTGAGCTACAACCCCACCGACAGCAATCGTAATTTCTTATGTATCTATATATCTATTCTTCCGTTTATACGCAATACAAGATATAATATGGACATTCAACGGAGTTGACGGCAGTTGATCGCATGACATTTCAAGTACGATGGGAAAAAGTTGCCTATGTGACATAAAGCAACGTTACACTAAAATGTTCTTTTTTTTATTACAACTAGACACAACATGAAGTTCCATTGGAGTTGCCAGAAATCGAATCCGGGACATTTCACATGCAAAGCGAACGCTCTACCACTGAGCTACAACCCCACCGACTGCAATCGTAATTTCTTATGTATCTATATATCTATTCTTCCGTTTATACGCAATACAAGATATAATATGGACATTCAACGGAGTTGACGGCAGTTGATCGCATGACATTTCAAGTACGATGGGAAAAAGTTGCCTCTCTGACATAAAGCAACGTTACACTAAAATGTTCTTTTTTTTATTACAACTAGACACAACATGAAGTCCCATTGGAGTTGCCTGGAGTCGAATCCGGGACATTTCACATGCGAAACGAACGCTCTACCACTGAGCTACAACCCCACCGACAGCAATTGTAATTTCTTATGTATCTATATATCTATTCTTCCGTTTATACGCAATACAAGATATAATATGGACATTCAACGGAGTTGACGGCAGTTGATCGCATGACATTTCAAGTACGATGGGAAAAAGTTGCCTCTGTGACATAAAGCAACGTTACACTAAAATGTTCTTTTTTTTATTAAAACTAGACAGAACATGAAGTTCCATTGGAGTTGCCAGGAGTCGAATCCGGGACATTTCACATGCGAAGCGAACGCTCTACCACTGAGCTACAACCCCACCGACAGCAATCGCAATTTCTTATGTATCTATATATCTATTCTTCCGTTTATACGCAATACAAGATATAATATGGACATTCAACGGAGTTGACGGCATTTGATCGCATGACATTTCAAGTACGATGGGAAAAATTTGCCTCTGTGACATAAAGCAACGTTACACTAAAATGTTCTTTTTTTTATTACAACTAGACACAACAGGAAGTCCCATTGGAGTTGCCTGGAGTCGAATCCAGGACATTTCACATGCGAAACGAACGCTCTACCACTGAGCTACAACCCTACCGACAGCAATCGTAATTTCTTATGTATCTATATATCTATTCTTCCGTTTATACGCAATACAAGATATAATATGGACATTCAACGGAGTTGACGGCAGTTGATCGCATGACATTTCAAGTACGATGGGAAAAAGTTGCCTCTGTGACATAAAGCAACGTTACACTAAAATGTTCTTTTTTTTATTACAACTAGACACAACATGAAGTTCCATTGGAGTTGCCAGAAATCGAATCCGGGACATTTCACATGCAAAGCGAACGCTCTTCCACTGAGCTACAACCCCACCGACAGCAATCGTAATTTCTTATGTATCTATATATCTATTCTTCCGTTTATACGCAATACAAGATATAATATGGACATTCAACGGAGTTGACGGCAGTTGATCGCATGACATTTCAAGTACGATGGGAAAAAGTTGCCTCTGTGACATAAAGCAACGTTACACTAAAATGTTCTTTTTTTTATTACAACTAGACACAACATGAAGTTCCATTGGAGTTGCCAGAAATCGAATCCGGGACATTTCACATGCAAATCGAACGCTCTACCACTGAGCTACAACCCCACCGACAGCAATCGTAATTTCTTATGTATCTATATATCTATTCTTCCGTTTATACGCAATACAAGATATAATATGGACATTCAACGGAGTTGACGGCAGTTGATCGCATGACATTTCAAGTACGATGGGAAAAAGTTGCCTCTGTGACATAAAGCAACGTTACACTAAAATGTTCTTTTTTTTATTACAACTAGACACAACATGAAGTCCCATTGGAGTTGCCTGGAGTCGAATCCGGGACATTTCACATGCGAAACGAACTCTCTACCACTGAGCTACAACCCCACCGACAGCAATCGTAATTTCTTATGTATCTATATATATATTCTTCCGTTTATACGCAATACAAGATATAATATGGACATTCAACGGAGTTGACGGCAGTTGATCGCATGACATTTCAAGTACGATGGGAAAAAGTTGCCTCTGTGACATAAAGCAACGTTACACTAAAATGTTCTTTTTTTTATTACAACTAGACACAACATGAAGTTCCATTGGAGTTGCCAGAAATCGAATCCGGGACATTTCACATGCAAAGCGAACGCTCTACCACTGAGCTACAACCCCACCGACAACAATCGTAATTTCTTATGTATCTATATATCTATTCTTCCGTTTATACGCAATACAAGATATAATATGGACATTCAACGGAGTTGACGGCAGTTGATCGCATGACATTTCAAGTACGATGGGAAAAAGTTGCCTCTCTGACATAAAGCAACGTTACACTAAAATGTTCTTTTTTTTATTACAACTAGACACAACATGAAGTCCCATTGGAGTTGCCTGGAGTCGAATCAGGGACATTTCACATGCGAAACGAACGCTCTACCACTGAGCTACAACCCCACCGACAGCAATCGTAATTTCTTATGTATCTATATATCTATTCTTCCGTTTATACGCAATACAAGATATAATATGGACATTCAACGGAGTTGACGGCAGTTGATCGCATGACATTTCAAGTACGATGGGAAAAAGTTGCCTCTGTGACATAAAGCAACGTTACACTAAAATGTTCTTTTTTTTATTAAAACTAGACAGAACATGAAGTTCCATTGGAGTTGCCAGGAGTCGAATCCGGGACATTTCACATGCGAAGCGGACGCTGTACCACTGAACTACAACCCCACCGACAGCAATCGTAATTTCTTATGTATCTATATATCTATTCTTCCGTTTATACGCAATACAAGATATAATATGGACATTCAACGGAGTTGACGGCAGTTGATCGCATGACATTTCAAGTACGATGGGAAAAAGTTGCCTCTGTGACATAAAGCAACGTTACACTAAAATGTTCTTTTTTTTATTACAACTAGACACAACATGAAGTTCCATTGGAGTTGCCAGGAGTCGAATCCGGGACATTTCACATGCGAAGCGAACGCTCTACCACTGAGCTACAACCCCACCGAAAGCAATCGTAATTTCTTATGTATCTATATATCTATTCTTCCGTTTATACGCAATACAAGATATAATATGGACATTCAACGGAGTTGACGGCAGTTGATCGCATGACATTTCAAGTACGATGGGAAAAAGTTGCCTCTGTGACATAAAGCAACGTTACACTAAAATGTTCTTTTTTTTATTACAACTAGACACAACATGAAGTTCCATTGGAGTTGCCTGGAGTCGAATCCGGGACATTTCACATGCGAAACGAACGCTCTACCACTGAGCTACAACCCCACCGACAGTAGTCGTAATTTCTTATGTATCTATATATCTATTCTTCCGTTTATACGCAATACAAGATATAATATGGACATTCAACGGAGTTGACGGCAGTTGATCGCATGACATTTCAAGTACGATGGGAAAAAGTTGCCTCTGTGACATAAAGCAACGTTACACTAAAATGTTCTTTTTTTTATTACAACTAGACACAACATGAAGTTCCATTGGAGTTGCCAGAAATCGAATCCGGGACATTTCACATGCAAAGCGAACGCTCTACCACTGAGATACAACCCCACCGACAGCAATCGTAATTTCTTATGTATCTATATATCTATTCTTCCGTTTATACGCAATACAAGATATAATATGGACATTCAACGGAGTTGACGGCAGTTGATCGCATGACATTTCAAGTACGATGGGAAAAAGTTGCCTCTGTGACATAAAGCAACGTTACACTAAAATGTTCTTTTTTTTATTACAACTAGACACAACATGAAGTTCCATTGGAGTTGCCAGGAGTCGAACCCGGGACATTTCACATGCGAAGCGAACGCTCTACCACTGAGCTACAACCCCACCGACAGCAATCGTAATTTCTTATGTATCTATATATCTATTCTTCCGTTTATACGCAATACAAGATATAATATGGACATTCAACGGAGTTGACGGCAGTTGATCGCATGACATTTCAAGTACGATGGGAAAAAGTTGCCTCTGTGACATAAAGCAACGTTACACTAAAATGTTCTTTTTTTTATTACAACTAGACACAACATGAAGTTCCATTGGAGTTGCCTGGAGTCGAATCCGGGACATTTCACATGCGAAGCGAACGCTCTACCACTGAGCTACAACCCCACCGACAGCAATCGTAATTTCTTATGTATCTATATATCTATTCTTCCGTTTATACGCAATACAAGATATAATATGGACATTCAACGGAGTTGACGGCAGTTGATCGCATGACATTTCAAGTACGATGGGAAAAAGTTGCCTCTGTGACATAAAGCAACGTTACACTAAAATGTTCTTTTTTTTATTACAACTAGACACAACATGAAGTTCCATTGGAGTTGCCTGGAGTCGAATCCGGGACATTTCACATGCGAAACGAACGCTCTACCACTGAGCTACAACCCCACCGACAGTAGTCGTAATTTCTTATGTATCTATATATCTATTCTTCCGTTTATACGCAATACAAGATATAATATGGACATTCAACGGAGTTGACGGCAGTTGATCGCATGACATTTCAAGTACGATGGGAAAAAGTTGCCTCTGTGACATAAAGCAACGTTACACTAAAATGTTCTTTTTTTATTACAACTAGACACAACATGAAGTTCCATTGGAGTTGCCTGGAGTCGAATCCGGGACATTTCACATGCGAAACGAACGCTCTACCACTGAGCTACAACCCCACCGACAGTAGTCGTAATTTCTTATGTATCTATATATCTATTCTTCCGTTTATACGCAATACAAGATATAATATGGACATTCAACGGAGTTGACGGCAGTTGATCGCATGACATTTCAAGTACGATGGGAAAAAGTTGCCTCTGTGACATAAAGCAACGTTACACTAAAATGTTCTTTTTTTTATTACAACTAGACACAACATGAAATTCCATTGGAGTTGCCAGGAGTCGAACCCGGGACATTTCACATACGAAGCGAACGCTCTACCACTGAGCTACAACCCCACCGACAGCAATCGTAATTTCTTATGTATCTATATATCTATTCTTCCGTTTATACGCAATACAAGATATAATATGGACATTCAACGGAGTTGACGGCAGTTGATCGCATGACATTTCAAGTACGATGGGAAAAAGTTGCCTCTGTGACATAAAGCAACGTTACACTAAAATGTTCTTTTTTTTATTACAACTAGACACAACATGAAGTCCCATTGGAGTTGCCTGGAGTCGAATCCGGGACATTTCACATGCGAAGCGAACGCTCTACCACTGAGCTACAACCCCACCGACAGCAATCGTAATTTCTTATGTATCTATATATCTATTCTTCCGTTTATACGCAATACAAGATATAATATGGACATTCAACGGAGTTGACGGCAGTTGATCGCATGACATTTCAAGTACGATGGGAAAAAGTTGCCTCTGTGACATAAAGCAACGTTACACTAAAATGTTCTTTTTTTTATTACAACTAGACACAACATGAAGTTCCATTGGAGTTGCCAGGAGTCGAACCCGGGACATTTCACATACGAAGCGAACGCTCTACCACTGAGCTACAACCCCACCGACAGCAATCGTAATTTCTTATGTATCTATATATCTATTCTTCCGTTTATACGCAATACAAGATATAATATGGACATTCAACGGAGTTGACGGCAGTTGATCGCATGACATTTCAAGTACGATGGGAAAAAGTTGCCTCTGTGACATAAAGCAACGTTACACTAAAATGTTCTTTTTTTTATTACAACTAGACACAACATGAAGTCCCATTGGAGTTGCCTGGAGTCGAATCCGGGACATTTCACATGCGAAGCGAACGCTCTACCACTGAGCTACAACCCCACCGACAGCAATCGTAATTTCTTATGTATCTATATATCTATTCTTCCGTTTATACGCAATACAAGATATAATATGGACATTCAACGGAGTTGACGGCAGTTGATCGCATGACATTTCAAGTACGATGGGAAAAAGTTGCCTCTGTGACATAAAGCAACGTTACACTAAAATGTTCTTTTTTTTATTAAAACTAGACAGAACATGAAGTTCCATTGGAGTTGCCAGGAGTCGAATCCGGGACATTTCACATGCGAAGCGAACGCTCTACCACTGAGCTACAACCCCACCGACAGCAATCGCAATTTCTTATGTATCTATATATCTATTCTTCCGTTTATACGCAATACAAGATATAATATGGACATCCAACGGAGTTGACGGCATTTGATCGCATGACATTTCAAGTACGATGGGAAAAATTTGCCTCTGTGACATAAAGCAACGTTACACTAAAATGTTCTTTTTTTATTACAACTAGACACAACATGAAGTCCCATTGGAGTTGCCAGGAGTCGAATCCGGGACATTTCACATGCGAAACGAACGCTCTACCACTGAGCTACAACCCCACCGACAGCAATCGTAATTTCTTATGTATCTATATATCTATTCTTCCGTTTATACGCAATACAAGATATAATATGGACATTCAACGGAGTTGACGGCATTTGATCGCATGACATTTCAAGTACGATGGGAAAAATTTGCCTCTGTGACATAAAGCAAAGTTACACTAAAATGTTCTTTTTTTTATTACAAATAGACACAACATGAAGTCCCATTTGAGTTGTCAGGAGTCGTATCCGGGACATTTCACATGCGAAGCGAACGCTCTACCACTGAGCTACAACCCCACCGACAGCAATCGTAATTTCTTATGTATCTATATATCTATTCTTCCGTTTATACGCAATACAAGATATAATATGGACATTCAACGGAGTTGACGGCATTTGATCGCATGACATTTCAAGTACGATGGGAAAAATTTGCCTCTGTGACATAAAGCAAAGTTACACTAAAATGTTCTTTTTTTTATTACAAATAGACACAACATGAAGTCCCATTTGAGTTGTCAGGAGTCGTATCCGGGACATTTCACATGCGAAGCGAACGCTCTACCACTGAGCTACAACCCCACCGACAGCAATCGTAATTTCTTATGTATCTATATATCTATTCTTCCGTTTATACGCAATACAAGATATAATATGGACATTCAACGGAGTTGACGGCAGTTGATCGCATGACATTTCAAGTACGATGGGAAAAAGTTGCCTCTGTGACATAAAGCAACGTTACACTAAAATGTTCTTTTTTTTATTACAAATAGACACAACATGAAGTCCCATTTGAGTTGTCAGGAGTCGTATCCGGGACATTTCACATGCGAAGCGAACGCTCTACCACTGAGCTACAACCCCACCGACAGCAATCGTAATTTCTTATGTATCTATATATCTATTCTTCCGTTTATACGCAATACAAGATATAATATGGACATTCAACGGAGTTGACGGCATTTGATCGCATGACATTTCAAGTACGATGGGAAAAAGTTGCCTCTGTGACATAAAGCAACGTTACACTAAAATGTTCTTTTTTTTATTAAAACTAGACAGAACATGAAGTTCCATTGGAGTTGCCTGGAGTCGAATCCGGGACATTTCACATGCGAAACGAACGCTCTACCACTGAGCTACAACCCCACCGACAGCAATCGTAATTTCTTATGTATCTATATATCTATTCTTCCGTTTATACGCAATACAAGATATAATATGGACATTCAACGGAGTTGACGGCAGTTGATCGCATGACATTTCAAGTACGATGGGAAAAAGTTGCCTCTGTGACATAAAGCAACGTTACACTAAAATGTTCTTTTTTTTATTACAACTAGACACAACATGAAGTTCCATTGGAGTTGCCAGGAGTCGAATCCGGGACATTTCACATGCGAATCGAACGCTCTACCACTGAGCTACAAC
Organism: Acanthosepion lycidas; assembly: GCA_963932145.1. NCBI lineage: Eukaryota > Metazoa > Mollusca > Cephalopoda > Sepiida > Sepiidae > Acanthosepion > Acanthosepion lycidas. Next base: position 21,689,376 of record OZ010599.1, read on the forward strand.
CCCACCGACAGCAATCGTAATTTCTTATGTATCTATATATCTATTCTTCCGTTTATACGCAATACAAGATATAATATGGACATTCAACGGAGTTGACGGCATTTGATCGCATGACATTTCAAGTACGATGGGAAAAATTTGCCTCTGTGACATAAAGCAAAGTTACACTAAAATGTTCTTTTTTTTATTACAAATAGACACAACATGAAGTCCCATTTGAGTTGTCAGGAGTCGTATCCGGGACATTTCACATGCGAAGCGAACGCTCTACCACTGAGCTACAATCCCACCGACGGCAATCGTGATTTCTTATGTATCTATAAATCTATTCTTCAGTTTATACGCAATACAAGATATAATATGGACATTCAACGGAGTTGACGGCAGTTGATCGCATGACATTTCAAGTACGATGGGAAAAAGTTGCCTCTGTGACATAAAGCAACGTTACACTAAAATGTTCTTTTTTTTATTACAACTAGACAAAACATGAAGTTCCATTGGAGTTGCCAGGAGTCGAACCCAGGACATTTCCCATGCGAAGCGAACGCTCTACCACTGAGCTACAACCCCACCGACAGCAATCGTAATTTCTTATGTATCTATAAATCTATTCTTCCGTTTATACGCAATACAAGATATAATATGGACATTCAACGGAGTTGAAGGCAGTTGATCGCATGACATTTCAAGTACGATTGGAAAAAGTTGCCTCTGTGACAATAAGCAACGTTACACTAAAATGTTCTTTTTTTTATTACAACTAGACACAACATGAAGTTCCATTGGAGTTGCCAGGAGTTGAATCCGGGACATTTCACATGCGAAGCGAACGCTCTACCACTGAGCTACAACCCCACCGACAGCAATCGTAATTTCTTATGTATCTATATATCTATTCTTCCGTTTATACGCAATACAAGATATAATATGGACATTCAACGGAGTTGAAGGCAGTTGATCGCATGACATTTCAAGTACGATTGGAAAAATTTGCCTCTGTGACATAAAGCAAAGTTACACTAAAATGTTCTTTTTTTTATTACAACTAGACACAACATGAAGTTCCATCGGAGTTGCCAGAAGTCGAACCCGGGACATTTCACATGCGAAGCGAACGCTCTACCACTGAGATACAACCCCACCGACAGCAATCGTAATTTCTTATGTATCTATAAATCTATTCTTCCGTTTATACGCAATAGAAGATATAATATGGACATTCAACGGAGTTGACGGCAGTTGATCGCATGACATTTCAAGTACGATGGGAAAAAGTTGCCTCTGTGACATAAAGCAACGTTACACTAAAATGTTCTTTTTTTTATTACAACTAGACACAACATGAAGTTCCATTGGAGTTGCCAGGAGTCAAACCCGGGACATTTCACATGCGAAGCGAACGCTCTACCACTGAGCTACAACCCCACCGACAGCAATCGTAATTTCTTATGTATCTATATATCTATTCTTCCGTTTATACGCAATACAAGATATAATATGGACATTCAACGGAGTTGAAGGCAGTTGATCGCATGACATTTCAAGTACGATTGGAAAAATTCGCCTCTGTGACATAAAGCAAAGTTACACTAAAATGTTCTTTTTTTTATTACAACTAGACACAACATGAAGTACCATTGGAGTTGCCAGGAGTTGAATCCGGGACATTTCACATGCGAAGCGAACGCTCTACCACTGAGCTACAACCCCACCGACAGCAATCGTAATTTCTTATGTATCTATATATCTATTCTTCCGTTTATACGCAATACAAGATATAATATGGACATTCAACGGAGTTTAAGGCAGTTGATCGCATGACATTTCAAGTACGATGGGAAAAATTTGCCTCTGTGATATAAAGCAAAGTTACACTAAAATGTTCTTTTTTTTATTACAACTAGACACAACATGAAGTACCATTGGAGTTGCCAGGAGTTGAATCCGGGACATTTCACATGCGAAGCGAACGCTCTACCACTGAGCTACAACCCCACCGACAGCAATCGTAATTTCTTATGTATCTATATATCTATTCTTCCGTTTATACGCAATACAAGATATAATATGGACATTCAACGGAGTTTAAGGCAGTTGATCGCATGACATTTCAAGTACGATGGGAAAAATTTGCCTCTGTGATATAAAGCAAAGTTACACTAAAATGTTCTTTTTTTTATTACAACTAGACACAACATGGAGTTCCATTGGAGTTGCCAGAAATCGAATCCGGGACATTTCACATGCGAAGCGAACGCTCTGCCACTGAGCTACAACCCCACCGACAGCAATCGTAATTTCTTATGTATCTATATATCTATTCTTCCGTTTATACGCAATACAAGATATAATATGGACATTCAACGGAGTTGACGGCAGTTGATCGCATGACATTTCAAGTACGATGAGAAAAAGTTGCCTCTGTGACATAAAGCAACGTTACGCTAAAATGTTCTTTTTTTTATTACAACTAGACACAACATGAAATTCCATTGGAGTTGCCAGGAGTCGAACCCGGGACATTTCACATGCGAAGCGAACGCTCTACCACTGAGCTTCAACCCCACGGACAGCAATCGTAATTTCTTATGTATCTATATATCTATTCTTCCGTTTATACGCAATACAAGATATTATATGGACATTCAACGGAGTTGACGGCAGTTGATCCCATGACATTTCAAGTACGATGGGAAAAAGTTGCCTCTGTGACATAAAGCAACGTTACACTAAAATTTTCTTCTTTTTATTACAACTAGACACAACATGAAGTCCCATTGGAGTTGCCAGGAGTCGAATCCGGGACATTTCACATGCGAAGCGAACGCTCTACCACTGAGCTACAACCCCGCCGACAGCAATCGCAATTTCTTATGTATCTATATATCTATTCTTCCGTTTATACGCAATACAAGATATAATATGAACATTCAACGGAGTTGAAGGCAGTTGATCGCATGACATTTCAAGTACGATGGGAAAAAGTTGCCTCTGTGACATAAAGCAACGTTACACTAAAATGTTCTTTTTTTTATTACAATTAGACACAACATGAAGTTCCATTGGAGTTGCCAGGAGTCGAATCCGGGACATTTCACATGCGAAACGAACGCTCTACCACTGAGCTACAACCCCACCGACAGCAATCGTTATTTCTTATGTATCTATATATCTATTCTTCGGTTTATACGCAATACAAGATATAATATGGACATTCAACGGAGTTGAAGGCAGTTGATCGCATGACATTTCAAGTACGATTGGAAAAATTTGCCTCTGTGACATATAGCAAAGTTACACTAAAATGTTCTTTTTTTTATTACAATTAGACACAACATGAAGTCCCATTGGAGTTGCCAGGAGTCGAACCCGGGACATTTCACATGCGAAGCGAACGCTCTACCACTGAGCTACAACCCCACCGACAGCAATCGTAATTTCTTATGTATCTATATATCTATTCTTCGGTTTATACGCAATACAAGATATAATATGGACATTCAACGGAGTTGAAGGCAGTTGATCGCATGACATTTCAAGTACGATGGGAAAAATTTGCCTCTGTGACATAAAGCAAAGTTACACTAAAATGTTCTTTTTTTTATTACCACTAGACAGAACATGAAGTTCCATTGGAGCTGCCAGGAGTCGAACCCGGGACATTTCACATGCGAAGCGAACGCTCTACCACTGAGCTACAACCCCACCGACAGCAATCGTAATTTCTTATGTATCTATATATCTATTCTTCCGTTTATACGCAATACAAGATATAATATGGACATTCAATGGAGTTGAAGGCAGTTGATCGCATGACATTTCAAGTACGATTGGAAAAATTTGCCTCTGTGACATAAAGCAAAGTTACACTAAAATGTTCTTTTTTTTATTACAACTAGACAGAACATGAAGTTCCATTGGAGTTGCCAGGAGTCGAATCCGGGACATTTCACATGCGAAGCGAACGCTCTACCACTGAGCTACAAACCCACCGACAGCAATCGTAATTTCTTATGTATCTATATATCTATTCTTCCGTTTATACGCAATACAAGATATAATATGGACATTCAATGGAGTTGAAGGCAGTTGATCGCCTGACATTTCAAGTACGATTGGAAAAATTTGCCTCTGTGACATAAAGCAACGTTACACTAAAACGTTCTTTTTTTTATTACAATTAGACACAACATGAATTTCCATTGGGGTTGCCAGGAGTCGAATCCGGGACATTTCACATGCGAAGCGAACGCTCTACCACTGAGCTACAACCCCACTGACAGCAATCGGAATTTCTTATGTATCTATATATCTATTCTTCCGTTTATACGCAATACAAGATATAATATGGACATTCAACGGAGTTGAAGGCAGTTGATCGCATGACATTTCAAGTACGATTGGAAAAATTTGCCTCTGTGACATAAAGCAACGTTACACTAAAATGTTCTTTTTTTTTATTAAAACTAGACACAACATGAATTTCCATTGGGGTTGCCAGGAGTCGAATCCGGGACATTTCACATGCGAAGCGAACGCTCTACCACTGAGCTACAACCCCACCGACAGCAATCGTAATTTCTTATGTATCTGTATATCTATTCTTCCGTTTATACGCAATACAAGATATAATATCGACATTCAATGGAGTTGAAGGCAGTTGATCGCATGACATTTCAAGTACTATTGGAAAAAGTTGCCTCTGTGACATAAAGCAACGTTACACTAAAATGTTCTTTTTTTTATTAAAACTAGACGGAACATGAAGTTCCATTGGAGTTGCCAGGAGTCGAATCCGGGACATTTCACATGCGAAGCGAACGCTCTACCACTGAGCTACAACCCCACCGACAGCAATCGTAATTTCTTATGTATCTATATATCTATTCTTCCGTTTATACGCAATACAAGATATAATATCGATATTCAATGGAGTTGAAGGCAGTTGATCGCATGACATTTCAAGTACGATTGGAAAAATTTGCCTCTGTGACATAAAGCAACGTTACACTAAAATGTTCTTTTTTTTATTAAAACTAGACGGAACATGAAGTTCCATTGGAGTTGCCAGGAGTCGAATCCGGGACATTTCACATGCGAAGCGAACGCTCTACCACTGAGCTACAACCCCACCGACAGCAATCGTAATTTCTTATGTATCTATATATCTATTCTTCCGATTATACGCAATACAAGATATAATATCGACATTCAATGGAGTTGAAGGCAGTTGATCGCATGACATTTCAAGTACGATTGGAAAAAGTTGCCTCTGTGACATAAAGCAACGTTACACTAAAATTTTCTTTTTTTTATTACAACTAGATACAACATGAAGTTCCATTGGAGTTGCCAGGAGTCGAATCCGGGACATTTCACATGCGAAGCGAACGCTCTACCACTGAGCTACAACCCCACCGACAGCCATCGTATTTTCTTATGTATCTATATATCTATTCTTCCGTTTATACGCAATACAAGATATAATATGGACATTCAACGGAGTTGAAGGCAGTTGATCGCATGACATTTCAAGTACGATGGGGAAAATTTGCCTCTGTGACATGAAGCAAAGTTACACTAAAATGTTCTTTTTTTTATTACAATTAGACACAACATGAAGTCCCATTGGAGTTGCCGGGAGTCGAACCCGGGACATTTCACATGCGAAGCGAATGCTCTACCACTGAGCTACAACCCCACCGTCAGCAATCGTAATTTCTTATGTATCTATATATCTATTCTTCCGTTTATACGCAATACAAGATATAATATGGACATTCAACGGAGTTGAAGGCAGTTGATCGCATGACATTTCAAGTACGATTGAAAAAAATTTGCCTCTGTGACATAAAGCAACGTTACACTAAAATGTTCATTTGTTTATTACAACTAGACACAACATGAAGTTCCATTGGAGTTGCCAGGAGTCGAATCCGGGACATTTCACATGCGAAGCGAACGCTCTACCACTGAGCTACAACCCCACCGACAGCAATCGTATTTTCTTATGTATCTATATATATATTCTTCCGTTTATACGCAATACAAGATATAATATGGACATTCAACGGAGTTGAAGGCAGTTGATCGCATGACATTTCAAGTACGATTGGAAAAATTTGCCTCTTTGACATAAAGCAAAGTTATACTAAAATGATCTTTTTTTTATTACAACTACACACAACATGAATTCCCATTGGAGTTGCAAGGAGTCGAATCCGGGACATTTCACATGCGAAGCGAACGTTCTACCACTGAGCTACAGCCCCACCGACAGCAATCGTAATTTCTTATGTATCTATATATCTATTCTTCCGTTTATACGCAATACAAGATATAATATCGACATTCAACGGAGTTGAAGGCAGTTGATCGCATGACATTTCAAGTACGATGGGAAAAATTTGCCTCTGTGACATAAAGCAAATTTACACTAAAATGTTATTTTTTTTATTACAACTAGACACAACATGAAGTTCCATTGGGGTTGCCAGGAGTCGAACCCGGGACATTTCACATGCGAAGCGAACGCTCTACCACTGAGCTACACCCCCACCGACAGCAATCGCAATTTCTTATGTGTCTATATATCTATTCTTCCGTTTATACGCAATACAAGATATAATATGGACATTCAACGGAGTTTAAGGCAGTTGATCGCATGACATTTCAAGTACGATGGGAAAAAGTTGCCTCTGTGACATAAAGCAACGTTACACTAAAATATTCTTTTTTTTATTACAACTAGACACAACATGAAGTTCCATCGGAGTTGCCAGAAGTCGAACCCGGGACATTTCACATGCGAAGCTAACGCTCTACCACTGAGATACAACCCCACCGACAGCAATCGTAATTTCTTATGTATCTATAAATCTATTCTTCCGTTTATACGCAATAGAAGATATAATATGGACATTCAACGGAGTTGACGGCAGTTGATCGCATGACATTTCAAGTACGATTGGAAAAAGTTGCCTCTGTGACATAAAGCAACGTTACACTAAAATGTTCTTTTTTTTATTACAACTAGACACAACATGAAGTTCCATTGGAGTTGCCAGGAGTTGAATCCGGGACATTTCACATGCGAAGCGAACGCTCTACCACTGAGCTACAACCCCACCGACAGCAATCGTAATTTCTTATGTATCTATATATCTATTCTTCCGTTTATACGCAATACAAGATATAATATGGACATTCAACGGAGTTGAAGGCAGTTGATCGCATGACATTTCAAGTACGATTGGAAAAATTTGCCTCTGTGACATAAAGCAAAGTTACACTAAAATGTTCTTTTTTTTATTACAACTAGACACAACATGAAGTTCCATTGGAGTTGCCCGGAGTCGAACCCGGGACATTTCACATGCGAAGCGAAAGCTCTACCACTGAGCTACAACCCCCACCGACAGCAATCGTAATTTCTTATGTATCTATATATCTATTCTTCCGTTTATACGCAATACAAGATATAATATGGACATTCAACGGAGTTGAAGGCAGTTGATCGCATGACATTTCAAGTACGATTGGAAAAATTTGCCTCTTTGACATAAAGCACCGTTACACTAAAATGTTCTTTTTTTTATTACAACTAGACACAACATGAAGTTCCATTGGTGTTGCCAGAAGTCGAATCCGGGACATTTCACATGCGAAGCGAACGCTCTACCACTGAGCTACAACCCCCACCGACAGCAATCGTAATTTCTTATGTATCTATATATCTATTCTTCCGTTTATACGCAATACAAGATATAATATGGACATTCAACGGAGTTGAAGGCAGTTGATCGCATGACATTTCAAGTACGATTGGAAAAATTTGCCTCTGTGACATAAAGCAAAGTTACACTAAAATGTTCTTTTTTTTATTACAACTAGACACAACATGAAGTCCCATTGGAGTTGCCAGAAGTCGAACCCGGGACATTTCACATGCGAAGCGAAAGCTCTACCACTGAGCTACAACCCCCACCGACAGCAATCGTAATTTCTTATGTATCTATATATCTATTCTTCCGTTTATACGCAATACAAGATATAATATGGACATTCAACGGAGTTGAAGGCAGTTGATCGCATGACATTTCAAGTACGATTGGAAAAATTTGCCTCTGTGACATAAAGCAAAGTTACACTAAAATGTTCTTTTTTTTATTACAACTAGACACAACATGAAGTTCCATTGGAGTTGCCAGAAGTCGAACACGGGACATTTCACATGCGAAGCGAAAGCTCTACCACTGAGATACAACCCCACCGACAGCAATCGTAATTTCTTATGTATCTATAAATCTATTCTTCCGTTTATACGCAATAGAAGATATAATATGGACATTCAACGGAGTTGACGGCAGTTGATCGCATGACATTTCAAGTACGATGGGAAAAAGTTGCCTCTGTGACATAAAGCAACGTTACACTAAAATGTTCTTTTTTTTATTACAACTAGACACAACATGAAGTTCCATTGGAGTTGCCAGGAGTCGAACCCGGGCCATTTCACATGCGAAGCGAACGCTCTACCACTGAGCTACAACCCCACCGACAGCAATCGTAATTTCTTATGTATCTATAAATCTATTCTTCCGTTTATACGCAATACAAGATATAATATGGACATTCAACGGAGTTGAAGGCAGTTGATCGCATGACATTTCAAGTACGATTGGAAAAAGTTGCCTCTGTGACATAAAGCAACGTTACACTAAAATGTTCTTTTTTTTATTACAACTAGACACAACATGAAGTTCCATTGGAGTTGCCAGGAGTTGAATCCGGGACATTTCACATGCGGAGCGAACGCTCTACCACTGAGCTACAACCCCACCGACAGCAATCGTAATTTCTTATGTATCTATATATCTTTTCTTCCGTTTATACGCAATACAAGATATAATATGGACATTCAACGGAGTTGACGGCAGTTGATCGCATGACATTTCAAGTACGATGGGAAAAATTTTCCTCTGTGACATAAAGCAAAGTTACACTAAAATGTTCTTTTTTTTATTACAACTAGACACAACATGAAGTTCCATTGGACTTGCCAGGAGTCGAACCCGGGACATTTCACATGCGAAGCGAACGCTCGACCACTGAGCTACAACCCCACCGACAGCAATCGTAATTTCTTATGTATCTATAAATCTATTCTTCCGTTTATACGCAATACAAGATATAATATGGACATTCAACGGAGTTGACGGCAGTTGATCGCATGACATTTCAAGTACGATGGGAAAAAGTTGCCTCTGTGACATAAAGCAACGTTACACTAAAATGTTCTTTTTTTTATTACAACTAGACACAACATGAATTTTCATTGGAGTTGCCAGAAGTCGAACCCGGGACATTTCACATGCGAAGCGAACGCTCTACCACTGAGCTACAACCCCACCGACAGCAATCGTAATTTCTTATGTATCTATAAATCTATTCTTCCGTTTATACGCAATACAAGATATAATATGGACATTCAACGGAGTTGACGGCAGTTGATCGCATGACATTTCAAGTACGATTGGAAAAATTTGCCTCTGTGACATAAAGCAAAGTTACACTAAAATGATCTTTTTTTTATTACAACTATACACAACATGAAGTCCGATTGGAGTTGCCAGGAGTCGAATCCGGGACATTTCACATGCGAAGCGAACGCTCTACCACTGAGCTACAACCCCACCGACAGCAATCGTAATTTCTTATGTATCTATATATCTATTCTTCCGTTTATACGCAATACAAGATATAATATGGACATTCAACGGAGTTGACGGCAGTTGATCGCATGACATTTCAAGTACGATGGGAAAAAGTTGCCTCTGTGACATAAAGCAACGTTACACTAAAATGTTCTTTTTTTTATTACAACTAGACACAACATGAAGTCCGATTGGAGTTGCCAGAAATCGAATCCGGGACATTTCACATGCGAAGCGAACGCTCTACCACTGAGCTACAACCCCACCGACAGCAATCGTAATTTCTTATGTATCTATATATCTTTTCTTCAGTTTATACGCAATACAAGATATAATATGGACATTCAACGGAGTTGACAGCAGTTGATCGCATGACATTTCAAGTACGATGGGAAAAATTTGCCTCTGTGACATAAAGCAAAGTTACACTAAAATGTTCTTTTTTTTATTACAACTAGACACAACATGAAGTTCCATTGGACTTGCCAGGAGTCGAACCCGGGACATTTCACATGCGAAGCGAACGCTCTACCACTGAGCTACAACCCCACCGACAGCAATCGTAATTTCTTATGTATCTATATATCTATTCTTCCGTTTATACGCAATACAAGATATAATATGGACATTCAACGGAGTTGACGGCAGTTGATCGCATGACATTTCAAGTACGATTGGAAAAATTTGCCTCTGTGACATAAAGCAACGTTACACTAAAATGTTCTTTTTTTTATTACAACTAGACACAACATGAAGTCCGATTGGATTTGCCAGGAGTCGAATCCGGGACATTTCACATGCGAAGCGAACGCTCTACCACTGAGCTACAACCCCACGACAGCAATCGTAATTTCTTATGTATCTATATATCTATTCTTCCGTTTATACGCAATACAAGATATAATATGGACATTCAACGGAGTTGAAGGCAGTTGATCGCATGACATTTCAAGTACGATGGGAAAAATTTTCCTCTGTGACATAAAGCAAAGTTACACTAAAATGTTCCTTTTTTTATTACAACTAGACACAACATGAAGTTCCATTGGACTTGCCAGGAGTCGAACCCGGGACATTTCACATGCGAAGCGAACGCTCGACCCCTGAGCTACAACCCCACCGACAGCAGTCGTAACTTCTTATGTATCTATAAATCTATTCTTCCGTTTATACGCAATACAAGATATAATATGGACATTCAACGGAGTTGACGGCAGTTGATCGCATGACATTTCAAGTACGATGGGAAAAAGTTGCCTCTGTGACATAAAGCAACGTTACACTAAAATGTTCTTTTTTTTATTACAACTAGACACAACATGAATTTTCATTGGAGTTGCCAGAAGTCGAACCCGGGACATTTCACACGCGAAGCGAACGCTCTACCACTGAGCTACAACCCCACCGACAGCAATCGTAATTTCTTATGTATCTATAAATCTATTCTTCCGTTTATACGCAATACAAGATATAATATGGACATTCAACGGAGTTGAAGGCAGTTGATCGCATGACATTTCAAGTACGATTGGAAAAATTTGCCTCTGTTACATAAAGCAAAGTTACACTAAAATGTTCTTTTTTTTATTACAACTATACACAACATGAAGTCCGATTGGAGTTGCCAGGAGTCGAATACGGGACATTTCACATGCCAAGCGAACGCTCTACCACTGAGCTACAACCCCACCGACAGCAATCGTAATTTCTCATGTATCTATATATCTATTCTTCCGTTTATACGCAATACAAGATATAATATGGACATTCAACGGAGTTGAAGGCAGTTGATCGCATGACATTTCAAGTACGATTGGAAAAAGTTGCCTCTGTGACATAAAGCAACGTTACACTAAAATGTTCTTTTTTTTATTACAACTAGACACAACATGAAGTTCCATTGGAGTTGCCAGGAGTTGAATCCGGGACATTTCACATGCGAAGCGAACGCTCTACCACTGAGCTACAACCCCACCGACAGCAATCGTAATTTCTTATGTATCTATATATCTATTCTTCCGTTTATACGCAATACAAGATATAATATGGACATTCAACGGAGTTGACGGCAGTTGATCGCATGACATTTCAAGTACGATGGGAAAAAGTTGCGTCTGTGACATAAAGCAACGTTACACTAAAATGTTCTTTTTTTTATTACAACTAGACACAACATGAAATTCCATTGGAGTTGCCAGGAGTCGAACCCGGGACATTTCCCAAGCGAATCGAAAGCTCTACCACTGAGCTACAACCCCACCGACAGCAATCGTAATTTCTTATGTATCTATATATCTATTATTCCGTTTATACGCCATACAAGATATAATATGGACATTCAACGGAGTTGAAGGCAGTTGATCGCATGACATTTCAAGTACGATTGGAAAAATTTGCCTCTGTGACATAAAGCAAAGTTACACTAAAATGTTCTTTTTTTTATTACAACTAGACACAACATGAAGTTCCATTGGAGTTGCCAGGAGTCGAACCCGGGACATTTCACATGCGAAGCAAACGCTCTACCACTGAGCTACAACCCCACCGACAGCAATCGTAATTTCTTATGTATCTATATATCTATTCTTCCGTTTATACGCAATACAAGATATAATATGGACATTCAACGGAGTTGAAGGCAGTTGATCGCATGTCATTTTAAGTACGATTAGAAAAATTTGCCTCTGTGACATAAAGCAACGTTACACTAAAATGTTCTTTTTTTTAATACAACGAGACACAACATGAAATTCCATTGGAGTTGCCAGGAGTGGAACCGGGGACATTTCACATGCGAAGCGAACGCTCTACCACTGAGCTACAACCCCACCGACAGCAATCGTAATTTCTTATGTATCTATATATCTATTCTTCCGTTTATACGCAATACAAGATATAATATGGACATTCAACGGAGTTGAAGGCAGTTGATCGCATGACATTTTAAGTACGATGGGAAAAATTTGCCTCTGTGACATAAAGCAACGTTACACTAAAATGTTCTTTTTTTTATTAAAACTAGACACAACATGAAGTCCTATTGGAGTTGCCAGGAGTCGAATCCGGGACATTTCACATGCGAAGCGAACGCTCTACCACTGAGCTACAACCCCACCGACAGCAATCGTAATTTCTTATGTATCTATATATCTATTCTTCCGTTTATACGCAATACAAGATATAATATGGACATTCAACGGAGTTGACGGCAGTTGATCGCATGACATTTCAAGTACGATGGGAAAAATTTGCCTCTGTGACATAAAGCAACGTTACACTAAAATGTCCTTTTTTTATTAAAACTAGACAAAACATGAAATTCCATTGGAGTTGCCAGGAGTCGAATCCGGGACATTACACATGCGAAGCGAACGCTCTACCACTGAGCTACAACCCCACCGACAGCAATCGTAATTTCTTATGTATCTATATATCTATTCTTCCGTTTATACGCAATACAAGATATAATATGGACATTCAACGGAGTTGAAGGCAGTTGATCGCATGACATTTCAAGTACGTTTGGAAAAATTTGCCTCTGTGACATAAAGCAACGTTACACTAAAATGTACTTTTTTTTATTACACCTAGACACAACATGAAGTTCCATTGGAGTTGCCAGGAGTCGAATCCGGGACATTTCACATGAGAAGCGAACGTTCTACCACTGACCTACAACCCCACCGACAGCAATCGTAATTTCTTATGTATCTATATATCTATTCTTCCGTTTATACGCAATATAAGATATAATATGGACATTCAACGGAGTTGAAGGCAGTTGATCGCATGACATTTCAAGTACGATTGGAAAAATTTGCCTCTGTGACATAAAGCAAAGTTACACTAAAATGATCTTTTTTTTATTACAACTAGACACAACATGAATTCCCATTGGAGTTGCCAGGAGTCGAATCCGGGACATTTCACATGCGAAGCGAACGCTCTACCACTGAGCTACAACCCCACCGACAGCAATCGTAATTTCTTATGTATCTATATATCTATTCTTCCGTTTATACGCAATATAAGATATAATATGGATTTTCAACGGAGTTGACGGCAGTTGATCGCATGACATTTCAAGTACGATGGGAAAAAGTTGCGTCTGTGACATAAAGCAACGTTACACTAAAATGTTCTTTTTTTTATTACAACTAGACACAACATGAAGTTCCATTGGAGTTGCCAGGAGTCGAACCCGGGACATTTCACCTGCGAAGCAAACGCTCTACCACTGAGCTACAACCCCACCGACAGCAATCGTAATTTCTTATGTATCTATAAATCTATTCTTCCGTTTATACGCAATACAAGATATAATATGGACATTCAACGGAGTTGAAGTCAGTTGATCGCATGACATTTCAAGTACGATTGGAAAAATTTGCCTCTGTGACATAAAGCAACGTTACACTAAAATGTTCTTTTTTTTATTACAACTAGACACAACATGAAGTTCCATTGGAGTTGCCAGGAGTCGAATCCGGGACATTTCACATGCGAAGCGAACGCTCTACCACTGAGCCACAACCCCACCGACAGCAATCGTAATTTCTTATGTATCTATATATCTATTCTTCCGTTTATACGCAATACAAGATATAATATGGACATTCAACGGAGTTGACGGCAGTTGATCGCATGACATTTCAAGTACGATGGGAAAAAGTTGCCTCTGTGACATAAAGCAACGTTACACTAAAATGTTCTTTTTTTTATTACAACTAGACACAACATGAAGTTCCATTGGAGTTGCCAGGAGTCGAATCCGGGACATTTCACATGCGAAGCGAACGCTCTACCACTGAGCTACAACCCCACCGACAGCAATCGTAATTTCTTATGTATCTATATATCTATTCTTCCGTTTATACGCAATACAAGATATAATATGGACATTCAACGGAGTTGACGGCAGTTGATCGCATGACATTTCAAGTACGATGGGAAAAAGTTGCCTCTGTGACATAAAGCAACGTTACACTAAAATGTTCTTTTTTTTTATTACAACTAGACACAACATGAAGTTCCATTGGAGTTGCCAGGGGTCGAATCCGGGACATTTCACATGCGAAGCGAACGCTCTACCACTGAGCCACAACCCCACCGACAGCAATCGTAATTTCTTATGTATCTATATATCTATTCTTCCGTTTATACGCAATACAAGATATAATATGGACATTCAACGGAGTTGACGGCAGTTGATCGCATGACATTTCAAGTACGATTGGAAAAATTTGCCTCTGTGACATAAAGCAACGTTACACTAAAATGTTCTTTTTTTTATTACAACTAGACACAACATGAAGTTCCATTGGAGTTGCCAGGAGTCGAATCCGGGACATTTCACGTGCGAAGCGAACGCTCTACCACTGAGCCACAACCCCACCGACAGCAACCGGAATTTCTTATTTATCTATATATCTATTCTTCCGTTTATACGCAATACAAGATATAATATGGACATTCAACGGAGTTGACGGCAGTTGATCGCATGACATTTCAAGTACGATGGGAAAAAGTTGCCTCTGTGACATAAAGCAACGTTACACTAAAATGTTCTTTTTCTTATTACAACTAGACAAAACATGAAGTTCCATTGGAGTTGCCAGGAGTCGAATCCGGGGCATTTCACATGCGAAGCGAACGCTCTACCACTGAGCTACAACCCCACCGACAGCAATCGTAATTTCTTATGTATCTATATATCTATTCTTCCGTTTATACGCAATACAAGATATAATATGGACATTCAACGGAGTTGACGGCAGTTGATCGCATGACATTTCAAGTACGATTGGAAAAATTTGCCTCTGTGACATAAAGCAACGTTACACTAAAATGTTCTTTTTTTTATTACAACTAGACACAACATGAAGTTCCATTGGAGTTGCCAGGAGTCGAATCCGGGACATTTCACATGCGAAGCGAACGCTCTACCACTGAGCCACAACCCCACCGACAGCAATCGTAATTTCTTATGTATCTATATATCTATTCTTCCGTTTATACGCAATACAAGATATAATATGGACATTCAACGGAGTTGAAGGCAGTTGATCGCATGACATTTCAAGTACGATTGGAAAAATTTGCCTCTGTGACATAAAGCAACGTTACACTAAAATGTTCTTTTTTTTATTACAACTAGACACAACATGAAGTTCCATTGGATTTGCCAGGAGTCGAATCCGGGACATTTCACATGCGAAGCGAACGCTCTACCACTGAGCTACAACCCCACCGACAGCAATCGTAATTTCTTATGTATCGATATATCTATTCTTCCGTTTATACGCAATACAAGATATAATATGGACATTCAACGGAGTTGAAGGCAGTTGATCGCATGACATTTCAAGTACGATTGGAAAAATTTGCCTCTATGACATAAAGCAACGTTACACTAAAATGTTCTTTTTTTTATTAAAACTAGACAGAACATGAAGTTCCATTGGAGTTGCCAGGAGTCGAATCCGGGACATTTCACATGCGAAGCGAACGCTCTACCACTGAGCTACAACCCAACCGACAGCAATCGGAATTTCTTATGTATCTATATATCTATTCTTCCGTTTATACGCAATACAAGATATAATATGGACATTCAACGGAGTTGAAGGCAGTTGATCGCATGACATTTCAAGTACGATTGGAAAAATTTGCCTCTGTGACATAAAGCAACGTTACACTAAAATGTTCTTTTTTTTATTACAACTAGACACAACATGAAGTTCCATTGGAGTTGCCAGGAGTCGAATCCGGGACATTTCACATGCGAAGCGAACGCTCTACCACTGAGCTACAACCCCACCGACAGCAATCGTATTTTCTTATGTATCTATATATCTATTCTTCCGTTTATACGCAATACAAGATATAATATGGACATTCAACGGAGTTGAAGGCAGTTGATCGCATGACATTTCAAGTACGATTGGAAAAATTTGCCTCTATGACATAAAGCAACGTTACACTAAAATGTTCTTTTTTTTATTAAAACTAGACAGAACATGAAGTTCCATTGGAGTTGCCAGGAGTCGAATCCGGGACATTTCACATGCGAAGCGAACGCTCTACCACTGAACTACAACCCCACCGACAGCAATCGTAATTTCTTATGTATCGATATATCTATTCTTCCGTTTATACGCAATACAAGATATAATATGGACATTCAACGGAGTTGAAGGCAGTTGATCGCATGACATTTCAAGTACGATTGGAAAAATTTGCCTCTATGACATAAAGCAACGTTACACTAAAATGTTCTTTTTTTTATTAAAACTAGACAGAACATGAAGTTCCATTGGAGTTGCCAGGAGTCGAATCCGGGACATTTCACATGCGAAGCGAACGCTCTACCACTGAGCTACAACCCCACCGACAGCAATCGTAATTTCTTATGTATCGATATATCTATTCTTCCGTTTATACGCAATACAAGATATAATATGGACATTCAACGGAGTTGAAGGCAGTTGATCGCATGACATTTCAAGTACGATTGGAAAAATTTGCCTCTGTGACATAAAGCAACGTTAGACTAAAATGTTCTTTTTTTTATTACAACTAGACACAACATGAAGTTCCATTGGGGTTGCCAGGAGTCGAAACCGGGATATTTCACATGCGAAGCGAACGCTCTACCACTGAGCTACAACCCCACCGACAGCAATCGTAATTTCTGATGTATCTATATATCTATTCTTCCGTTTATACGCAATACAAGATATAATATGGACATTCAACGGAGTTGAAGGCAGTTGATCGCATGACATTTCAAGTACGATTGGAAAAATTTGCCTCTGTGACATAAAGCAAAGTTACACTAAAATGATCTTTTTTTTATTACAACTAGACACAACATGAATTCCATTGGAGTTGCCAGGTGTCGAATCCGGGACATTTCACATGCGAAGCGAACGCTCTACCACTGAGCTACAACCCCACCGACAGCAATCGTAATTTCTTATGTATCTATATATCTATTCTTCCGTTTATACGCAATACAAGATATAATATGGATTTTCAACGGAGTTGACGGCAGTTGATCGCATGACATTTCAAGTACGATGGGAAAAAGTTGCGTCTGTGACATAAAGCAACGTTACACTAAAATGTTCATTTTTTTATTACAACTAGACACAACATGAAATTCCATTGGAGTTGCCAGGAGTCGAACCCGGGACATTTCACATGCGAAGCGAACGCTCTACCACTGAGCTATAACCCCACCGACAGCAATCGTAATTTCTTATATATATCTATATATCTATTCTTCCGTTTATACGCAATACAAGATATAATATGGACATTCAACGGAGTTGAAGGCAGTTGATCGCATGACATTTCAAGTACGATTGGAAAAAGTGGCCTCTGTGACATAAAGCAACGTTACACTAAAATGTTCTTTTTTTTATTACAATTAGACACAACATGAAGTCCGATTGGAGTTGCCAGGAGTCGAACCCGGGACATTTCACATGCGAAGCGAACGCTCTACCACTGAGCTACAACCCCACCGACAGCAATCGTAATTTCTTATGTATCTATATATCTATTCTTCCGTTTATACGTAATACAAGATATAATATGGACATTCAACGGAGTTGAAGGCAGTTGATCGCATGACATTTCAAGTACGATTGGAAAAATTTGCCTCTGTGACATAAAGCAAAGTTACACTAAAATGTCCTTTTTTTTATTACAACTAGACACAACATGAAGTCCCATTGGAGTTGCCAGGAGTCGAACCCGGGACATTTGACATGCGAAGCGAACGCTCTACCACTGAGCTACAACCCCATCGACAGCAATCGTAATTTCTTATGTATCTATATATCTATTCTTCCGTTTATACGCAATACAAGATGTAATATGGACATTCAACGGAGTTGAAGGCAGTTGATCGCATGACATTTCAAGTACGATTGGAAAAATTTGCTTCTGTGACATAAAGCAACGTTACACTAAAATGTTCTTTTTTTTATTACAACTAGACACAACATGAAGTTCCATTGGAGTTGCCAGGAGTCGAATCCGGGACATTTCACATGCGAAGCGAACGCTCTACCATTGAGCTACAACCCCACCGACAGCAATCGGAATTTCTTATGTATCTATATATCTATTCTTCCGTTTATACGCAATACAAGATATAATATCGACATTCAATGGAGTTGAAGGCAGTTGATCGCATGACATTTCAAGTACGATTGGAAAAAGTTGCCTCTGTGACATAAAGCAACGTTACACTAAAATGCTCTTTTTTTTATTACAACTAGACACAACATGAAGTTCCATTGGAGTTGCCAGGAGTCGAATCCGGGACATTTCACATGCGAAGCGAACGCTCTACCACTGAGCTACAACCCCACCGACAGCAATCGTATTTTCTTATGTATCTATATATCTATTCTTCCGTTTATACGCAATACAAGATATAATATGGACATTCAACGGAGTTGAAGGCAGTTGATCGCATGACATTTCAAGTACGATGGGAAAAATTTGCCTCTGTGACAGAAAGCAAAGTTACACTAAAATGTTCTTTTTTTTATTGCAACTAGACACAACATGAAGTTCCATTGGGGTGGCCAGGAGTCGAACCCGGGACATTTCACATGCGAAGCGAACGCTCTACCACTGAGCTACAACCCCACCGACAGCAATCGTAATTTCTTATGTATCTATATATCTATTCTTCCGTTTATACGCAATACAAGATATAATATGGACATTCAACGGAGTTGACGGCAGTTGATCGCATGACATTTCAAGTACGATGGGAAAAAGTTGCCTCTGTGACATAAAGCAACGTTACACTAAAATCTTCTTTTTTTTATTAAAACTAGACACAATATGAAGTTCCATTGGAGTTGCCAGGAGTCGAACCCGGGACATTTCACATGCGAAGCGAACTCTCTACCACTGAGCTACAACCCCACCGACAGCAATCGTAATTTCTTATATATATCTATATATCTATTCTTCCGTTTATACGCAATACAAGATATAATATGGACATTCAACGGAGTTGAAGGCAGTTGATCGCATGACATTTCAAGTACGATGGGAAAAAGTTGCCTCTGTGACATAAAGCAACGTTACACTAAAATGTTCTTTTTTTTATTACAACTAGACACAACATGAAGTCCGATTGGAGTTGCCAGGAGTCGAATCCGGGACATTTCACATGCGAAGCGAACGCTCTACCACTGAGCTACAACCCCATCGACAGCAATCGTAATTTCTTATGTATCTATATATCTATTCTTCCGTTTATACGCAATACAAGATGTAATATGGACATTCCACGGAGTTGAAGGCAGTTGATCGCATGACATTTCAAGTACGATTGGAAAAATTTGCCTCTGTGACATAAAGCAACGTTACACTAAAATGTTCTTTTTTTTATTACAACTAGACACAACATGAAGTTCCATTGGAGTTGCCAGGAGTCGAATCCGGGACATTTCACATGCGAAGCGAACGCTCTACCACTGAGCTACAACCCCACCGACAGCAATCGGAATTTCTTATGTATCTATATATCTATTCTTCCGTTTATACGCAATACAAGATATAATATGGACATTCAACGGAGTTGAAGGCAGTTGATCGCATGACATTTCAAGTACGATGGGAAAAATTTGCCTCTGTGACAGAAAGCAAAGTTACACTAAAATGTTCTTTTTTTTATTGCAACTAGACACAACATGAAGTTCCATTGGGGTGGCCAGGAGTCGAACCCGGGACATTTCACATGCGAAGCGAACGCTCTACCACTGAGCTACAACCCCACCGACAGCAATCGTAATTTCTTATGTTTCTATATATCTATTCTTCCGTTTATACGCAATACAAGATATAATATGGACATTCAACGGAGTTGACGGCAGTTGATCGCATGACATTTCAAGTACGATGGGAAAAAGTTGCCTCTGTGACATAAAGCAACGTTACACTAAAATGTTCTTTTTTTTATTAAAACTAGACACAATATGAAGTTCCATTGGAGTTGCCAGGAGTCGAACCCGGGACATTTCACATGCGAAGCGAACTCTCTACCACTGAGCTACAACACCACCGACAGCAATCGTAATTTCTTATGTATCTATATATCTATTCTTCCGTTTATACGCAATACAAGATATAATATGGACATTCAACGGAGTTGAAGGCAGTTGATCGCATGACATTTCAAGTACGATGGGAAAAAGTTGCCTCTGTGACATAAAGCAACGTTACACTAAAATGTTCTTTTTTTTATTACAACTAGACACAACATGAAGTTCCATTGGAGTTGCCAGGAGTCGAATCCGGGACATTTCACATGCGAAGCGAACGCTCTACCACTGAGCTACAACCCCACCGACAGCAATCGGAATTTCTTATGTATCTATAAATCTATTCTTCCGTTTATACGCAATACAAGATATAATATGGACATTCAACGGAGTTGAAGGCAGTTGATCGCATGACATTTCAAGTACGATGGGAAAAATTTGCCTCTGTGACAGAAAGCAAAGTTACACTAAAATGTTCTTTTTTTTATTGCAACTAGACACAACATGAAGTTCCATTGGGGTGGCCAGGAGTCGAACCCGGGACATTTCACATGCGAAGCGAACGCTCTACCACTGAGCTACAACCCCACTGACAGCAATCGTAATTTCTTATGTTTCTATATATCTATTCTTCCGTTTATACGCAATACAAGATATAATATGGACATTCAACGGAGTTGACGGCAGTTGATCGCATGACATTTCAAGTACGATGGGAAAAAGTTGCCTCTGTGACATGAAGCAAAGTTACACTAAAATGTTCTTTTTTTTATTAAAACTAGACACAATATGAAGTTCCATTGGAGTTGCCAGGAGTCGAACCCGGGAGATTTCACATGCGAAGCGAACTCTCTACCACTGAGCTACAACACCACCGACAGCAATCGTAATTTCTTATGTATCTATATATCTATTCTTCCGTTTATACGCAATACAAGATATAATATGGACATTCAACGGAGTTGAAGGCAGTTGATCGCATGACATTTCAAGTACGATGGGAAAAATTTGCCTCTGTGACATAAAGCAAAGTTACACTAAAATGTTCTTTTTTTTATTACAACTAGACACAACATGAAGTTCCATTGGAGTTGCCAGGAGTCGAATCCGGGACATTTCACATGCGAAGCGAACGCTCTACCACTGAGCTACAACCCCACCGACACCAATCGTAATTTCTTATGTATCTATATATCTATTCTTCCGTTTATACGCAATACAAGATATAATATGGACATTCAACGGAGTTGACGGCAGTTGATCGCATGACATTTCAAGTACGATGGCAAAATTTGCCTCTGTGACATAAAGCAAAGTTACACTAAAATGTTTTTTTTTTTTATTACAACTAGACACAACATGAAGTACCATTGGAGTTGCCAGGAGTCGAACCCGGGACATTTCACATGCGAAGCGAACCCTCTACCACTGAGCTACAACACCACCGACAGCTATCGTAATTTCTTATGTATCTATATATCTATTCTTCCGTTTATACGCAATACAAGATATAATATGGACATTCAACGGAGTTGAAGGCAGTTGATCGCATGACATTTCAAGTACGATGGGAAAAAGTTGCCTCTGTGACATAAAGCAACGTTACACTAAAATCTTCTTCTTTTTATTACACCTAGACGCAACATGAAGTTCCATTGGAGTTGCCAGGAGTCGAATCCGGGACATTTCACATGCGAAGCGAACGCTCTACCACTGAGCTACAACCCCACCGACAGCAATCGTAATTTCTTATGTATCTATATATCTATTCTTCCGTTTATACGCAATACAAGATATAATATGGACATTCAACGGAGTTGAAGGCAGTTGATCGCATGACATTTCAAGTACGATGGGAAAAAGTTGCCTCTGTGACATAAAGCAAAGTTACACTAAAATCTTCTTTTTTTTATTACACCTAGACACAACATGAAGTTCCATTGGAGTTGCCATGAGTCGAATCCAGGACATTTCACATGCGAAGCGAACGCTCTACCACTGAGCTACAACCCCACCGACAGCAATCGTAATTTCTTATGTATCTATAAATCTATTCTTCCGTTTATACGTCATACAAGATATAATATGGACATTCAACGGAGTTGAAGGCAGTTAATCGCATGACATTTCAAGTACGATTGGAAAAAGTTGCCTCTGTGACATAAAGCAACGTTACACTAAAATGTTCTTTTTTTTATTACAACTAGACACAACAGGAAGTTCCATTGGAGTTGCCAGGAGTTGAATCCGGGACATTTCACATGCGAAGCGAACGCTCTACCACTGAACTATAACACCACCGACAGCAAACGTAATTTCTTATGTATCTATATATCTATTCTTCCGTTTATACGCAATACAAGATATAATATGGACATTCAACGGAGTTGACGGCAGTTGATCGCATGACATTTCAAGTACGATGGGAAAAAGTTGCCTCTGTGACATAAAGCAACGTTACACTAAAACGTTCTTTACTTTATTACAACTAGACACAACATGAAGTTCCATGGGAGTTGCCAGGAGTCGAATCCGGGACATTTCACATGCGAAGCGAACGCTCTACCACTGAGCTACAACCCCACCGACAGCAATCGTAATTTCTTATGTATCTATATATCTATTCTTCCGTTTATACGCAATAAAGATATAATATCGACATTCAACGGAGTTGAAGGCAGTTGATCGCATGACATTTCAAGAACGATGGGAAAAATTTGCCTCTGTGACATAAAGCAAAGTTACACTAAAATGTTCTTTTTCTTCTTACAACTAGACACAACATGAAGTTCCATTGGAGTTGCCAGGAGTCGACCCCGGGACATTTCACATGCGTAGCGAACGCTCTACTACTGAGCTACAACCCCACCGACAGCAATCGCAATTTCTTATGTATCTATATATCTATTCTTCCGTTTATACGCAATACAAGATATAATATGGACATTCAACGGAGTTGACGGCAGTTGATCGCATGACATTTCAAGTACGATGGGAAAAAGTTGCCTCTGTGACATAAAGCAACGTTACACTAAAATCTTCTTTTTTTTATTACACCTAGACACAACATGAAGTTCCATTGGAGTTGCCATGAGTCGAATCCAGGACATTTCACATGCGAAGCGAACGCTCTACCACTGAGCTACAACCCCACCGACAGCAATCGTAATTTCTTATGTATCTATAAATCTATTCTTCCGTTTATACGCAATACAAGATATAATATGGACATTCAACGGAGTTGAAGGCAGTTAATCGCATGACATTTCAAGTACGATTGGAAAAAGTTGCCTCTGTGACATAAAGCAACGTTACACTAAAATGTTCTTTTTTTTATTACAACTAGACACAACAGGAAGTTCCATTGGAGTTGCCAGGAGTTGAATCCGGGACATTTCACATGCGAAGCGAACGCTCTACCACTGAGCTACAACCCCACCGACAGCAATCGCAATTTCTTATGTATCTATATATCTATTCTTCCGTTTATACGCAATACAAGATATAATATGGACATTCAACGGAGTTGACGGCAGTTGATCGCATGACATTTCAAGTACGATGGGAAAAAGTTGCCTCTGTGACATAAAGCAACGTTACACTAAAATGTTCTTTATTTTATTACAACTAGACACAACATGAAGTTCCATTGGAGTTGCCAGGAGTCGAATCCGGGACATTTCACATGCGAAGCGAACGCTCTACCACTGAGCTACAACCCCACCGACAGCAATCATAATTTCTTATGTATCTATATATCTATTCTTCCGTTTATACGCAATACAAGATATAATATGGACATTCAACGGAGTTGACGGCAGTTGATCGCATGACATTTCAAGTACGATGGGAAAAATTTGCCTCTGTGACATAAAGCAAAGTTACACTAAAATGTTTTTTTTTTTATTACAACTAGACACAACATGAAGTACCATTGGAGTTGCCAGGAGTCGAACCCGGGACATTTCACATGCGAAGCGAACGCTCTACCACTGAACTATAACACCACCGACAGCAAACGTAATTTCTTATGTATCTATATATCTATTCTTCCGTTTATACGCAATACAAGATATAATATGGACATTCAACGGAGTTGAAGGCAGTTGATCGCATGACATTTCAAGTACGATGGGAGAAAGTTGCCTCTGTGACATAAAGCAACGTTACACTAAAATCTTCTTTTTTTTATTACACCTAGACACAACATGAAGTTCCATTGGAGTTGCCAGGAGTCGAATCCGGGACACTTCACATGCGAAGCGAACGCTCTACCACTGAGCTACAACCCCACCAACAACAATCGTAATTTCTTATGTATCTATATATCTATTCTTCCGTTTATACGCAATACAAGATATAATATGGACATTCAACGGAGTTGAAGGCAGTCGATCGCATGACATTTCAAGTACGATGGGAAAAATTTGCCTCTGTGACATAAAGCAAAGTTACACTAAGATGTTCTTTTTTTTATTACAACTAGACACAACATGAAGTTCCATTGGAGTTGCCAGGAGTCGAACCCGGGCCATTTCACATGCGAAGCGAACGCTCTACCACTGAGCTACAACCCCACCGTCAGCAATCGTAATTTCTTATGTATCTATATATCTATTCTTCCGTTTATACGCAATACAAGATATAATATGGACATTCAACGGAGTTGACGGCAGTTGATCGCATGACATTTCAAGTACGATGGGAAAAATTTGCCTCTGTGACATAAAGCAAAGTTACACTAAAATGTTTTTTTTTTTATTACAACTAGACACAACATGAAGTACCATTGGAGTTGCCAGGAGTCGAACCCGGGACATTTCACATGAGAAGCGAACGCTCTACCACTGAGCTACAACACCACCGACAGCAAACGTAATTTCTTATCTATATATCTATTCTTCCGTTTATACGCAATACAAGATATAATATGGACATTCAACGGAGTTGAAGGCAGTTGATCGCATGACATTTCAAGTACGATGGGAAAAATTTGCCTCTGTGTCATAAAGCAAAGTTACACTAAAATGTTCTTTTTTTTATTACAACTAGACACAACATGAAGTTCCATTGGAGTTGCCAGGAGTCGAACCCGGGCAATTTCACATGCGAAGCGAACGCTCTACCACTGAGCTACAACCCCACCGACAGCCATCGTAATTTCTTATGTATCTATATATCTATTCTTCCGTTTATACGCAATACAAGATATAATATGGACATTCAACGGAGTTGACGGCAGTTGATCGCATGACATTTCAAGTACGATGGGAAAAAGTTGCCTCTGTGACATAAAGCAACGTTACACTAAAATTTTCTTTTTTTTATTACACCTAGACACAACATGAAGTTCCATTGGAGTTGCCAGGAGTCGAATCCGGGACATTTCACATGCGAAGCGAACGCTCTACCACTGAGCTACAACACCACCGACAGCAATCGTAATTTCTTATGTATCTATATATCTATTCTTCAGTTTATACGCAATACAAGATATAATATGGACATTCAACGGAGTTGACGGCAATTGATCGCATGACATTTCAAGTACGATGGGAAAAAGTTGCCTCTGTGACATAAATCAACGTTACACTAAAATCTTCTTTTTTTTATTACACCTAGACACAACATGAAGTTCCGTTGGAGTTGCCAGGAGTCGAATCCGGGACATTTCACATGCGAAGCGAACGCTCTACCACTGAGCTACAACCCCACCGACAGCAATCGTAATTTCTTATGTATCTATATATCTATTCTTCCGTTTATACGCAATACAAGATATAATATGGACATTCAACGGAGTTGACGGCAATTGATCGCATGACATTTCAAGTACGATGGGAAAAAGTTGCCTCTGTGACATAAATCAACGTTACACTAAAATCTTCTTTTTTTTATTACACCTAGACAAAACATGAAGTTCCGTTGGAGTTGCCAGGAGTCGAATCCGGGACATTTCACATGCGAAGCGAACGTTCTACCACTGAGCTACAACCCCACCGACAGCAATCGTTATTTCTTATGTATCTATATATCTATTCTTCCGTTTATACGCAATACAAGA
Source organism: Acanthosepion lycidas (assembly GCA_963932145.1). Lineage (NCBI taxonomy): Eukaryota > Metazoa > Mollusca > Cephalopoda > Sepiida > Sepiidae > Acanthosepion > Acanthosepion lycidas. Next base: position 21,716,237 of record OZ010599.1, read on the forward strand.
TATAATATGGACATTCAACGGAGTTGACGGCAGTTGATCGCATGACATTTCAAGTACGATGGGAAAAAGTTGCCTCTGTGACATAAAGCAACGTTACACTAAAATTTTCTTTTTTTTATTACACCTAGACACAAAATGAAGTTCCATTGGAGTTGCCAGGAGTCGAATCCGGGACATTTCACATGCGAAGCGAACGCTCTACCACTGAGCTACAACCCCACCGACAGCAATCGTAATTTCTTATGTATCTATATATATATTCTTCCGTTTATACGCAATACAAGTTATAATATGGACATTCAACGGAGTGGACGGCAGTTGATCGCATGACATTTCAAGTACGATGGGAAAAAGTTGCCTCTGTGACATAAAGCAACGTTACACTAAAATTTTCTTTTTTTTATTACACCTAGACACAACATGAAGTTCCATTGGAGTTGCCAGGAGTCGAATCCGGGACATTTCACATGCGAAGCGAACGCTCTACCACTGAGCTACAACCCCACCGACAGCAATCGTAATTTCTTATGTATCTATATATCTATTCTTCCGTTTATACGCAATACAAGATATAATATGGACATTCAACGGAGTTGACGGCAATTGATCGCATGACATTTCAAGTACGATGGCAGAAAGTTGCCTCTGTGACATAAATCAACGTTACACTAAAATCTTCTTTTTTTTATTACACCTAGACACAACATGAAGTTCCGTTGGAGTTGTCAGGAGTCGAATCCGGGACATTTCACATGCGAAGCGAACGCTCTACCACTGAGCTACAACCCCACCGACAGCAATCGTAATTTCTTATGTATCTATATATCTATTCTTCCGTTTATACGCAATAAAGATATAATATCGACATTCAACGGAGTTGAAGGCAGTTGATTGCATGAAATTTCAAGTACGATGGGAAAAATTTGCCTCTGTGACATAAAGCAAAGTTACACTAAAATGTTCCTTTTCTTATTACAACTAGACACAACATGAAGTTCCATTGGAGTTGCCAGGAGTCGACCCCGGGACATTTCACATGCGTAGCGAACGCTCTACCACTGAGCTACAACCCCACCGACAGCAATCGTAATTTCTTATGTATCTATATATCTATTCTTCCGTTTATACGCAATACAAGATATAATATGGACATTCAACGGAGTTGAAGGCAGTTGATCGCATGACATTTCAAGTACGATGGGTAAAAGTGGCCTCTGTGACATAAAGGAAAGTTACACTAAAATCTTCTTTTTTTTATTACACCTAGACACAACATGAAGTTCCATTGGAGTTGCCATGAGTCGAATCCAGGACATTTCACATGCGAAGCGAACGCTCTACCACTGAGCTACAACCCCACCGACAGCAATCGTAATTTCTTATGTATCTATAAATCTATTCTTCCGTTTATACGCAATACAAGATATAATATGGACATTCAACGGAGTTGAAGGCAGTTAATCGCATGACATTTCAAGTACGATTGGAAAAAGTTGCCTCTGTGACATAAAGCAACGTTACACTAAAATGTTCTTTTTTTTATTACAACTAGACACAACAGGAAGTTCCATTGGAGTTGCCAGGAGTTGAATCCGGGACATTTCACATGCGAAGCGAACGCTCTACCACTGAGCTACAATCCCACCGATAGCAATCGTAATTTCTTATGTATCTATATATCTATTCTTCCGTTTATACGCAATACAAGATATAATATGGACATTCAACGGAGTTGACGGCAGTTGATCGCATGACATTTCAAGTACGATGGGAAAAAGTTGCCTCTGTGACATAAAGCAACGTTACACTAAAATGTTCTTTATTTTATTACAACTAGACACAACATGAAGTTCCATGGGAGTTGCCAGGAGTCGAATCCGGGACATTTCACATGCGAAGCGAACGCTCTACCACTGAGCTACAACCCCACCAACAACAATCCTAATTTCTTATGTATCTATATATCTATTCTTCCGTTTATACGCAATACAAGATATAATATGGACATTCAACGGAGTTGAAGGCAGTCGATCGCATGACATTTCACGTACGATGGGAAAAATTTGCCTCTGTGACATAAAGCAAAGTTACACTAAGATGTTCTTTTTTTTATTACAACTAGACACAACATGAAGTTCCATTGGAGTTGCCAGTAGTCGAACCTGGGCCATTTCACATGCGAAGCGAACGCTCTACCACTGAGCTACAACCCCACCGTCAGCAATCGTAATTTCTTATGTATCTATATATCTATTCTTCCGTTTATACGCAATACAAGATATAATATGGACATTCAACGGAGTTGACGGCAGTTGATCGCATGACATTTCAAGTACGATGGGAAAAATTTGCCTCTGTGACATAAAGCAAAGTTACACTAAAATGTTTTTTTTTTTATTACAACTAGACACAACATGAAGTTCCGTTGGAGTTGCCAGGAGTCGAATCCGGGACATTTCACATGCGAAGCGAACGCTCTACCACTGAGCTACAATCCCACCGATAGCAATCGTAATTTCTTATGTATCTATATATCTATTCTTCCGTTTATACGCAATACAAGATATAATATGGACATTCAACGGAGTTGACGGCAGTTGATCGCATGACATTTCAAGTACGATGGGAAAAAGTTGCCTCTGTGACATAAAGCAACGTTACACTAAAATGTTCTTTATTTTATTACAACTAGACACAACATGAAGTTCCATGGGAGTTGCCAGGAGTCGAATCCGGGACATTTCACATGCGAAGCGAACGCTCTACCACTGAGCTACAACCCCACCAACAACAATCCTAATTTCTTATGTATCTATATATCTATTCTTCCGTTTATACGCAATACAAGATATAATATGGACATTCAACGGAGTTGAAGGCAGTCGATCGCATGACATTTCACGTACGATGGGAAAAATTTGCCTCTGTGACATAAAGCAAAGTTACACTAAGATGTTCTTTTTTTTATTACAACTAGACACAACATGAAGTTCCATTGGAGTTGCCAGTAGTCGAACCTGGGCCATTTCACATGCGAAGCGAACGCTCTACCACTGAGCTACAACCCCACCGTCAGCAATCGTAATTTCTTATGTATCTATATATCTATTCTTCCGTTTATACGCAATACAAGATATAATATGGACATTCAACGGAGTTGACGGCAGTTGATCGCATGACATTTCAAGTACGATGGGAAAAATTTGCCTCTGTGACATAAAGCAAAGTTACACTAAAATGTTTTTTTTTTTATTACAACTAGACACAACATGAAGTACCATTGGAGTTGCCAGGAGTCGAACCCGGGACATTTCACATGCGAAGCGAACGCTCTACCACTGAGCTACAACACCACCGACAGCAAACGTAATATCTTATGTATCTATATATCTATTCTTCCGTTTATACGCAATACAAGATATAATATGGACATTCAACGGAGTTGAAGGCAGTTGATCGCATGACATTTCAAGTACGATGGGAAAAATTTGCCTCTGTGACATAAAGCAAAGTTACACTAAAATGTTCTTTTTTTTATTACAACTAGACACAACATGAAGTTCCATTGGAGTTGCCAGGAGTCGAACCCGGGCCATTTCACATGCGAAGCGAACGCTCTACCACTGAGCTACAACCCCACCGACAGCCATCGTAATTTCTTACGTATCTATATATCTATTCTTCCGTTTATACGCAATACAAGATATAATATGGACATTCAACGGAGTTGACGGCAGTTGATCGCATGACATTTCAAGTACGATGGGAAAAAGTAGCCTCTGTGACATAAAGCAACGTTACACTAAAATTTTCTTTTTTTTATTACACCTAGACACAACATGAAGTTCCATTGGAGTTGCCAGGAGTCGAACCCGGGACATTTCACATGCGAAGCGAACGCTCTACCACTGAGCTACAACACCACCGACAGCAATCGTAATTTCTTATGTATCTATATATCTATTCTTCCGTTTATACGCAATACAAGATATAATATGGACATTCAACGGAGTTGACGGCAATTGATCGCATGACATTTCAAGTACGATGGGAAAAAGTTGCCTCTGTGACATAAATCAACGTTACACTAAAATCTTCTTTTTTTTATTACACCTAGACACAACATGAAGTTCCGTTGGATTTGCCAGGAGTCGAATCCGGGACATTTCACATGCGAAGCGAACGCTCTACCACTGAGCTACAACCCCACCGACAGCAATCGTAATTTCTTATGTATCTATATATCTATTCTTCCGTTTATACGCAATACAAGATATAATATGGACATTCAACGGAGTTGACGGCAATTGATCGCATGACATTTCAAGTACGATGGGAAAAAGTTGCCTCTGTGACATAAATCAACGTTACACTAAAATCTTCTTTTTTTTATTACACGTAGACACAACATGAAGTTCCATTGGAGTTGCCAGGAGTCGAATCCGGTACATTTCACATGCGAAGCGAACGCTCTACCACTGAGCTACAACCCCACCGACAGCAATCGTAATTTCTTATGTATCTATATATCTATTCTTCCGTTTATACGCAATACAAGATATAATATGGACATTCAACGGAGTTGACGGCAATTGATCGCATGACATTTCAAGTACGATGGGAAAAAGTTGCCTCTGTGACATAAAGCAACGTTACACTAAAATGTTCTTTATTTTATTACAACTAGACACAACATGAAGTTCCATTAGAGTTGCCAGGAGTCGAATCCGGGACATTTCACATGCGAAGCGAACGCTCTACCACTGAGCTACAACCCCACCGTCAGCAGTCGCAATTTCTTATGTATCTATATATCTATTCTTCCGTTTATACGCAATACAAGATATAATATGGACATTCAACGGAGTTGACGGCAGTTGATCGCATGATATTTCAAGTACGATGGGAAAAATTTGCCTCTGTGACATAAAGCAAAGTTACACTAAAATGTTGTTTTTTTTATTACAACTAGACACAACATGAAGTACCATTAGAGTTGCCAGGAGTCGAACCCGGGACATTTCACATGCGAAGCGAACGCTCTACCACTGAGCTATAACACCACCGACAGCAAACGTAATTTCTTATGTATCTATATATCTATTCTTCCGTTTATACGCAATACAAGATATAATATGGACATTCAACGGAGTTGAAGGCAGTTGATCGCATGACATTTCAAGTACGATGGGAAAAATTTGCCTCTGTGACATAAAGCAAAGTTACACTAAAATGGTCTTTTTTTTATTACAACTAGACACAACACGAAGTTCCATTAGAGTTGCCAGGAGTCGAACCCGGGACATTTCACATGCGAAGCGAACGCTCTACCACTGAGCTATAACACCACCGACAGCAAACGTAATTTCTTATGTATCTATATATCTATTCTTCCGTTTATACGCAATACAAGATATACTATGGACATTCAACGGAGTTGACGGCAGTTGATCGCATGACATTTCAAGTACGATGGGAAAAAGTTGCCTCTGTGACATAAAGCAACGTTACACTAAAATGTTCTTTATTTTATTACAACTAGACACAACATGAAGTTCCATTGGAGTTGCCAGGAGTCGAATCCGGGACATTTCACATGCTAAGCGAACGCTCTACCACTGAGCTACAACCCCACCGACAGCAATCGTAATTTCTTATGTATCTATATATCTATTCTTCCGTTTATACGCAATACAAGATATAATATGGACATTCAACGGAGTTGACGGCAGTTGATCGCATGACATTTCAAGTACGATGGGAAAAATTTGCCTCTGTGACATAAAGCAAAGTTACACTAAAATGTTTTTTTTTTTATTACAACTAGACACAACATGAAGTACCATTGGAGTTGCCAGGAGTCGAACCCGGGACATTTCACATGCGAAGCGAACGCTCTACCACTGAGCTATAACACCACCGACAGCGAACGTAATTTCTTATGTATCTAGATATCTATTCTTCCGTTTATACGCAATACAAGATATAATATGGACATTCAACGGAGTTGAAGGCAGTTGATCGCATGACATTTCAAGTACGATGGGAAAAATTTGCCTCTGTGACATAAAGCAAAGTTACACTAAAACGTTCTTTTTTTTATTACAACTAGACACAACATGAAGTTCCATTGGAGTTGCCAGGAGTCGAACCCGGGACATTTCACATGCGAAGCGAACGCTCTACCACTGAGCTACAACCCCACCGACAGAATTCGTAATTTCTTATGTATCTATATATCTATTCTTCCGTTTATACGCAATACAAGATATAATATGGACATTCAACGGAGTTGACGGCAGTTGATCGCATGACATTTCAAGTACGATGGGAAAAAGTTGCCTCTGTGACATAAAGCAACGTTACACTAAAATCTTCTTTTTTTTATTACACCTAGACACAACATGAAGTTCCATTGGAGTTGCCAGGAGTCGAACCCGGGACATTTCACATGCGAAGCGAACGCTCTACCACTGAGCTACAACACCACCGACAGCAAACGTAATTTCTTATGTATCTATATATCTATTCTTCCGTTTATACGCAATACAAGATATAATATGGACATTCAACGGAGTTGAAGGCAGTTGATCGCATGACATTTCAAGTACGATGGGAAAAATTTGCCTCTGTGACATAAAGCAAAGTTACACTAAAATGTTCTTTTTTTTATTACAACTAGACACAACATGAAGTTCCATTGGAGTTGCCAGGAGTCGAACCCGCGCCATTTCACATGCGAAGCGAACGCTCTACCACTGAGCTACAACCCCACCGACAGCAATCGTAATTTCTTATGTATCTACATATCTATTCTTCCGTTTATACGCAATACAAGATATAATATGGACATTCAACGGAGTTGACGGCAGTTGATCGCATGACATTTCAAGTACGATGGGAAAAAGTTGCCTCTGTGACATAAAGCAACGTTACACTAAAATCTTCTTTTTTTTATTACACCTAGACACAACATGAAGTTCCATTGGAGTTGCAAGGAGTCGAACCCTGGTCATTTCACATGCGAAGCGAACGCTCTACCACTGAGCTACAACCCCACCGACAGCAATCGTAATTTCTTATGTATCTATATATCTATTCTTCCGTTTATACGCAATACAAGATATAATATGGACATTCAACGGAGTTGAAGGCAGTTGATCGCATGACATTTCAAGTACGATGGGAGAAAGTTGCCTCTGTGACATAAAGCAACGTTACACTAAAATCTTCTTTTTTTTATTACACCTAGACACAACATGAAGTTCCATTGGAGTTGCCAGGAGTCGAATCCGGGACATTTCACATGCGAAGCGAACGCTCTACCACTGAGCTACAACCCCACCAACAGCAATCGTAATTTCTTATGTATCTATATATCTATTCTTCCGTTTATACGCAATACAAGATATAATATGGACATTCAACGGAGTTGAAGGCAGTCGATCGCATGACATTTCAAGTACGATGGGAAAAATTTGCCTCTGTGACATAAAGCAAAGTTACACTAAGATGTTCTTTTTTTTATTACAACTAGACACAACATGAAGTTCCATTGGAGTTGCCAGGAGTCGAATCCGGGCCATTTCACATGCGAAGCGAACGCTCTACCACTGAGCTACAACACCACCGACAGCAATTGTAATTTCTTATGTATCTATATATCTATTCTTCCGTTTATACGCAATACAAGATATAATATGGACATTCAACGGAGTTGAAGGCAGTTGATCGCATGACATTTCAAGTACGATGGGAAAAATTTGCCTCTGTGACATAGAGCAAAGTTACACTAAAATCTTCTTTTTTTTATTACACCTAGACACAACATGAAGTTCCATTGGAGTTGCCAGGAGTCGAATCCGGGACATTTCACATGCGAAGCGAACGCTCTACCACTGAGCGACAACCCCACCGACAGCAATCGTAATTTCTTATGTATCTATATATCTATTCTTCCGTTTATACGCAATACAAGATATAATATGGACATTCAACGGAGTTGACGGCAGTTGATCGCATGACATTTCAAGTACGATGGGAAAAAGTTGCCTCTGTGACATAAAGCAAAGTTACACTAAAATGTTCTTTTTTTTATTACAACTAGACACAACATGAAGTTCCATTGGAGTTGCCAGGAGTCGAATCCGGGACATTTCACATGCGAAGCGAACGCTCTACCACTGAGCTACAACGCCACCGACAGCAATCGTAATTTCTTATGTATCTATATATCTATTCTTCCGTTTATACGCAATACAAGATATAATATGGACATTCAACGGAGTTGAAGGCAGTTGATCGCATGACATTTCAAGTACGATGGGAAAAAGTTGCCTCTGTGACATAAAGCAACGTTACACTAAAATCTTTTTTTTTGTATTACACCTAGACACAACATGAAGTTCCATTGGAGTTGCCAGTAGTCGAATCCGAGACATTTCACATGCGAAGCGAAAGCTCTACCACTGAGCTACAACCCCACCTACAGCAATCGTAATTTCTTATGTATCTATATATCTATTCTTCCGTTTATACGCAATACAAGATATAATATGGACATTCAACGGAGTTGACGGCAGTTGATCGCATGACATTTCAAGTACGATGGGAAAAATTTGCCTCTGTGACATAAAGCAAAGTTACACTAAAATGTTCTTTTTTTTATTACAACTAGACACAACATGAAGTTCCATTGGAGTTGCCAGGAGTCGAATCCGGGACATTTCACATGCGAAGCGAACGCTCTACCACTGAGCTACAACCCCACCGAGAGCAATCGTAATTTCTTATGTATCTATATATCTATTCTTCCGTTTATACGCAATACAAGATATAATATGGACATTCAACGAAGTTGACGGCAGTTGATCGCATGACATTTCAAGTACGATGGGAAAAATTTGCCTCTGTGACATAAAGCAACGTTACACTAAAATCATCTTTTTTTTATTACACCTAGACACAACATGAAGTTCCATTGGAGTTGCCAGGAGTCGAACCCGGGACATTTCACATGCGAAGCGAACGCTCTACCACTGAGCTACAACCCCACCGACAGCAGTCGTAATTTCTTATGTATCTATATATCTATTCTTCCGTTTATACGCAATACAAGATATAATATGGACATTCAACGGAGTTGAAGGCAGTTGATCGCATGACATTTCAAGTACGATGGGAAAAAGTTGCCTCTGTGACATAAAGCAAAGTTACACTAAAATGTTCTTTTTTTTATTACAACTAGACACAACATGAAGTTCCATTGGAGTTGCCAGGAGTCGAACCCGGGACATTTCACATGCGAAGCGAACGCTCTACCACTGAGCTACAACCCCACCGACAGCAATCGTAATTTCTTATGTATCTATATATCTATTCTTCCGTATATACGCAATACAAGATATAATATGGACATTCAACGGAGTTGACGGCAGTTGATCGCATGACATTTCAAGTACGATGGGAAAAAGTTGCCTCTGTGACATAAAGCAACGTTACACTAAAATGTACTTTTTTTTATTACAACTAGACACAACATGAAGTTCCATTGGAGTTGCCAGGAGTCGAATCCGGGACATTTCACATGCGAAGCGAACGCTCTACCACTGAGCTACAACCCCACCGACAGCAATCGTAATTTCTTATGTATCTATATATCTATTCTTCCGTTTATACGCAATACAAGATATAATATGGACATTCAACGGAGTTGACGGCAGTTGATCGCATGACATTTCAAGTACGATGGGAAAAATTTGCCTCTGTGACATAAAGCAAAGTTACACTAAAATGTTTTTTTTTTTATTACAACTAGACACAACATGAAGTACCATTGGAGTTGCCAGGAGTCGAACCCGGGACATTTCACATGCGAAGCGAACGCTCTACCACTGAGCTATAACACCACCGACAGCGAACGTAATTTCTTATGTATCTAGATATCTATTCTTCCGTTTATACGCAATACAAGATATAATATGGACATTCAACGGAGTTGAAGGCAGTTGATCGCATGACATTTCAAGTACGATGGGAAAAATTTGCCTCTGTGACATAAAGCAAAGTTACACTAAAACGTTCTTTTTTTTATTACAACTAGACACAACATGAAGTTCCATTGGAGTTGCCAGGAGTCGAACCCGGGACATTTCACATGCGAAGCGAACGCTCTACCACTGAGCTACAACCCCACCGACAGAATTCGTAATTTCTTATGTATCTATATATCTATTCTTCCGTTTATACGCAATACAAGATATAATATGGACATTCAACGGAGTTGACGGCAGTTGATCGCATGACATTTCAAGTACGATGGGAAAAAGTTGCCTCTGTGACATAAAGCAACGTTACACTAAAATCTTCTTTTTTTTATTACACCTAGACACAACATGAAGTTCCATTGGAGTTGCCAGGAGTCGAACCCGGGACATTTCACATGCGAAGCGAACGCTCTACCACTGAGCTACAACCCCACCAACAACAATCGTAATTTCTTATGTATCTATATATCTATTCTTCCGTTTATGCGCAATACAAGATATAATATGGACATTCAACGGAGTTGAAGGCAGTCGATCGCATGACATTTCAAGTACGATGGGAAAAAGTTGCCTCTGTGACATAAAGCAAAGTTACACTAAAATGTTCTTTTTTTTATTACAACTAGACACAACATGAAGTTCCATTGGAGTTGCCAGGAGTCGAACCCGGGACATTTCACATGCGAAGCGAACGCTCTACCACTGAGCTACAACCCCACCGACAGCAATCGTAATTTCTTATGTATCTATATATCTATTCTTCCGTATATACGCAATACAAGATATAATATGGACATTCAACGGAGTTGACGGCAGTTGATCGCATGACATTTCAAGTACGATGGGAAAAAGTTGCCTCTGTGACATAAAGCAACGTTACACTAAAATGTTCTTTTTTTTATTACAACTAGACACAACATGAAGTTCCATTGGAGTTGCCAGGAGTCGAATCCGGGACATTTCACATGCGAAGCGAACGCTCTACCACTGAGCTACAACCCCACCGACAGCAATCGTAATTTCTCATGTATCTATATATCTATTCTTCCGTTTATACGAAATACAAGATATAATATGGACATTCAACGGAGTTGAAGGCAGTTGATCGCATGACATTTCAAGTACGATGGGAAAAAGTTGCCTCTGTGACATAAAGCAACGTTACACTAAAATGTTCTTTTTTTTATTACAACTAGACACAACATGAAGTTCCATTGGAGTTGCCAGGAGTCGAATCCGGGACATTTCACATGCGAAGCGAACGCTCTACCACTGAGCTACAACCCCACCGACAGCAATCGTAATTTCTTATGTATCTATATGTCTATTCTTCCGTTTATACGAAATACAAGATATAATATGGACATTCAACGGAGTTGACGGCAGTTGATCGCATGACATTTCAAGTACGATAGGAAAAAGTTGCCTCTGTGACATAAAGCAACGTTACACTAAAATGTTCTTTTTTTTATTACAACTAGACACAACATGAAGTTCCATTGGAGTTGCCAGGAGTCGAACCCGGGACATTTCACATGCGAAGCGAACGCTCTACCACTGAGCTACAACCCCACCGACAGCAATCGTAATTTCTTATGTATCTATATATCTATTCTTCCGTTTATAAGCAATACAAGATATAATATGGACATTCAACGGAGTTGACGGCAGTTGATCGCATGACATTTCAAGTACGATGGGAAAAATTTGCCTCTGTGACATAAAGCAAAGTTACACTAAAATGTTCTTTTTTTTATTACAACTAGACACAACATGAAGTTCCATTGGAGTTGCCAGGAGTCGAATCCGGGACATTTCACATGCGAAGCAAACGCTCTACCACTGAGCTACAACCCCACCGACAGCAATCGTAATTTCTTATGTATCTATATATCTATTCTTCCGTTTATACGAAATACAAGATATAATATCGACATTCAATGGAGTTGAAGGCAGTTGATCGCAGGACATTTCAAGTACGATTGGAAAAATTTGCCTCTGTGACATAAAGCAAAGTTACACTAAAATATTCTTTTTTTTATTACAACTAGACACAACATGAAGTTCCATTGGAGTTGCGAGGAGTCGAACCCGGGACATTTCACATGCGAAGCGAACGCTCTACCACTGAGCTACAACCCCACCGACAGCAATCGTAATTTCTTATGTATCTATATATCTATTCTTCCGTTTATACGAAATACAAGATATAATATGGACATTCAACGGAGTTGAAGGCAGTTGATCGCATGACATTTCAAGTACGATGGGAAAAAGTTGCCTCTGTGACATAAAGCAACGTTACACTAAAATGTTCTTTTTTTTATTACAACTAGACACAACATGAAGTTCCATTGGAGTTGCCAGGAGTCGAATCCGGGACATTTCACATGCGAAGCGAACGCTCTACCACTGAGCTACAACCCCACCGACAGCAATCGTAATTTCTTATGTATCTATATATCTATTCTTCCGTTTATACGAAATACAAGATATAATATCGACATTCAACGGAGTTGAAGGCAGTTGATCGCAGGACATTTCAAGTACGATTGGAAAAATTTGCCTCTGTGACATAAAGCAAAGTTACACTAAAATGTTCTTTTTTTTATTACAACTAGACACAACATGAAGTTCCATTGGAGTTGCCAGGATTCGAACCCGGGACATTTCACATGCGAAGCGAACGCTCTACCACTGAGCTACAACCCCACCGACAGCGGCCAGAATTTCTTATGTATCTATATATGTATTCTTCCGTTTATACGCAATACAAGATATAATATGGACATTCAACGGAGTTGAAAGCAGTTGATCGCATGACATTTCAAGTACGAAGGGAAAAAGTTGCCTCTGTGACATAAAGCAAAGTTACACTAAAATGTTCTTTTTTTTATTACAACTAGACACAACATGAAATTCCATTGGAGTTGCCAGGAGTCGAACCCGGGACATTTCACATGCGAAGCGAACGCTCTACCACTGAGCTACAACCCCACAGACGGCAATCGTAATTTCTTATGTATCTATATATCTATTCTTCCGTTTATACGCAATACAAGATATAATATGGACATTCAACGGAGTTGAAGGCAGTTGATCGCATGACATTTCAAGTACGATGGGAAAAATTTGCCTCTGTGACATAAAGCAAAGTTACACTAAAATGTTCTTTTTTTTATTACAACTAGACACAACATGAAGTTCCATTGGAGTTGCCAGGAGTCGAACCCGGGACATTTCACATGCGAAGCGAACGCTCTACCACTGAGCTACAAACCCACCGACAGCAACCGGAATTTCTTATGTATCTATATATCTATTCTTCCGTTTATACGCAATACAAGATATAATATGGACATTCAACCGAGTTGAAGGCAGTTGATCGCATGACATTTCAAGTACGATGGGAAAAAGTTGCCTCTGTGACAAAAGCAAAGTTACACTAAAATGTTCTTTTTTTTATTACAACTAGACACAACATGAAGTTCCATTGGAGTTGCCAGGAGTCGAATCCGGGACATTTCACATGCGAAGCGAACGCTCTACCACTGAGCTACAACCCCACCGACAGCAATCGGAATTTCTTATCTATCTATATATGTATTCTTCCGTTTATACGCAATACAAGATATAATATGGACATTCAACGGAGTTGAAAGCAGTTGATCGCATGACATTTCAAGTACGAAGGGAAAAAGTTGCCTCTGTGACATAAAGCAAAGTTACACTAAAATGTTCTTTTTTTTATTACAACTAGACACAACATGAAATTCCATTGGAGTTGCCAGGAGTCGAACCCGGGACATTTCACATGCGAAGCGAACGCTCTAACACTGAGCTACAACCCCACAGACAGCAATCGTAATTTCTTATGTATCTATATATCTATTCTTCCGTTTATACGCAATACAAGATATAATATGGACATTCAACGGAGTTGAAGGCAGTTGATCGCATGACATTTCAAGTACGATTGGAAAAATTTGCCTCTGTGACATAAAGCAAAGTTACACTAAAATATTCTTTTTTTTATTACAACTAGACACAACATGAAGTTCCATTGGAGTTGCCAGGAGTCGAACCCGGGACATTTCACATGCGAAGCGAACGCTCTACCACTGAGCTACAACCCCACCGACAGCAGCCAGAATTTCTTATGTATCTATATATGTATTCTTCCGTTTATACGCAATACAAGATATAATATGGACATTCAACGGAGTTGAAAGCAGTTGATCGCATGACATTTCAAGTACGAAGGGAAAAAGTTGCCTCTGTGACATAAAGCAAAGTTACACTAAAATGTTCTTTTTTTTATTACAACTAGACACAACATGAAATTCCATTGGAGTTGCCAGGAGCCGAACCCGGGACATTTCACATGCGAAGCGAACGCTCTACCACTGAGCTACAACCCCACCGACAGCAACCGGAATTTCTTATGTATCTATATATATATTCTTCCGTTTATACGCAATACAAGATACAATATGGACATTCAACGGAGTTGAAGGCAGTTGATCGCAGGACATTTCAAGTACGATTGGAAAAATTTGCCTCTGTGACATAAAGCAAAGTTACACTAAAATATTCTTTTTTTTATTACGACTAGACACAACATGAAGTTCCATTGGAGTTGCCAGGAGTCGAACCCGGGACATTTCACATGCGAAGCGAACGCTCTACCACTGAGCTACAACCCCACCGACAGCAGCCAGAATTTCTTATGTATCTATATATGTATTCTTCCGTTTATACGCAATACAAGATATAATATGGACATTCAACGGAGTTGAAAGCAGTTGATCGCATGACATTTCAAGTACGAAGGGAAAAAGTTGCCTCTGTGACATAAAGCAAAGTTACACTAAAATGTTCTTTTTTTTATTACAACTAGACACAACATGAAATTCCATTGGAGTTGCCAGGAGTCGAACCCGGGACATTTCACATGCGAAGCGAACGCTCTACCACTGAGCTACAACCCCACAGACAGCAATCGTAATTTCTTATGTATCTATATATCTATTCTTCCGTATATACGCAATACAAGATATAATATGGACATTCAACGGAGTTGACGGCAGTTGATCGCATGACATTTCAAGTACGATGGGAAAAATTTGCCTCTGTGACATAAAGCAAAGTTACACTAAAATGTTCTTTTTTTTATTACAACTAGACACAACATGAAGTTCCATTGGAGTTGCCAGGAGTCGAACCCGGGACATTTCACACGCGAAGCGAACGCTCTACCACTGAGCTACAACCCCACCGACAGCAACCGGAATTTCTTATGTATCTATATATCTATTCTTCCGTTTATACGCAATACAAGATATAATATGGACATTCAACGGAGTTGAAGGCAGTTGATCGCATGACATTTCAAGTACGATGGGAAAAATTTGCCTCTGTGACATAAAGCAAAGTTACACTAAAATGTTCTTTTTTTTATTACAACTAGACACAACATGAAGTTCCATTGGAGTTGCCAAGAGTCGAATCCGGGACATTTCACATGCGAAGCGAACGCTCTACCACTGAGCGACAACCCCACCGACAGCAACCGGAATTTCTTATGTATCTATATATCTATTCTTCCGTTTATACGCAATACAAGATATAATATGGACATTCAAAGGAGTTGAAGGCAGTTGATCGCATGACATTTCAAGTACGATGGGAAAAATTTGCCTCTGTGACATAAAGCAAAGTTACACTAAAATGTTCTTTTTTTTATTACAACGAGACACAACATGAAGTTCCATTGGAGTTGCCAGGAGTCGAACCCGGGACATTTCACACGCGAAGCGAACGCTCTACCACTGAGCTACAACCCCACCGACAGCAACCGGAATTTCTTATGTATCTATATATCTATTCTTCCGTTTATACGCAATACAAGATATAATATGGACATTCAACGGAGTTGAAGGCAGTTGATCGCATGACATTTCAAGTACGATGGGAAAAAGTTGCCTCTGTGACATAAAGCAAAGTTACACTAAAATGTTCTTTTTTTTATTACAACTAGACACAACATGAAGTTCCATTGGAGTTGCCAGGAGTCGAACCCGGGACATTTCACATGCGAAGCGAACGCTCTACCACTGAGCTACAAACCCACCGACAGCAACCGGAATTTCTTATGTATCTATATATCTATTCTTCCGTTTATACGCAATACAAGATATAATATGGACATTCAACCGAGTTGAAGGCAGTTGATCGCATGACATTTCAAGTACGATGGGAAAAAGTTGCCTCTGTGACATAAAGCAAAGTTACACTAAAATGTTCTTTTTTTTATTACAACTAGACACAACATGAAGTTCCATTGGAGTTGCCAGGAGTCGAATCCGGGACATTTCACATGCGAAGCGAACGCTCTACCACTGAGCTACAACCCCACCGACAGCAATCGGAATTTCTTATCTATCTATATATGTATTCTTCCGTTTATACGCAATACAAGATATAATATGGACATTCAACGGAGTTGAAAGCAGTTGATCGCATGACATTTCAAGTACGAAGGGAAAAAGTTGCCTCTGTGACATAAAGCAAAGTTACACTAAAATGTTCTTTTTTTTATTACAACTAGACACAACATGAAATTCCATTGGAGTTGCCAGGAGTCGAACCCGGGACATTTCACATGCGAAGCGAACGCTCTAACACTGAGCTACAACCCCACAGACAGCAATCGTAATTTCTTATGTATCTATATATCTATTCTTCCGTTTATACGCAATACAAGATATAATATGGACATTCAACGGAGTTGAAGGCAGTTGATCGCATGACATTTCAAGTACGATTGGAAAAATTTGCCTCTGTGACATAAAGCAAAGTTACACTAAAATATTCTTTTTTTTATTACAACTAGACACAACATGAAGTTCCATTGGAGTTGCCAGGAGTCGAACCCGGGACATTTCACATGCGAAGCGAACGCTCTACCACTGAGCTACAACCCCACCGACAGCAGCCAGAATTTCTTATGTATCTATATATGTATTCTTCCGTTTATACGCAATACAAGATATAATATGGACATTCAACGGAGTTGAAAGCAGTTGATCGCATGACATTTCAAGTACGAAGGGAAAAAGTTGCCTCTGTGACATAAAGCAAAGTTACACTAAAATGTTCTTTTTTTTATTACAACTAGACACAACATGAAATTCCATTGGAGTTGCCAGGAGTCGAACCCGGGACATTTCACATGCGAAGCGAACGCTCTACCACTGAGCTACAACCCCACCGACAGCAGCCAGAATTTCTTATGTATCTATATATGTATTCTTCCGTTTATACGCAATACAAGATATAATATGGACATTCAACGGAGTTGAAAGTAGTTGATCGCATGACATTTCAAGTACGAAGGGAAAAAGTTGTCTCTGTGACATAAAGCAAAGTTACACTAAAATGTTCTTTTTTTTATTACAACTAGACACAACATGAAATTCCATTGGAGTTGCCAGGAGTCGAACCCGGGACATTCCACATGCGAAGCGAACGCTCTACCACTGAGCTACAACCCCACAGACAGCCATCGTAATTTCTTATGTATCTATATATCTATTCTTCCGTATATACGCAATACAAGATATAATATGGACATTCAACGGAGTTGACGGCAGTTGATCGCATGACATTTCAAGTACGATGGGAAAAAGTTGCCTCTGTGACATAAAGCAACGTTACACTAAAATGTTCTTTTTTTTATTACAACTAGACACAACATGAAGTTCCATTGGAGTTGCCAGGAGTCGAATCCGGGACATTTCACACGCGAAGCGAACGCTCTACCACTGAGCTACAACCCCACCGACAGCAACCGGAATTTCTTATGTATCTATATATCTATTCTTCCGTTTATACGCAATACAAGATATAATATGGACATTCAACGGAGTTGAAGGCAGTTGATCGCATGACATTTCAAGTACGATGGGAAAAATTTGCCTCTCTGACATAAAGCAAAGTTACACTAAAATGTTCTTTTTTTTATTACAACTAGACACAACATGAAGTTCCATTGGAGTTGCCAAGAGTCGAATCCGGGACATTTCACATGCGAAGCGAACGCTCTACCACTGAGCGACAACCCCACCGACAGCAACCGGAATTTCTTATGTATCTATATATCTATTCTTCCGTTTATACGCAATACAAGATATAATATGGACATTCAAAGGAGTTGAAGGCAGTTGATCGCATGACATTTCAAGTACGATGGGAAAAATTTGCCTCTGTGACATAAAGCAAAGTTACACTAAAATGTTCTTTTTTTTATTACAACTAGACACAACATGAAGTTCCATTGGAGTTGCCAGGAGTCGAACCCGGGACATTTCACACGCGAAGCGAACGCTCTACCACTGAGCTACAACCCCACCGACAGCAACCGGAATTTCTTATGTATCTATATATCTATTCTTCCGTTTATACGCAATACAAGATATAATATGGACATTCAACGGAGTTGAAGGCAGTTGATCGCATGACATTTCAAGTACGATGGGAAAAAGTTGCCTCTGTGACATAAAGCAAAGTTACACTAAAATGTTCTTTTTTTTATTACAACTAGACACAACATGAAGTTCCATTGGAGTTGCCAAGAGTCGAATCCGGGACATTTCACATGCGAAGCGAACGCTCTACCACTGAGCTACAACCCCACCGACAGCAACCGGAATTTCTTATGTATCTATATATCTATTCTTCCGTTTATACGCAATACAAGATATAATATGGACATTCAACGGAGTTGAAGGCAGTTGATCGCATGACATTTCAAGTACGATGGGAAAAAGTTGCCTCTGTGACATAAAGCAAAGTTACACTAAAATGTTCTTTTTTTTATTACAACTAGACACAACATGAAGTTCCATTGGAGTTGCCAAGAGTCGAATCCGGGACATTTCACATGCGAAGCGAACGCTCTACCACTGAGCGACAACCCCACCGACAGCAACCGGAATTTCTTATGTATCTATATATCTATTCTTCCGTTTATACGCAATACAAGATATAATATGGACATTCAAAGGAGTTGAAGGCAGTTGATCGCATGACATTTCAAGTACGATGGGAAAAATTTGCCTCTGTGACATAAAGCAAAGTTACACTAAAATGTTCTTTTTTTTATTACAACTAGACACAACATGAAGTTCCACTGGAGTTGCCAGGAGTCGAACCCGGGACATTTCACACGCGAAGCGAACGCTCTACCACTGAGCTACAACCCCACCGACAGCAACCGGAATTTCTTATGTATCTATATATCTATTCTTCCGTTTATACGCAATACAAGATATAATATGGACATTCAAAGGAGTTGAAGGCAGTTGATCGCATGACATTTCAAGTACGATGGGAAAAATTTGCCTCTGTGACATAAAGCAAAGTTACACTAAAATGTTCTTTTTTTTATTACAACTAGACACAACATGAAGTTCCATTGGAGTTGCCAGGAGTCGAACCCGGGACATTTCACATGCGAAGCGAACGCTCTACCACTGAGCTACAACCCCACCGAAGGCAATCGCAATTTTTTATGTATATATTTATATATTCTTCCGTTTATACTCAATACAAGATTTAATATGGACATTGAAAGGAGTTGACGGCAGTTGATCGCAGGACATTTCAAGTACGATGGGAAAAAGTTGCCTCTGTGACATGAATCATCGTTACACTAAAATGTTCTTTTTTTTAATAAAACTAGACACAACATGAAGTTCCATTGGAGTTGCCAGGAGTCGAACCCGGGACATTTCACATGCGAAGCGAACGCTCTACCACTGAGCTACAACCCCACCGACGGCAACCGCAATTTTTTATGTATATATGTATATATTCTTCCGTTTATACTCAATACAAGATTTAATATGGACATTCAAAGGAGTTGACGGCAGTTGATCGCAGGACATTTCAAGTACGATGTGAAAAAGTTGCCTCTGTGACATGAAGCATCGTTACACTAAAATATTCTTTTTTTTTATTAAAACTAGACACAACATGAAGTTCCATTGGAGTTGCCAGGAATCAAAGCCGGGACATTTCACATGCGAAGCGAACGCTCTACCACTGAGCTACAAACACACCGACGGCAACCGCAATTTTTTATGTATATATATATATATTCTTCCGTTTATACTCAATACAAGATTTAATATGGACATTCAAAGGAGTTGACGGCAGTTGATCGCAGGACATTTCAAGTACGATGTGAAAAAGTTGCCTCTGTGACATGAAGCTTCGTTACACTAAAATGTTCTTTTTTTTATTAAAACTAGACACAACATGAAGTTCCATTGGAGTTGCCAGGAGTCAAAACCGGGACATTTCACATGCGAAGCGAACGCTCTACCACTGAGCTACAACCCCACCGACGGCAACCGCAATTTTTTATGTATATATATATATATTCTTCCGTTTATACTCAATACAAGATTTAATATGGACATTCAACGGAGTTGACGGCAGTTGATCGCAGGACATTTCAAGTACGATGTGAAAAAGTTGCCTCTGTGACATGAAGCATCGTTACACTAAAATGTTCCTTTTTTTATTAAATCTAGACACAACATGAAGTTCCATTGGAGTTGCCAGGAGTGAAATCCGGGACATTTCACATGCGAAGCGAACGCTCTACCACTGAGCTACCAACACACCGACTGCAACCGCAATTTTTTATGTATATATATATATATATATTCTTCCGTTTATACTCAATACAAGATTTAATATGGACATTCAAAGGAGTTGACGGCAGTTGATCGCAGGACATTTCAAGAACGATGTGAAAAAGTTGCCTCTGTGACATGAAGCATCGTTACACTAAAATGTTCTTTTTTTTATTAAAACTAGACACAACATGAAGTTCCATTGGAATTGCCAGGAGTCAAAACCGGGACATTTCACATGCGAAGCGAACGCTCTACCACTGAGCTACAAACACACCGACGGCAACCGCAATTTTTTATGTATATATATATATATTCTTCCGTTTATACTCAATACAAGATTTAATATGGACATTCAAAGGAGTTGACGGCAGTTGATCGCAGTACATTTCAAGTACGATGTGAAAAAGTTGCCTCTGTGACATGAAGCATCGTTACACTAAAATGTTCTTTTTTTTATTAAAACTAGACACAACATGAAGTTCCATTGGAATTGCCAGGAGTCAAAACCGGGACATTTCACATGCGAAGCGAACGCTGTACCACTGAGCTACAAACACACCGACGGCAACCGCAATTTTTTATGTATATATATATATATTCTTCCGTTTATACTCAATACAAGATTTAATATGGACATTCAAAGGAGTTGACGGCAGTTGATCGCAGGACATTTCAAGTACGATGTGAAAAAGTTGCCTCTGTGACATAAAGCAACGTTACACTAAAATGTTCTTTTTTTATTAAAACAAGACACAACATGAAGTTCCATTGGAGCTGCCAGGAGTCGAACCCGGGACATTTCACATGCGAAGCGAACGCTCTACAACAGAGCTTAACCCCATCGATGGCAACCGCAATTTTTTATGTATATATATATATATATATATATATATTCTTCCGTTTATACTCAATACAAGATTTAATATGGACATTCAAAGGAGTTGACGGCAGTTGATCGCAGGACATTTCAAGTACGATGTGAAAAAGTTGCCTCTGTGACATAATGCAACGTTACACTAAATTGTTCTTTTTTTTTATTAAAACTAGACACAACATGAAGTTCCATTGGAGTTGCCAGCAGTCGTAACCGGGACATTTCACATGCGCAGCGAACGCTCTTCAACTGAGCTACAAACACACTGACGGCATTCGCGATTTATATGTATATATATATATATGTATTCTTCCGTTTATACTCAATACAAGATTTAACATCGGCATTTAACTGAGGTGACGGAAGTTGAGCGAAGGACATTTCAAGTATGATGGGAAAAAGTTGCCTCTGTGACATAAAACCACGTTTATATAATATATTGTTTCATGATTAAATCTAGACAAACCATGATGTTCCGCTGGCGTTGCGGAAGTCGAACCCGGAAATTTCACATGCGAAGCGACGCCTCTAACTCTGAACTACAAAATATCTATATGTTTATCCGTTTATACTCAATATATGATATCACAAGGACAACTTACGGAGTTGCCGGCAATTGATCGCTCTGTTTCATGTGCGATGGGAACACTTTTCCTCTGTGACATAAAACCACGTTTAAATAAAATATTGTATTATGTTTAAATCTAGACAAACCAAGACGTTCCATGGGAGTTGAACCCGGGACATTTCACATGCGAAGCGAACACTCTACCACTGAGCTACAAACCCGGCATCGGGAGATCATTCTTTTTTTTTATATATGTTCTTCCGTTTTTTACTCAACATATGATACAATATTGACAATTTATGGAGTTGCCGGCAGTTGATTGTGGCACATTTCATATACGATTGGAATACATTGCCTCTGTGTCATGAAACCACGTTTAAATAAATATTTGTTTTATGATTAAATCTAGACAAACCATGAAGGTCCATTGGAGTTGCCGGGAGTCGTACCCGGGACATTTCAATTGCGAAGCGAACGCTCTCCCACTGAGCTACAACTCCGCTATACGGCGTTCCTTTTGTTTTATATATATGCTCTTCCCTTTATACCCAATATATGATATAACATTGACAATTTACGGAGTTGCCGGCAGTTGATCGCGGCACATTTCATATACAAGAAGAATACTTTGCCTCTTTGACCTAAAACTACGTTTAAATAAAATGTTCTTTTTTGATTAAATCTAGAAAAACCTTGAAGTTCCACTGTAGTTACCGGTAGTCGAAACTTGTACATTGCACATTTGAGGCGCTCTTCCACTGAGCTACAAACCCGTTATATGGATGTACTTTTTTATTATATATATATCTATGTTCTTCTGTTTTTTTAATCAACATATGATTCAATATTGACAAGTTACGGAGTTGATTTTCGGCACATTTCATATACGATGGGAATACTTTGCCTCTGTGTCATAAAACCACGTTTAAATAAAATGTTCTCTTTTGATTAAATCTAGACACGCCATGAAGTCTCATTGCAGTTGCTGTGAGTCGAACCCGGTACATGTCACATGCGAAGAGAATGCTCTACCACTGAGCTACAACCACGCTATATGAACTCTTTTTGTTTTATATATATCTTCTTCCTTTTATACTTAATATATGATATAAATATGACAATTTACGGAGTTGCCGGCAGTTGATCGCAGGATATTTCATGTACGATAGGAATACTTTGCATCTGTGACATAAAACCACGTTTCAATAAAATATTGTTTCATGATAAAATCTAGACAAACCATGAAGTTCCCCTGGAGTTGCCGGGAGTCGAACCGGGGACATTTCACATGCGAAACGAACGCTCTACCACTGAGCTACAATCACCCCTATACGCGATCACTTTTTTTTTATATATATATGTTCTTCCGTTTATATTCACTATATGATTCTACATTTACAATTTACGGAGTTGCCGGCATTTTTTTCCCGAATTTCTTTCTGCGTAACCTGAACTGACTGAATGGAATGGATTCGACTGGAATTCGAACTGGGCTCTCCGATTTCCTCAATCCGAGTTGATCTCCTTTACTCCAACCTACACGCACCCCTTTTTATTCCGAACTTCGTAATATATATTTATTGATACGTTTTAAGGCAACGCAACATGTTGTAATGATTAGCAAGTTTCTCTCGTTCGTTCACTGAGCTGTGAATTCGATCCACTCTCCTTGTGCCACATCTAAGCGATACTTGGAAAATTATCTTTCCTCGCTCGATTAATTACGTCTGGATAGTCAGTTTGAACCCTAATTGGTGAACCCATACTTTCGGCGTTGTGCCACATCTAAGTGATATTTAGAAAATTATCTTTCTCGCTCGATTAATTACGTCTGGATAGTCAGTTCGTTCCCCAGTCGATGCCCCCATACTTTCGGCCTTATGCCACATATAAGCCATACTTGAAAAATTATCTTTCTCGCTCGATTAATTACGTCTGGATTATCAGTTCGATCCCCATCGGTGTGGGGGCACCGACAGGGATCGTACTTACTTTCGGCCTTGTGCCATATCTAAGCGATACTTGGAAAATTATCTTTTCTCGCTCGATTAATTACGTCTGGATAGTCAGTTCTATCCCCAGTCAATGCTCCCTTACTTTTGACCTTGTGCCACATCTAAGCGACATTTAGAAAATTATCTTCACTCGCTCGATTAATTACGTCTTGATAGTCAGTTCGATACCCAGTCGATGACCCCATACTTTCGGCCTTGTGCAACATTTAAGCGAAACTTGGAAATTTCTTTTTTCTCGCTCTATTAATTACATCTGGATAGTCAGTTTGATCCCTAGTCGGTGCCCGCCAGACTTTCGGCCTTGTGCCACATCTAAGCGATACTTAGAAATCATTTTCCGCAATTGTTTTATTTGAAGCAATATACTAATATGTATATGTATATATACGTATGTTTTTATATTAAAAGTTGCATGTTTTGTTTTTTTCATATGTCCATACATAATATATAAACCCATATATGTATGTGGGTGTGTGTGTGTATGCGCTCGTACGTGTGTGCTCGCGAGAAAGGAACAACCTTTTTTTTTCGTTCTCCATTACATTATCTACTTTTCTTTTTTTTTTTTTTTGTTTTTTCTTTTTTTTTTTCTTTCCTTAACATAGTGGTGGTAGATGTAATGGCAATTCTCGGCGGAGTTCTCGTCGACTTTTGACGAGAAGCAGCCAAGCAGGGCCGAGGCGGCCAGCGACGTTCTTAGACATTAGCCGGCGCCAAACTTTTGTAAACGGATACGCGACGGCCGCCAACGACACCACACACATGTGTCGGACAAAGGTCAGAAGATCGAAAACCAACACTCGAATAAATATTTTCTTGATCGATCTCTTGTGCAGCCAGACCGTCATCGATAGGCGCATGGCGAAACACCGACAATCATTATGGGAAAATTTGCTCGCATAAAGGTAGCGTGAAGGAGTAGCAGACGTGTATTAAGGTGGATACGGGTGTTTAGAAAAGGAAGGTGATGATCATGATGATGAGAAAATCGCTCACTTTTAGAAAAAATAAACTGACGCAACACAATCTTCTCATCTCTACTCTTTTATCATTACGCCGTTTAAATATAAGCTTCGAAAAATATGCATCAGTTAATCTAAGCGACAGATTTCTGCATATGACGTGTAATCGACTCGTTAAAATTTTGGTAGGTCTTTTTTTACAATAAATTTCACACTTTACAAGGCCCGGGAGCCACTCGAGGTAGAGTGTTACGTTAGGAGACCTTTTGTGCGTATAGGAGTGGAAGATAACTATTAACCTTAGCCTTGAACAGGTAAAGATTGTAGCGATTGAGGAAACATCCAGTTTGGAATCAGTTCCACAGGGAAATGGTTCGCAGGGAAGAAGCTGCTCGAGTAGAACTTACTTCTCACCGAGGGAATACGGAGGGAATGTGGGTGCTTTGCTACGATGTAAGTAGCATGGCGTGTTCTTGCTGTGAAGGTTTTGCTTCGGCGGGACCAAGGAATGTTCTTGGTAAGACGATAAACAACGTCCGCGTCCTGGGTAAGACGATAAACTACGTCCGCGTCCTGGGTATGACGATGAACAACGTCCGCGTTCTGGGTAAGACGATAAACTACGTCCGCGTCCTGGGTAAGACAGGAATCGAACCTGTATCCTATACGGAACCGTCATATAGCCTGACGTGCTTTTACCGATTGAGCCACAGAGGAGGGTTTCGGTTAGCAAGGTTGATTTTACTGTTTTTAAACTACAATTCTCCATGATTTTCTCTCGTACATTCATATCTGCTCGATACGTATCCAAATGTAAACAAATGACGTCACACATTATGAAATGGACAAAGTCCGACAATTATTCTAAGACATTTTTATGTTTATATAAAAACATATGTTTTATAAAAAGAACCTATAAATCTTATCAACATAAGCAAATGATACAGTACTAATAGCAGACACGGAAAAAAAAATACAAAAACCTCCTACAGAAGGAAAGCGAGAAGAAAGGACAAAGCATAAACTACAAGAAAACAGAATGCATGGTCATCAGTAAAATGATGAGCCCGAAATGCGATCTAAAGGTCGGAAACACTAGAATCAAGCAGACGCGGAAGTTTAAATACCTGGGAAACATCTTGACAGACATTAAGTGCGACACTGAGATCTGTAGACGTATTGGGATGGCCAAGGATACATTCCAAAAGCTGGACAGAATACTGCGAGAGAGGAGGATATCTTTGGTGACAAAGAAAAGTGACATCTGTCCTCCAATACGGCAGCGAATGTTGGACGGACTCCTCTAAGATGAAGAAGAGACTCGAGGCGACGGTTCTACAGAAGCATGCTAAGGATATGTTGAACCGAACGTGTGAGCAACGATAAGGATTTGCTGAGGGCGCAAACAAGGATGAAGCTTATACTTAACATCAGGAAGTAGCAGATGGAATTTCTGGGACACGTATTGAGAAAGGAGGCCTTGGAGAATCTGAAGAGGGAAAAAGAGACAAGACAAAGCAACGCATGACATAGCTGGCGGGCTTAAGCAAGTGGATGACAGAACGTGGTCTGGGGAGTTGGCAGAGGCATGAAACATTGAGAGCTCTAAGGGATAGGGGGAATGGAGATCCATTGTCGCCTATGTCCTGAAAGGACACGGCATATAAATAGAAGAAGGATGATAATGGAATAAATGTGGCACCAAGCATCAAGGAATCTGGTTGCATCAGGGATTCACAGAGAGAAAGCAAGTTCCACGATGACGGGGCTCGCATAGCACAGTCCGGCTGGGTATAACTGACGAAATATTGGAGTAAATCTTCCTTTTCTCCCAACCAGCTATGGGTAAGTAGCAGGACAGACCGGGTTCTATAGCCTTGGCTGGTATCACGCATGGCACATAACTGACTGATCCTTGGGAAAGGTATGAATTGTCTTCTTCTCTTCTCCGCTATGGGTAAATAGCAGAACAGGCCGGGCTCTATAACCTTAGATAGCAACTGGTTTACAGCAGAAAGAAATGGCAACCTGCTGTGGGAATAAAAAAATAAAATCGGCCCCTGCCTAAGCGTGTATCACGCATGGCACATAACTGACTGACCCTTGGGAAAGGTATGAATCCTCTTCTTCTCCTCCTCCCCGCTATGGATAAATAGCAGCACAGATCGGGTTCTATAGCCTTGGATGGTATCACGTATGGCCCATAACTGACTGACCCTTGGGAAAGGTATGAATCCTCTTCTTCTCTTCCCCGCTATGGGTAAATAGCAGAACAGATATAGATTCTATAGGCTTGGATAGCAATTGGTCTACCGCAGAAAGAAATCGGCCACTCCAGTCATGGATCGAAAGATACATGATCGCCCAAGCGTGTATCACGTATGGCCCATAACTGATTGACCCTTGGGAAACGGATGAATCCTCTTCTCTCCCTAGCGGATTCTATAGCCTTGGGTGGCAACTGGTCTACTGCAGAAAGAAATGGCAACCTACTGCGGGGGAAAATCTGCCTCGTCAATCATTTACCGAAAGGTATGTGATCACCTAAACGTGTATCACGCATGGTGTTGAACTCATATCACTTTGGGTTTAGTCAATGGAATTAACCAATGTCTTTATCCATTGATTTCAATAACAGGTCACAGCAGCGGTGAACTCCCCCCCACCAAAAAAAAACAAACTTGGAGAGTTGAGTTAAAGCAAAATAGCTGAGACATCCGGAAGAGGCATGGAACGTGGAACTAGAACTGACTGATATAATGTCAATGAATGAAGATGCAAGTCCTGTTTTATTTAATCGATACGTATTTATGACAATGGCTGTGATTACTAGTGAAACTTGAAAAGTCTTGAACAGCCGGTAAAGAGATGGGCCGAATTGGTTTGGTTTGTTTTGTTTTACGGCATATCAGCCTCAATGGGTCATTTACTGCCGACACCTTTTTTTTTTCCTGGCAATATTTTTGTTTTGTCAAAAAATCTATTCCTGGTAATATTTTTTCTCAAAATTGTATAGCTGGTAATATTATTTTCAAAAACTTATTGCTGGTAATAGTTTTTCCTTCAAAAATTTATTTCCGGTAATAATTTTTTGACAAAGTATTTCTGGTATCAAAACCTATTATTACACTTTCATAATGCTTTTTGCCTCAGTTTCGGGGTTAACTATTTGCCCATAGCTGGGACCCTAACAGGTGCTACCACCCGGGGTCAGGTTGGACCTGGGAACACCAGCAATTAAGAGGTAGTTCCACACTTTTCAAAACATCCTGATCAGAGATCTTGCTCTTGGACGTAGTTTATCGCCTTACCCTGGACGCGGATGTAGTTTATCGTCTTACCCTGGACGCGGATGTAGTTTATCGTCTTACCCAGGACGGGGCAGGACTGGGACTACATGAAAGATCAACAGTATCGCGAGAATCCGCTAAAATACTGAGGTAAGTGCTGGAATGTTAAGGAGGCTTGCTGACACTTGATCTCCAAGGAGATCCACACCAGGTGCCTCGGAAGTGAAATTTTCAAAATAGCTTCACTTACAATGAAATAACGGAAAACCTCCCGGGATGGATAAAAAAAAAATGCGGAGAATGAAGAATTGGCTAGTTGAGTCATACTGTCAAATAAAAACTATCGAATGATGGAAATGACTTTGTGTGGTATTGTTTTTACTTTATCTTTTTTTTTTTTTTTTTTTGTCTTTTTTGTTTATTTTCGTTGTTGTTTTGGAAGGCGGCGATTGAGTAAGGTGGTGGTTGTGGTGATGGTGGGGTCAGCCAAGAAGCGAAAAGAAATAGTTAAAAGGCAGACGCACAAAGAAACATGACTTCTTTTGGGGATAAACGCAGAATCGTACGACTATCTTACATTTGATCCTTCGAGAACTCACACTAAGGAAACGAGATCAAATTTCCTCTGCCCTTATCCAGAAAAAATGGATGCAAACTCTAAATAAACATTAGATGCAACAATAACAACAATATTACTACTACTACTACTACTACTACTACTACTACTACTACTACTACTAATAATAATAATAATAATAATAATAATAATAATAAAGTTGAATCATGTCATATAATAAACATTAAATGTAAGTAAATATCTGACCTAAAACAAGACAAAAAAAACGAAAACAAAAACTAACTAGGAAAAAAAAAAAACGAGAATTTACAAAACCCGAAATAATAAATGAATTAACGAAAAACGATCTCCTCAAAAAGTAATAAAAAAAAAATGGATAAACAAAACTATAAAAAAAAAGTTTAAAACATACACACACAAACACATCAAACTCACATACATAAAAAAAAAAAAATGAAAAATCGGTTTTCAGATCCAATAACATGACCTTTATTTCGTCGACAAAACTCTTTTTTCTTTCTTCTGGACACCTTCTGGGAGAGAGCGAGAGAGTTGGGATGGGGCAGGAGTGAATCAAAATAGTGCGTCTGTACAGCCCAAGAAAACGGATTCAGTCTTTACTATCAAGAACCGGCATTTGTCTGAAGACAAGCATCTACAAAAACAATCGAAAACAAATGTGCTGAAACCACCGGTATATAAAAACGGAAGGCCATAAATAATATACAAAGTAACAATAAATAAATAAGTAATAATCAAATATATATATTTTAGAGGAATGGTAAAGTTCCAACAATGAGCAAGGCGATAAAGCCACTGAAACGCAAGGAATTATTGCGTGTGAAAGAATATGAGAAAAAGTAAAAACATTTTAAGTCACGAGAATAAAAGCACAGGAAATGACATTGCACTGATCAAAATTGATTCGGAAATCAGAAATCTGAAAAGGGTTCCACAAGCGAGAAGTGCGAGAGAAGAAACTGTTAGCATAGAACTTACGGTTACATCTAGCAATTTCAACTGTAAAATTATAAAACCTGTATAGTAGTCCGCTTAAATTCATAAAGTCCACATGCAAAAAAAAAAAAATATTTATTTTACTTGTATTATTTAAATTATTCGGAGTGTTATCCCTATCGTCATTGCCATATTCACAATGTTTCGACCGTTCTAAGCTCCGGCCTTCTTCAGGTGATTGGAATTTCGAATTGAACCCTTTATTTCGTCCACCGGGGTTGATTGTTCTAGTTCCACGTGCCATGCCTCTTCCGGATGCCTCTGTTATTTCCCTTTAACTCAATTCTCTTTTTTTTTCTTTCTTTTTTTTTTTTTTTGCTTCACCACTGCCGTGGCCTGGTATTGAACTCACAACTCTTTGGGTCTAGTCACTGGAATCAACCAACGTCTTTATCCACTGAGTTCAAAGCATCCTGACCAGAGGCCTTGCTGTCGGGTGTAGTTTACCGTCTTATTCACAACGTTTCGACCGTTCTATGCTCCGGCCTTCTTCAGGTGATTGGAATTTCGAATTGAACCCTTTATTTCGTCCACCGGGGTTGATTGTTCTAGTTCCACGTGCCATGCCTTTTCCGGATGCCTCTGTTATTTCCCTTTAACTAAATTCTCTTTCTTTCTTTTTTTTCTTTTTTTTTTTTTTTTGCTTCACCACTGCCGTGGCCTGGTATTGAACTCACAAATCTTTGGGTCTAGTCACTGGAATCAACCAACGTCTTTATCCACTGAGTTCAAAGCATCCTGACCAGAGGCCTTGCTGTCGGATGCAGTTTACCGTCTTACTCAGGACGCAGATATAGTTTATCGACATAATCAGGACGGTAATATGTCAAGAGATGGAGAATAGACCAACCGTGTTGAAATATTTGAAGAATGGCGTGTTGTGTAAAATAGAACCATTGAGTTGCAATTTCTGAAAGTGGCAGTTGGTGCAAAATAGACCAACTGAGTGGCAGCATTTGAATATAGGAGGGGGTGTAAAATCGACCAAACGATTTGCAATTGTTGAAGATGTCAGGTGGTGTAAAATAGACCGACCGAGTTGGAAGGACTGAAGATAAGTTGTAACGTGACAAATGGAGGTACAATTCTTTAAGATGGCAGCTGGTGTAAAATAAACCAACTTAACTGCAATATTTGAATATGGCAGGTTATGTATTAGGTTGGTGCAAAAATAATATCGTTTTTTGACGTATTTTTTAACGTCAAAAAACGATATTATTTTTGCACCAACCTAATAAAATATATGAAATGTGTTGCAATTTTTGAGGATGGCATATGGAGTAAAAAAAAAAAAAAGACCCACCAAATCGCAATTTTTGACGTTGACGGGTGGTGCAAAATGGACGAAACGATTATGTTGTTGGTGGTATAAAATAGACCAGCGGAATGTTGCAGTGGGTGTAAAATAAATGAAACGAGTTGCAAATTTTTAATGTGGCAGGTGGTGTAAAACAGAACACTCGATTTGCAATTTTTGAATGTCGTAGGTGGTGTAAAATAGACCAACCGAATTATAAATTTTGAATATGGCACAGGTCGTGTAAAATAGACCCACTAAGCTTCAATTTTTGAATGTAGCAGGTCGTATAAAATTGAGCAACGGAGTTGCAATTTTTGAGTTTGGCAGGTTATGTAATATGCATCAATCGAATGGCAATTTTTGAATGTGGTAGGTCGTATAAAATAGACCAAGCAATTGCAATTTTTGAATTTCGCAATATTGAATGTTATTGGTGGTGTAAAATAGACCCACCAAGTTAGAAATTTTGAATGTGGCATGTCGCGCAAAAAAGATCAACCGAGTTGCAATTCTTGAATGTGGCATATCGTGTAAAATACACCAACCGAGTTGAATTTTTTATTAATGTGTCATGTCGTGGAAAATAGACCATCAGAGATGAAATTTTTATTAATGTGGCATGTCGTGGAAAATAGACCATCAGAGATGAAATTTTTATTAATGTGGCATGTCGTGGAAAATAGACCAATCGAGTTGAAATTTTTAATAATGTGGCATGTCGTGGAAAATAGACCAATCGAGTTGAAATTTTTATTAATGTGTCATGTCGTGGAAAATAGACCAATCGAGTTGAAATTTTTATTAATGTGTCATGTCGTGGAAAATAGACCATCAGAGATGAAATTTTTATTAATGTGGCATGTCGTGGAAAATAGACCATCAGACATGAAATTTTTATTAATGTGTCATGTCGTGGAAAATAGACCAATCGAGTTGAAATTTTTATTAATGTGGCATGTCGTGGAAAATAGACCAATCGAGTTGAAATTTTTATTAATGTGTCATGTCGTGGAAAATAGACCATCAGAGATGAAATTTGTATTAATGTGGCATGTCGTGGAAAATAGACCAATCGCGTTGAAATTTTTGTTAATGTGTCATGTCGTGGAAAATAGACCATCAGAGATGAAATTTTTATTAATGTGTCATGTCGTGGAAAATAGACCATCAGAGATGAAATTTTTATTAATGTGTCATGTCGTGGAAAATAAACCATCAGAGATGAA
This sequence comes from Acanthosepion lycidas, assembly GCA_963932145.1. Lineage (NCBI taxonomy): Eukaryota > Metazoa > Mollusca > Cephalopoda > Sepiida > Sepiidae > Acanthosepion > Acanthosepion lycidas. The sequence goes on from OZ010599.1 coordinate 21,748,821, forward strand.
ATATTTATTAATGTGGCATGTCGTGGAAAATAGAACAATAAAGTTGAAATTTTTATTAATGTGTCATGTCGTGGAAAATAGACCATCAGAGATGAAATTTGTATTAATGTGGCATGTCGTGGAAAATAGACCAATCGCGTTGAAATTTTTGTTAATGTGTCATGTCGTGGAAAATAGACCATCAGAGATGAAATTTTTATTAATGTGTCATGTCGTGGAAAATAGACCATCAGAGATGAAATTTTTATTAATGTGTCATGTCGTGGAAAATAAACCATCAGAGATGAAATATTTATTAATGTGGCATGTCGTGGAAAATAGAACAATAAAGTTGAAATTTTTATTAATGTGTCATGTCGTGGAAAATAGACCATCAGAGATGAAATTTTTATTAATGTGTCATGTCGTGGAAAATAGACCAATCGGGTTGAAATTTTTATTAATGTGTCATGTCGTGGAAAATAGACCAATCGAGTTGAAATTTTTGTTAATGTGTCATGTCGTGGAAAATAGACCATCAGAGGTGAAATTTGTATTAATGTGGCATGTTGTGGAAAATAGACCATCAGAGATGAAATTTTTATTAATGTGTCATGTCGTGGAAAATAGACCATCAGAGATGAAATTTTTATTAATGTGTCATGTCGTGGAAAATAGACCATCAGAGATGAAATTTGTATTAATGTGGCATGTCGTGGAAAAAAGACCAATCGAGTTGAAATTTTTATTAATGTGGCATGTCGTGGAAAATAGACCATCAGAGATGAAATTTTTATTAATGTGTCATGTCGTGGAAAATAGACCATCAGAGATGAAATTTTTATTAATGTGGCATGTCGTGGAAAATAGCCCATCAGCGATGAAATTTTTATTAAGGTGGCATGTCGTGGAAAATAGACCATCAGAGATGAAAATTTTATTAATGTGGCATGTCGTGGAAAATAGACCAATCGAGTTGAAATTTTTGTTAATGTGTCATGTCGTGGAAAATAGACCATCAGAGGTGAAATTTGTATTAATGTGGCATGTTGTGGAAAATAGACCATCAGAGATGAAATTTTTATTAATGTGGCATGACGTGGAAAATAGACCAATCGAGTTGAAATTTTTATTAATGTGGCATGTTGTGGAAAATAGACCAATCGTGTTGAATTTTTTATTAATGTGTCATGTCGTGGAAAATAGACCAACAGAGATGCAATTTTTATTAATGTGTCAGGTCGTGGAAAATAGACCATCAGAGATGAAATTTTAATTAATGTGGCATGTCGTGGAAAATAGACCATCAGAGATGAAATTTTTATTAAGGTGGCATGCCGTGGAAAACAGACCAATCGAGTTGAAATTTTTATTAATGTGTCATGTCGTAGAAAATAGACCATAAGAGATGAAATTTTTATTAATGTGTCACGTCGTGGAAAATAGACCATCAGAGATGAAATTTTTATTAATGTGGCATGTCGTTGAAAATAGACCATCAGAGATGAAATTTTTATTAATGTGTCATGTCGTGGAAAATAGACCATCAGAGATGAAATTTTTATTAATGTGGCATGTTGTGGAAAATAGACCAATCGAGTTGAAATTATTATTAATGTGTCATGTCGTGGAAAATAGACCATTAGAGATGAAATTTTTATTACTGTGTCATGTCGTGGAAAATAGACCATCAGAGATGAAATTTTTATTAATGTGTCATGTCGTGGAAAATAGACCATCAGAGATGAAATTTTTATTAATGTGTCATCTCGTGGAAAATAGACCATCAGCGATGAAATTTTTATTAATGTGGCATGTCGTAGAAAATAGAATATCTGAGATGAAATTTTTATTAATGTGGCATGTCGTGGAAAATAGACCATCTGAGATGAAATTTTTATTAATGTGGCATGTCGTGGAAAATAGAACAATAAAGTTGAAATTTTTATTAATGTGTCATCTCGTGGAAAATAGACCATCAGCGATGAATTTTTTATTAATGTGGCATGTCGTGGAAAATAGACCATCACAGATGAAATATTTATTAATGTGGCATGTCGTGGAAAATAGAACAATAAAGTTGAAATTTTTATTAATGTGTCATGTCGTGGAAAATAGACCATCAGAGATGAAATTTTTATTAATGTGTCATGTCGTGGAAAATAGACCATCAGAGATGAAATTTTTATTAATGAGGCATGTCGTGGAAAATAGACCATCAGAGATGAAATTTTTATTAAGGTGGCATGCCGTGGAAAACAGACCAATCGAGTTGAAATTTTTATTAATGTGCATGTCGTGGAAAATAGACCATCAGAGATAAAATTTTTATTAATGTGGCATGACGTGGAAAATAGACCAATCGAGTTGAAATTTTTATTAATGTGGCATGTCGTGGAAAATAGACCATCAGAGATGAAATTTTTATTAATGAGGCATGTCGTGGAAAATAGACAATCAGAGATGAAATTTTTATTAATGTGGCATGTCGTGGAAAATAGACCATCAGAGATGAAATTTTTATTAATGTGGCATGTTGTGGAAAATAGACCAATCGAGTTGAAATTTTTATTAATGTGTCATGTCGTGGAAAATAGACCATCAGAGATGAAATTTTTATTAATGTGTCACGCCGTGGAAAATAGACCATCAGAGATGAATTTTTTTTAATGTGCCATGTCGTGGAAAAAAGACCAATCGAGTTGAAATTTATATTAATGTGTCATGTCGTGGAAAATAGACCAATCAAGTTGAAATTTATATTAATGTGTCATGTCGTGGAAAATAGACCATCAGAGATGAAATTTTTATTAATGTGTCATGTCGTGGAAAATAGACCAATCGGGTTGAAATTTTTATTAATGTGTCATGTCGTGGAAAATAGACCAATCGAGTTGAAATTTTTATTAATGTGTCATGTCGTGGAAAATAGACCATCAGAGATAAAATTTGTATTAATGTGGCATGTCGTGGAAAATAGACCATCAGAGATGAAATTTGTATTAATGTGTCATGTGGAAAAAAGACCAATCGAGTTGAAATTTTTATTGATGTGGCATGTCGTGGAAAATAGACCATCAGAGATGAAATTTTTATTAATGTGTCATGTCGTGGAAAATAGACCATCAGTGATGAAATTTTTATTACTGTGTCATGTCGTGGAAAATAGACCATCAGAGATGAAATTTTTATTAATGTGTCATCTCGTGGAAAATAGACCATCAGCGATGAAATTTTTATTAATGTGGCATGTCGTGGAAAATAGACCATCTGAGATGAAATTTTTATTAATGTGGCATGTCGTGGAAAATAGACCAATCAAGTTGAAATTTTTATTAATGTGTCATGTCGTGGAAAATAGACCATCAGTGATGAAATTTTTATTAATGTGTCATGTCGTGGAAAATAGACCATCAGAGATGAAACTTTTATTAATGTGGCATGTCGTGGAAAGTAGCCCATCAGCGATGAAATTTTTATTAAGGTGGCATGTCGTGGAAAATAGACCATCAGAGATGAAAATTTTATTAATGTGGCATGTCGTGGAAAATAGACCAATCAAGTTGAAATTTTTATTAATGTGTCATGTCGTGGAAAATAGACCATCAGAGATGAAATTTTTATTAATGTGTCATGTCGTGGAAAATAGACCATCAGAGATGAAATTTTTATTAATGTGGCATGTCGTGGAAAATAGACCATCAGAGATGAAATTTTTATTAATGTGGCATGTCGTGGAAAATAGACCATCAGAGATGAAATTTTTATTAATGTGGAATGTTGTGGAAAATAGACCAATCGAGTTGAATTTTTTATTAATGTGTCATGTCGTGGAAAATAGACCATCAGAGATAAAATTTTTATTAATGTGGCATGTCGTGGAAAATAGACCAATCGAGTTGAAATTTTTATTAATGTGGCATGTTGTGGAAAATAGACCAATCGTGTTGAATTTTTTATTAATGTGTCATGTCGTGGAAAATAGACCAACAGAGATGAAATTTTTATTAATGTGTCAGGTCGTGGAAAATAGACCATCAGAGATGAAATTTTAATTAATGTGGCATGTCGTGGAAAATAGACCATCAGAGATGAAATTATTATTAAGGTGGCATGCCGTGGAAAACAGACCAATCGAGTTGAAATTTTTATTAATGTGTCATGTCGTAGAAAATAGACCATCAGAGATGAAATTTTTATTAATGTGTCACGTCGTGGAAAATAGACCATCAGAGATGAAATTTTTATTAATGTGGCATGTCGTTGAAAATAGACCATCAGAGATGAAATTTTTATTAATGTGTCATGTCGTGGAAAATAGACCATCAGAGATGAAATTTTTATTAATGTGGCATGTTGTGGAAAATAGACCAATTGAGTTGAAATTATTATTAATGTGTCATGTCGTGGAAAATAGACCATTAGAGATGAAATTTTTATTAATGTGTCACGTCGTGGAAAATAGACCATCAGAGATGAAATTTTTATTAATGAGGCATGTCGTGGAAAATAGACCATCAGAGATGAAATTTTTATTAATGTGGCATGTCGTGGAAAATAAACCATCAGAGATGAAATTTTTATTAATGTGTCATCTCGTGGAAAATAGACCATCAGAGATGAAATTTTTATTAATGTGTCATCTCGTGGAAAATAGACCATCAGCGATGAAATTTTTATTAATGTGGCATGTCGTAGAAAATAGACCATCTGAGATGAAATTTTTATTAATGTGGCATGTCGTGGAAAATAGACCATCTGAGATGAAATTTTTATTAATGTGGCATGTCGTGGAAAATAGAACAATAAAGTTGAAATTTTTATTAATGTGTCATCTCGTGGAAAATAGACTATCAGCGATGAAATTTTTATTAATGTGGCATGTCGTGGAAAATAGACCATCAGAGATGAAATATTTATTAATGTGGCATGTCGTGGAAAATAGAACAATAAAGTTGAAATTTTTATTAATGTGTCATGTCGTGGAAAATAGACCATCAGAGATGAAATTTTTATTAATGTGGCATGTTGTGGAAAATAGACCAATCGAGTTGAAATTTTTATTAATGTGTCATGTCGTGGAAAATAGACCATCAGAGATGAAATTTTTATTAATGTGTCACGCCGTGGAAAATAGACCATCAGAGATGAAATTTTTTTAATGTGTCATGTCGTGGAAAATAGACCAATCGAGTTGAAATTTATATTAATGTGTCATGTCGTGGAAAATAGACCAATCAAGTTGAAATTTATATTAATGTGTCATGTCGTGGAAAATAGACCATCAGAGATGAAATTTTTATTAATGTGTCATGTCGTGGAAAATAGACCAATCGGGTTGAAATTTTTATTAATATGTCATGTCGTGGAAAATAGACCAATCGAGTTGAAATTTTTATTAATGTGTCATGTCGTGGAAAATAGACCATCAGAGATAAAATTTGTATTAATGTGGCATGTCGTGGAAAATAGACCATCAGAGATGAAATTTGTATTAATGTGGCATGTTGTGGAAAAAAGACCAATCGAGTTGAAATTTTTATTAATGTGGCATGTCATGGAAAATAGACCATCAGAGATGAAATTTTTATTAATGTGTCATGTCGTGGAAAATAGACCATCAGTGATGAAATTTTTATTAATGTGTCATGTCGTGGAAAATAGACCATCAGAGATGAAATTTTTATTAATGTGTCATCTCGTGGAAAATAGACCATCAGCGATGAAATTTTTATTAATGTGGCATGTCGTGGAAAATAGACCATCTGAGATGAAATTTTTATTAATGTGGCATGTCGTGGAAAATAGACCAATCAAGTTGAAATTTTTATTAATGTGGCATGTCGTGGAAAATAGACCATTAGAGATGAAATTTTTATTAATGTGGCATGTTGTGGAAAATAGACCAATCGAGTTGAAATTTTTATTAATGTGTCATGTCGTGGAAAATAGACCATCAGAGATGAAATTTGTATTAATGTGTCACGTCGTGGAAAATAGACCATCAGAGATGAAATTTTTATTAATGTGGCATGTCGTGGAAAATAGACCATAAGAGATGAAATTTTTATTAATGTGGCATGTTGTGGAAAATAGACCAATCGAATTGAATTACTTATTAATGTGTCATGTCGTGGAAAATAGACCATCAGAGATGAAATTTTTATTAATGTATCACGTCGTGGAAAATAGACCATCAGAGATGAAATTTTTATAAATGTGGCATGTCGTGGAAAATAGACCATCAGAGATGAAATTTTTATCAAGGTGGCATGCCGTGGAAAACAGACCAATCGAGTTGAAATTTTTATTAATGTGTCATGTCGTAGAAAATAGACCATCAGAGATGAAATTTTTATTAATGTGTCACGTCGTGGAAAATAGACCATCAGAGATGAAATTTTTATTAATGTGGCATGTCGTGGAAAATAGACCATCAGAGATGAAATTTTTATTAATGTGGGATGTTGTGAAAAATAGACCAATCGAGTTGAAATTTTTATTAATGTGTCATGTCGTGGAAAATAGACCATCAGAGATGAAATTTTTATTAATGTGGCATGTTGTGGAAAATAGACCAATCGTGTTGAAATTATTATTAATGTGTCATGTCGTGGAAAATAGACCATTAGAGATGAAATTTTTTTAATGTGTCACGTCGTGGAAAATAGACCATCAGAGATGAAATTTTTATTAATGTGGCATGTCGTGGAAAATAGACCATCAGAGATGAAATTTTTATTAATGTGGCATGTCGTGGAAAATAGACCAATCGGGTTGAAATTTTTATTAATGTGTCATGTCGTGGAAAATAGACCAATCGAGTTGAAATTTTTATTAATGTGTCATGTCGTGGAAAATAGACCATCAGAGATAAAATTTGTATTAATGTGGCATGTCGTGGAAAATAGACCATCACAGATGAAATTTTTATTAATGTGGCATGTTGTGGAAAAAAGACCAATCGAGTTGAAATTTTTATTAATGTGGCATGTCGTGGAAAATAGACCATCAGAAATGAAATTTTTATTAATGTGTCATGTCGTGGAAAATAGACCATCAGTGATGAAATTTTTATTAATGTGTCATGTCGTGGAAAATAGACCATCAGAGAGGAAATTTTTATTAATGTGTCATGTCGTGGAAAATAGAACATCAGAGATGAAATTTTTATTAATGTGTCATCTCGTGGAAAATAGACCATCAGCGATGAAATTTTTATTAATGTGGAATGTCGTGGAAAATAGACCATCAGAGATCAAATTTTTATTAATGTGGCATGTCGTGGAAAATAGACCAATCAAGTTGAAATTTTTATTAATGTGTCATGTCGTGGAAAATAGACCATCAGAGATGAAATTTTTATTAATGTGTCATGTCGTGGAAAATAGACCATCAGAGATGAAACTTTTATTAATGTGGCATGTCGTGGAAAATAGACAATCAGAGATGAAATTTTTATTAATGTGGCATGTCGTGGAAAATAGACCATCAGAGATGAAATTTTTATTAATGTGGCATGTTGTGGAAAATAGACCAATCGAGTTGAAATTTTTATTAATGTGTCATGTCGTGGAAAATAGACCATCAGAGATGAAATTTTTATTAATGTGTCACGTCGTGGAAAATAGACCATCAGAGATGAAATTTTTATTAATGTGGCATGTCGTGGAAAATAAACCATCGGAGATGAAATTTTTATTAAGGTGGCATGCCGTGCAAAACAGACCAATCGAGTTGAAATTTTTATTAATGTGTCATGTCGTGGAAAATAGACCAACAGAGATGAAATTTTTATTAATGTGTCAGGTCGTGGAAAATAGACCATCAGAGATGAAATTTTATTAATGTGGCATGTCGTGGAAAATAGACCATAAGAGATGAAATTTTTATTAATGTGGCATGTTGTGGAAAATAGACCAAACGAGTTGAATTTTTTATTAATGTGCCATGTCGTGGAAAATAGACCATCAGAGATGAAATTTTTATTAATGTGTCACGTCGTGGAAAATAGACCATCAGAGATGAAATTTTTATAAATGTGGCATGTCGTGGAAAATAGACCATCAGAGATGAAATTTTTATTAAGGTGGCATGCCGTGGAAAACAGACCAATCTAGTTGAAATTTTTATTAATGTGTCATGTCGTAGAAAATAGACCATCAGAGATGAAATTTTTATTAATGTGTCATGTCGTGGAAAATAGAGCACAGGAATAAAATTTTTATTAATGTGGCATGTCGTGGAAAATAGACCAATCGAGTTGAATTTTTTATTAATGTGACATGTTGTGGAAAATAGACCAATCGAGTTGAATTTTTTATTAATGTGTCATGTCGTGGAAAATAGACCAACAGAGATGAAATTTTTATTAATGTGTCAGGTCGTGTAAAATAGACCATCAGAGATGAAATTTTAATTAATGTGGCATGTCGTGGAAAATAGACCATCAGAGATGAAATTTTTATTAAGGTGGCATGCCGTGGAAAACAGACCAATCGAGTTGAAATTTTTATTAATGTGTCATGTCGTAGAAAATAGACCATCAGAGATGAAATTTTTATTAATGTGTCACGTCGTGGAAAATAGACCATTAGAGATGAAATTTTTATTAATGTGGCATGTCGTGGAAAATAGACCATCAGAGATGAAATTTTTATTAATGTGGCATGTCGTGGAAAATAGACCATCAGAGATGAAATATTTATTAATGTGGCATGTCGTGGAAAAAAGACCATCAGAGATGAAATATTTATTAATGTGGCATGTCGTGGAAAATAGAACAATAAATTTGAAATTTTTATTAATGTGTCATGTCGTGGAAAATAGACCATCAGAGATTTAAATTTTTATTAATGTGTCATGTCGTGGAAAATAGACCAATCGGGTTGAAATTTTTATTAATGTGTCATGACGTGGAAAATAGACCAATCGAGTTGAAATCTTTATTAATGTGACATGTCGTGGAAAATAGACCATCAGACGTGAAATTTGTATTAATGTGGCATGTCGTGGAAAATAGACTAATCGAGTTGAAATATTTATTAATGTGTCATGTCGTGGAAAATAGACCATCAGAGATGGAATTTTTATTAATGTGTCATGTCGTGGAAAATAGACCATCAGAGATAAAATTTGTATTAATGTGGCATGTCGTGGAAAATAGACCATCAGAGATGAAATATTTATTAATGTGGCATGTCGTGGAAAATGGAACAATAAAGTTGAAATTTTTATTAATGTGTCATGTCGTGGAAAATAGACCATCAGAGATGAAATTTTTATTAATGTGTCATGTCGTGGAAAATAGACCATCAGAGATGAAATTTTTATTAATGTAGCATGTCGTGGAAAATAGACCATCAGAGATGAAATATTTATTAATGTGGCATGTTGTGGAAAATAGACCAATCGAGTTGAAATTTTATTAATGTGTCATGTCGTGGTAAATACATCATCAGAGATGAAATTTTTATTAATGTGACATGTCGTGGAAAATAGACCATCAGAGATGAAATTTTTATTAATGTGGCATGTCGTGGAAAATAGACCAATCGAGTTGAAATTTTTATTAATGTGTCATGTCGTGGAAAAAAGACCAATCAAGTTGAAATTTTTATTAATGTGTCATGTCGTGGAAAATAGACCATCAGAGATAAAATTTTCATTAATGTGTCATGTCGTGGAAAATAGACCATCAGAGATAAAATTTTTATTAATGTGGCATGTCGTGTAAAATAGACCAATCGAGTTGAAATTTTTATTAATGTGGCATGTCGTGGAAAATAGACCATCAGAGATGAAATTTGTATTAATGTGGCATGTCGTGGAAAATAGACCATCAGAGATGAAATTTTTATTAATGTGGCATGTTGTGGAAAAAAGACCAATCGAGTTGAAATTTTTATTAATGTGGCATGTCGTGGAAAATAGACCATCAGAGATGAAATTTTTATTAATGTGTCATGTCGTGGAAAATAGACCATCAGTGATGAAATTTTTATTAATGTGTCATGTCGTGGAAAATAGACCATCAGAGAGGAAATTTTTATTAATGTGTCATGTCGTGGAAAATAGACCATCAGAGATGAAATTTTTATTAATGTGTCATGTCGTGGAAAATAGACCATCAGAGATGAAATTTTTATTAATGTGTCATCTCGTGGAAAATAGACCATCAGCGATGAAATTTTTATTAATGTGGCATGTCGTGGAAAATAGACCATCAGAGATCAAATTTTTATTAATGTGGCATGTCTTGGAAAATAGACCAATCAAGTTGAAATTTTTATTAATGTGTCATGTCGTGGAAAATAGACCATCAGAGATGAAATTTTTATTAATGTGTCATGTCGTGGAAAATAGACCATCAGAGATGAAACTTTTATTAATGTGGCATGTCGTGGAAAATAGACAATCAGAGATGAAATTTTTATTAATGTGGCATGTCGTGGAAAATAGACCATCAGAGATGAAATTTTTATTAATGTGGCATGTTGTGGAAAATAGACCAATCGAGTTGAAATTTTTATTAATGTGTCATGTCGTGGAAAATAGACCATCAGAGATGAAATTTTTATTAATGTGTCACGTCGTGGAAAATAGACCATCAGAGATGAAATTTTTATTAATGTGGCATGTCGTGGAAAATAAACCATCGGAGATGAAATTTTTATTAAGGTGGCATGCCGTGCAAAACAGACCAATCGAGTTGAAATTTTTATTAATGTGTCATGTCGTGGAAAATAGACCAACAGAGATGAAATTTTTATTAATGTGTCAGGTCGTGGAAAATAGACCATCAGAGATGAAATTTTTATTAATGTGGCATGTCGTGGAAAATAGACCATAAGAGATGAAATTTTTATTAATGTGGCATGTTGTGGAAAATAGACCAAACGATTTGAATTTTTTATTAATGTGTCATGTCGTGGAAAATAGACCATCAGAGATGAAATTTTTATTAATGTGTCACGTCGTGGAAAATAGACCATCAGAGATGAAATTTTTATAAATGTGGCATGTCGTGGAAAATAGACCATCAGAGATGAAATTTTTATTAAGGTGGCATGCCGTGGAAAACAGACCAATCGAGTTGAAATTTTTATTAATTTTTCATGTCGTAGAAAATAGACCATCAGAGATCAAATTTTTATTAATGTGTCATGTCGTGGAAAATAGAGCACAGGAATAAAATTTTTATTAATGTGGCATGCCGTGGAAAACAGACCAATCGAGTTGAAATTTTTATTAATGTGTCATGTCGTAGAAAATAGACCATCAGAGATGAAATTTTTATTAATGTGTCACGTCGTGGAAAATAGACGATCAGAGATGAAATTTTTATTAATGTGGCATGTCGTGGAAAATAGACCATCAGAGATGAAATTTTTATTAATGTGGCATGTCGTGGAAAATAGACCATCAGAGATGAAATATTTATTAATGTGGCATGTCGTGGAAAATAGACCATCAGAGATGAAATATTTATTAATGTGGCATGTCGTGGAAAATAGAACAATAAATTTGAAATTTTTATTAATGTGTCATGTCGTGGAAAATAGACCATCAGAGATTTAAATTTTTATTAATATGTCATGTCGTGGAAAATAGACCAATCAGGTTGAAATTTTTATTAATGTGTCATGACGTGGAAAATAGACCAATCGAGTTGAAATCTTTATTAATGTGACATGTCGTGGAAAATAGACCATCAGAGGTGAAATTTGTATTAATGTGGCATGTCGTGGAAAATAGATTAATCGAGTTGAAATATTTATTAATGTGTCATGTCGTGGAAAATAGACCATCAGAGATGGAATTTTCATTAATGTGTCATGTCGTGGAAAATAGACCATCAGAGATAAAATTTGTATTAATGTGGCATGTCGTGGAAAATAGACCATCAGAGATGAAATATTTATTAATGTGGCATGTCGTGGAAAATGGAACAATAAAGTTGAAATTTTTATTAATGTGTCATGTCGTGGAAAATAGACCATCAGAGATGAAATTTTTATTAATGTGTCATGTCGTGGAAAATAGACCATCAGAGATGAAATTTTTATTAATGTAGCATGTCGTGGAAAATAGACCATCAGAGATGAAATATTTATTAATGTGGCATGTTGTGGAAAATAGACCAATCGAGTTGAAATTTTATTAATGTGTCATGTCGTGGTAAATAGATCATCAGAGATGAAATTTTTATTAATGTGACATGTCGTGGAAAATAGACCATCAGAGATGAAATTTTTATTAATGTGGCATGTCGTGGAAAATAGACCATCAGAGATGAAATTTTTATTAATGTGTCATGTCGTGGAAAATAGACCATCAGAGATGAAATTTTTATTAATGTGTCATGTCGTGGAAAATAGACCATCAGAGATAAAATTTGTATTAATGTGGCATGTCGTGGAAAATAGACCATCAGAGATGAAATATTTATTAATGTGGCATGTCGTGGAAAATAGAACAATAAAGGTGAAATTTTTATTAATGTGTCATGTCGTGGAAAATAGACCATCAGAGATGAAATTTTTATTAATGTGTCATGTCGTGGAAAATAGACCATCAGAGATAAAATTTGTATTAATGTGGCATGTCGTGGAAAATAGACCATCAGAGATGAAATTTGTATTAATGTGGCATGTCGTGGAAAATAGACCAATCGAGTTGAAATTTTTATTAATGTGTCATGTCGTGGAAAATAGACCATCAGAGATGAAATTTTTATTAATGTGTCATGTCGTGGAAAATAGACCTTCAGAGATGAAATTTTTATTAATGTGGCATGTCGTGGAAAATAGACCATCAGAGATGAAATATTTATTAATGTGGCATACCGTGGAAAATAGAACAATAAAGTTGAAATTTTTATTAATGTGTCATGTCGTGGAAAATAGACCATCAGAGATGAAATTTTTTTTAATGTGTCATGTCGTGGAAAATAGACCATCAGAGATGAAATTTTTATTACTGTGGCATGTCGTCGATAATAGACCATCAGAGATGAAATTTTTATTAATGTGGCATGTCGTGGAAAATAGACCAATCGAGTTGAAATTTTTATTAATGTGTCATGTCGTGGAAAATAGACCAATCAAGTTGAAATTTTTATTAATGTGTCATGTCGTGGAAAATAGACCATCAGAGATAAAAATTTCATTAATGTGTCATGTCGTGGAAAATAGACCATCAGAGATGAAATTTTTATTAATGTGGCATGTCGTGGAAAATAGACCAATCGATTTGAAATTTTTATTAATGTGTCATGTCGTGGAAAATAGACCAATCAAGTTGAAATTTTTATTAATGTGTCATGTCGTGGAAAATAGACCATCGGAGATGAAATATTTATTAATGTGGCATGTCGTGGAAAATAGACCAATCAAGTTGAAATTTTTATTAATGTGTCATGTCGTGGAAAATAGACCATCAGAGATGAAATTTGTATTAATGTGGCATGTCGTGGAAAATAGACCATCAGAGATGAAATTTTTATTAATGTGTCATGTCGTGGAAAATAGACCAATCGGGTTGAAATTTTTATTAATGTGGCATGTCGTGGAAAATAGACCATCAGAGATGAAATTTTTATTAATGTGTCATGTCGTGGAAAATAGACCAATCGGGTTGAAATTTTTATTAATGTGGCATGTCGTGGAAAATAGACCATCAGAGATGAAATTTTTATTAATGTCTCATGTCCTGGAAAATAGACCAATCGGGTTGAAATTTTTATTAATGTGGCATGTCGTGGAAAATAGACCATCAGAGATGAAATTTTTATTAATGTGTCATGTCGTGGAAAATAGACCAATCGGGTTGAAATTTTTATTAATGTGTCATGTCGTGGAAAATAGACCAATCGAGTTGAAATTTTTATTAATGTGTCATGTCGTGGAAAATAGACCATCAGAGGTGAAATTTGTATTAATGTGGCATGTCGTGGAAAATAGACCAATCGAGTTGAAATTTTTATTAATGTGTCATGACGTGGAAGATAGACCATCAGAGATGAAATTTTTATTAATGTGGCATGTCGTGGAAAATAGACCATCAGAGATGAAATTTTTATTAATGTGTCATGTCGTGGAAAATAGACCATCAGAGATGAAATATTTATTAATGTGGCATGTTGTGGAAAATAGAACAATAAAGTTGAAATTTTTATTAATGTGTCATGTCGTGGAAAATAGACCATCAGAGATGAAATTTTTATTAATGTGTCATGTCGTGGAAAATAGACCATCAGAGATGAAATATTTATTCATGTGGCATGTTGTGGAAAATAGACCAATCGAGTTGAAATTTTTATTAATGTGTCATGTCGTGGAAAATAGACCATCAGAGATGAAATTTGTATTAATGTGGCATGTCGTGGAAAATAGACCAATCGAGTTGAAATTTTTATTAATGTGTCATGTCGTGGAAAATAGACCATCAGAGATGAAATTTTTATTAATCTGTCATGTCGTGGAAAATAGACCATCAGAGATGAAATTTTTATTAATGTGGCATGTCGTGGAAAATAGACGAATCGGGTTGAAATTTTTATTAATGTGGCATGTCGTGGAAAATAGACAATCAGTGATGAAATTTTTATTAATGTGTCATGTCGTGGAAAATAGACCAATCGGGTTGTAATTTTTATTAATGTGGCATGTCGTGGAAAATAGACCATCAGAGATAAAATTTGTATTAATGTGGCATGTCGTGGAAAATAGACCATCAGAGATGAAATATTTATTAATGTGGCATGTCGTGGAAAATAGAACAATAAAGTTGAAATTTTTAATAATGTGTCATGTCGTGGAAAATAGACCATCAGAGATGAAATTTTTATTAATGTGTCATGTCGTGGAAAATAGACCATCAGAGATGAAATTTTTATTAATGTGGCATGTCGTGGAAAATAGACCATCAGAGATGAAATATTTATTAATGTGGCATATCTGTGTAAAATAGACCAATCGAGTTGAAATTTTTATTAATGTGTCATGTCGTGGAAAATAGACCATCAGAGATGAAATTTTTATTAATGTGACATGTCGTGGAAAATAGAGCATCAGAGATGAAATTTTTATTAATGTGGCATGTCGTGGAAAATAGACCAATCGAGTTGAAATTTTTATTAATGTGTCATGTCGTGGAAAATAGACCATCAGAGATGAAATTTTTATTAATGTGGCATGTCGTGGAAAATTGACCAATCGAATTGAAATTTTTATTAATGTGTCATGTCGTGGAAAATAGACCAATCAAGTTGAAATTTTTATTAATGTGTCATGACGTGGAAAATAGACCATCAGAGATAAAATTTTCATTAATGTGTCATGTCGTGGAAAATAGACCATCAGAGATGAAATTTTTATTAATGTGGCATGTCGTGGAAAATAGACCAATCGAGTTGAAATATTTATTAATGTGTCATGTCGTGGAAAATAGACCATCAGAGATGAAATTTGTATTAATGTGGCATGTCGTGGAAAATAGACCCATCGAGTTGAAATTTTTATTAATGTGTCATGTCGTGGAAAATAGACCATCAGAGATGAAATTTATTAATGTGTCATGTCGTGGAAAATAGACCATCAGAGATGAAATTTTTATTAATGTGTCATGTCGTGGAAAATAGACCATCAGAGATGAAATTTTTATTAATGTGTCATGTCGTGGAAAATAGACCAATCGGGTTGAAATTTTTATTAATGTGTCATGTCGTGGAAAATAGACCAATCGAGTTGAAATTTTTATTAATATGTCATGTCGTGGAAAATAGACCATCAGAGGTGAAATTTGTATTAATGTGGCATGTCGTGGAAAATAGACCAATCGAGTTGAAATTTTTATTAATGTGTCATGTCGTGGAAAATAGACCATCAGAGATGAAATTTTTATTAATGTGTCATGTCGTGGAAAATAGACCATCAGAGATTACATTTTTATTAATGTGGCATGTCGTGGAAAATAGACCATCAGAGATGAAATATTTATCAATGTGGCATGTCGTGGAAAATAGAACAATAAAGTTGAAATTTTTATTAATGTGTCATGTCGTGGAAAATAGACCATCAGAGATGAAATATTTATTAATGTGGCATGTTGTGGAAAATAGACCAATCGAGTTGAAATTTTTATTAATGTGTCATGTCGTGGAAAATAGACCATCAGAGATCAAATTCTATTAATGTGGCATGTCGTGGAAAATAGACAATCAGAGATGAAATTTTTATTAATCTGTCATGTCGTGGAAAATAGACCATCAGAGATAAAATATTTATTAATGTGTCATGTCGTGGAAAATAGACCATCAGAGATGAAATTTTTATTAATGTGTCATGTCGTGGAAAATAGACCATCAGAGATGAAATTTTTATTAATGTGGCATGTCGTGGAAAATAGACCATCAGAGATGAAATTTTTATTAATGTGGCATGTTGTGGAAAATAGACCAATCGAGTTGAAATTTTTATTAATTTGACATGTCGTGGAGAATAGACCATCAGAGATGAAATTTTTATTAATGTGTCACGTCGTGGAAAATAGACCATCAGAGATGAAATTTTATTAATGTGGCATGCCGTGGAAAACAGACCAATCGAGTTGAAATTTTTATTAATGTGTCATGTCGTGGAAAATATACCATCAGAGATAAAATTTTTATTCATGTGGCATGTCGTGGAAAATAGACCATCAGAGATGAAATATTTATTAATGTGGCATGTCGTGGAAAATAGACCATCAGAGATGAAATTTTTATTAATGTGTCACGTCGTGGAAAATAGACCATCAGAGATGAAATTTTATTAATGTGTAATGTCGTGGAAAATAGACCATCAGAGATAAAATTTTTATTAATGTGACATGTCGTGTTAAATAGTCCATCAGAGATGAAATTTTTATTAAGGTGGCATGCTGTGGAAAACAGACCAATCGAGTTGAAATTTTTATTAATGTGTCATGTCGTAGAAAATAGACCATCAGACATGAAATTTTTATTAATGTGTCACGTCGTGGAAAATGGACCATCAGAGATGAAATTTTTATTAATGTGTCATGTCGTGGAAAATAGACCATCAGTGATAAAATTTTTATTAATGTGTCATGTCGTGGAAAATAGACCATCAGAGATGAAATTTTTATTAATGTGTCATGTCGTGGAAAATAGACCATCAGAGATGAAATTTTTATTAATGTGTCACGTCGTGGAAAATAGACCATCAGAGATGAAATTTTTCTTAATGTGGCATGTCGTGGAAAATAGACCATCAGAGATGAAATTTTTATTAATGTGGTATGTCGTGGAAAATAGACCATCAGAGATGAAATATTTATTAATGTGGCATGTCGTGGAAAATAGAACAATAAAGTTGAAATTTTCATTAATGTGTCATGTCGTGGAAAATAGACCATCAGAGATGAAATTTTTATTAATGTGTCATGTCGTCGAAAATAGACCAATCGGGTTGAAATTTTTATTAATGTGTCATGTCGTGGAAAATAGACCAATCGAGTTGAAATTTTTATTAATGTGTCATGTCGTGGAAAATAGACCATGAGACGTGAAATTTGTATTAATGTGGCATGTCGTGGAAAATAGACCAATCGAGTTGAAATTTTTATTAATGTGTCATGTCGTGGAAAATAGACCATCACAGGTGAAATTTGTATTAATGTGGCATGTCGTGGAAAATAGACCAATCGGGTTGAAATTTTTATTAATGTGTCATGTCGTGGAAAATAGACCATCAGAGATGAAATTTTTATTAATGTGTCATGTCGTGGAAAATAGACCATCAGAGATAAAATTTTTATTAATGTGTCATGTCGTGGAAAATAGACCATCAGAGATGAAATTTTTATTAATGTGTCATGTCGTGGAAAATAGACCATCAGAGATGAAATTTTTATTAATGTGTCATGTGGAAAATAGACCATCAGAGATGAAATTTTTATTAATGTGTCATGTCGTGGAAAATAGACCATCAGAGATGAAATTTTTATTAATTTGTCATGTCGTGGAAAATAGACCATCAGAGATGAAATTTTTATTAATGTGGCATGTCGTAAAAAATAGAACAATAAAGTTGAAATTTTTATTAATGTGTCATGTCGTGGAAAATAGACAATCAGAGATGAAATTTTTATTAATGTGTCATGTCGTGGAAAATAGACCATCAGAGATAAAATTTTTATTAATGTGTCATGTCGTGAAAAATAGACCATCAGAGATAAAATTTTTATTAAATTGCCATGTCGTGGAAAATAGACAATCAGTATGAATTTTTTATTAATGTGTCATGTCGTGGAAAATAGACCATCAGAGATAAAATTTTTATTAATGTGTCATGTCGTGGAACATAGACCATCAGAGATGTAATTTGTATTAATGTGGCATGTCGTGGAAAATAGACCATCAGAGATGAAATATTTATTAATGTGGCATGTCGTGGAAAATAGAACAATAAAGTTGAAATTTTTATTAATGTGTCATGTCGTGGAAAATAGACCATCAGAGATGAAATTTTTATTAATGTGTCATGTCGTGGAAAATAGACCATCAGAGATAAATTTTATATTAATGTGTCATGTCGTGGAAAATAGACCATCAGAGATAAAATTTTTATTAATGTGTCATGTCGTGGAAAATAGACCATCAGAGATGAAATTTTTATTAATGTGTCATGTCGTGGAAAATAGACCATCAGAGATAAAATTTTTATTAATGTGTCATGTGGAAAATAGACCATCAGAGATAAAATTTTTATTAATGTGTCATGTCGTGGAAAATAGACCATCAGAGATGAAATATTTATTAATGTGTCATGTCGTGGAAAATAGACCATCAGAGATGAAATTTTTATTAATGTGTCATGTCGTGGAAAATAGAACATCAGAGATAAAATTTTTATTAATGTGTCATGTCGTGGAAAATAGACCATCAGAGATGAAATTTTTATTAATGTGTCATGTCGTGGAAAATAGACCAATAGAGATGAAATTTTCATTAATGTGTCGTGTCGTGGAAAATAGACCATCAGAGATAAAATTTTTATTAATGTGTCATGTCGTGGAAAATAGACCATCAGAGATAAAATTTTTATTAATGTGTCATGTCGTGGAAAATAGACCAATCGAGTTGAAATTTTTATTAAAGTGTCATGTCGTGGAAAATAGACAATCAGAGATGTAATTTGTATTAATGTGGCATGTCGTGGAAAATAGACCATCAGAGATGAAATATTTATTAATGTGGAATGTCGTGGAAAATACAACAATAAAGTTGAAATTTTTATTAATGTGTCATGTCGTGGAAATTAGACCATCAGAGATGAAATTTTTATTAATGTGTCATGTCGTGGAAAATAGATCATCAGAGATAAAATTTTTATTAATGTGTCATGTCGTGGAAAATAGACCATCAGAGATAAAATTTTTATTAATGTGTCATGTCGTGGAAAATAGACCATCAGAGATGAAATTTTTATTAATGTGTCATGTCGTGGAAAATAGACCATCAGAGATAAAATTTTTATTAATGTGTCATGTCGTGGAAAATAGACCATCAGAGATGAAATATTTATTAATGTGTCATGTCGTGGAAAATAGACCAATCGAGATGAAATTTTTATTAATGTGTCATGTCGTGGAAAATAGACCATCAGAGATAAAATTTTTATTAATGTGTCATGTCGTGGAAAATAGACCATCAGAGATGAAATTTTTATTAATGTGACATGTCGTGGAAAATAGACCATCAGAGATAAAATTTTTATTAATGTGTCATGTCGTGGAAAATAGACCAATCGAGTTGAAATTTTTATTAAAGTGTCATGTCGTGGAAAATAGACCATCAGAGATGTAATTTGTATTAATGTGGCATGTCGTGGAAAATAGACCATCAGAGATGAAATATTTATTAATGTGGAATGTCGTGGAAAATAGAACAATAAAGTTGAAATTTTTATTAATGTGTCATGTCGTGGATATTAGACCATCAGAGATGAAATTTTTATTAATGTGTCATGTCGTGGAAAATAGACCATCAGAGATAAAATTTTTATTAATGTGTCATGTCGTGGAAAATAGACCATCAGAGATAAAATTTTTATTAATGTGTCATGTCGTGGAAAATAGACCATCAGAGATGAAATTTTTATTAATGTGTCATGTCGTGGAAAATAGACCATCAGAGATAAAATTTTTATTAATGTGTCATGTCGTGGAAAATAGACCATCAGAGATGTAATTTTTATTAATGTTGCATGTCGTGGAAAATAGACCATCAGCGATGAAATATTTATTAATGTGGCATGTCGTGGAAAATCGAACAATAAAGTTGAAATTTTTATTAATGTGTCATGTCGTGGAAAATAGACCATCAGAGATGAAATTTTTATTAATGTGTCATGTCGTGGAAAATAGACCATCAGAGATAAATTTTTTATTAATGTGTCATATCGTGGAAAATAGACCATCAGAGATAAAAATTTTATTAATGTGTCATGTCGTGGAAAATAGACCATCCGAGATGAAATTTTTATTATTGTGTCATGTCGTGGAAAATAGACCATCAGAGATGAAATTTGTATTAATGTGGCATGTCGTGGAAAATAGACCAATCGAGTTGAAATTTTTATTAATGTGTCATGTCGTGGAAAATAGACCATCAGAGATGAAATTTATTAATGTGTCATGTCGTGGAAAATAGACCATCAGAGATGAAATTTTTATTAATGTGTCATGTCGTGGAAAATAGACCATCAGAGATGAAATTTTTATTAATGTGTCATGTCGTGGAAAATAGACCAATCGGGTTGAAATTTTTATTCATGTGTCATGTCGTGGAAAATAGACCAATCGAGTTGAAATTTTTATTAATATGTCATGACGTGGAAAATAGACCATCAGAGGTGAAATTTGTATTAATGTGGCATGTCGTGGAAAATAGACCAATCGAGTTGAAATTTTTATTAATGTGTCATGTCGTGGAAAATAGACCATCAGAGATGAAATTTTTATTAATGTGTCATGTCGTGGAAAATAGACCATCAGAGATTACATTTTTATTAATGTGGCATGTCGTGGAAAATAGACCATCAGAGATGAAATATTTATTAATGTGGCATGTCGTGGAAAATAGAACAATAAAGTTGAAATTTTTATTAATGTGTCATGTCGTGGAAAATAGACCATCAGAGATGAAATATTTATTAATGTGGCATGTTGTGGAAAATAGACCAATCGAGTTGAAATTTTTATTAATGTGTCATGTCGTGGAAAATAGACCATCAGAGATCAAATTCTATTAATGTGGCATGTCGT
Organism: Acanthosepion lycidas; assembly: GCA_963932145.1. NCBI lineage: Eukaryota > Metazoa > Mollusca > Cephalopoda > Sepiida > Sepiidae > Acanthosepion > Acanthosepion lycidas. The sequence continues at coordinate 21,770,133 of OZ010599.1, forward strand.
GGAAAATAGACAATCAGAGATGAAATTTTTATTAATCTGTCATGTCATGGAAAATAGACCATCAGAGATAAAATATTTATTAATGTGTCATGTCGTGGAAAATAGACCATCAGAGATGAAATTTTTATTAATGTGTCATGTCGTGGAAAATAGACCATCAGAGATAAAATTTTTATTAATGTGTCATGTCGTGGAAAATAGACCATCAGAGATGAAATTTTTATTAATGTGGCATGTTGTGGAAAATAGACCAATCGAGTTGAAATTTTTATTAATTTGACATGTCGTGGAAAATAGACCATCCGAGATGAAATTTTTATTAATGTGTCACGTCGTGGAAAATAGACGATCAGAGATGAAATTTATATTAATGTGGCATGTCGTCGAAAATAGACCAATAGTGATGAAATTTATATTAAGGTGGCATGCCGTGGAAAACAGACCAATCCAGTTGAAATTTTTATTAATGTGTCATGTCGTGGAAAATAGACCATCAGAGATGAAATTTTTATTAATGTGGCATGTCGTGGAAAATAGACCATCAGAGATGAAATATTTATTAATGTGGCATGTCGTAAAAAATAGAACAATAAAGTTGAAATTTTTATTAATGTGTCATGTCGTGGAAAATAGACAATCAGAGATGAAATTTTTATTAATGTGTCATGTCGTGGAAAATAGACCATCAGAGATAAAATTTTTATTAATGTGTCATGTCGTGGAAAATAGACCATCAGAGATAAAATTTTTATTAAATTGTCATGTCGTGGAAAATAGACCATCAGTATGAAATTTTTATTAATGTGTCATGTCGTGGAAAATAGACCATCAGAGATAAAATTTTTATTAATGTGTCATGTCGTGGAAAATAGACCATCAGAGATGTAATTTGTATTAATGTGGCATGTCGTGGAAAATAGACCATCAGAGATGAAATATTTATTAATGTGGCATGTCGTGGAAAATAGAACAATAAAGTTGAAATTTTTATTAATGTGTCATGTCGTGGAAAATAGACCAATCGAGTTGAAATTTTTATTAATGTGTCATGTCGTGGAAAATAGACCAATCGAGTTGAAATTTTTATTAATGTGACATGTCGTGGAAAATAGACCATCAGAGATGAAATTTTTATTAATGTGTCATGTCGTGGAAAATAGACCATCAGAGATAAATTTTATATTAATGTGTCATGTCGTGGAAAATAGACCATCAGAGATGAAATTTGTATTAATGTGGCATGTCGTGGAAAATAGACCAATCGAGTTGAAATTTTTATTAATGTGTCATGTCGTGGAAAATAGACCAAACAAGCTGAAATTTTTATTAATGTGTCATGTCGTGGAAAATAGACCAATCGAGTTGAAATTTTTATTAATGTGTCATGTCGTGGAAAATAGACCAATCGAGTTGAAATTTTTATTAATGTGACATGTCGTGGAAAATAGACCATCAGAGATGAAATTTTTATTAATGTGTCACGTCGTGGAAAATAGACCATCTGAGATGAAATTTTTATTAATGTGGCATGCCGTGGAAAACAGACCAATCGACTTGAAATATTTATTAATGTGTCATGTCGTGGAAAATAGACCATCGGAGATGAAATTTTTATTAATGTGTCACGTCGTGGAAAATAGACCATCAGAGATGAAATTTTTATTAATGTGGCATGTCGTGGAAAATAGACCATCAGAGATGAAACTTTTATTAATGTGGCATGTTGTGGAAAATAGACCAATCGTGTTGAAATTTTTATTAATTTGACATGTCGTGGAGAATAGACCATCAGAGATGAAATTTTTATTAATGTGTCACGTCGTGGAAAATAGACCATCAGAGATGAAATTTTTATTAATGTGGCATGCCGTGGAAAACAGACCAATCGAGTTGAAATTTTTATTAATGTGTCATGTCGTGGAAAATAGACCATCAGAGATAAAATTTTTATTCATGTGGCATGTCGTGGAAAATAGACCATCAGAGATGAAATATTTATTAATGTGGCATGTCGTGGAAAATAGACCATCAGAGATGAAATTTTTATTAATGTGTCACGTCGTGGAAAATAGACCATCAGAGATGAAATTTTATTAATGTGTAATGTCGTGGAAAATAGACCATCAGAGATAAAATTTTTATTAATGTGACATGTCGTGGTAAATAGTCCATCAGAGATGAAATTTTTATTAAGGTGGCATGCTGTGGAAAACAGACCAATCGAGTTGAAATTTTTATTAATGTGTCATGTCGTAGAAAATAGACCATCAGACATGAAATTTTTATTAATGTGTCACGTCGTGGAAAATGGACCATCAGAGATGAAATTTTTATTAATGTGTCATGTCGTGGAAAATAGACCATCAGTGATAAAATTTTTATTAATGTGTCATGTCGTGGAAAATAGACCATCAGAGATGAAATTTTTATTAATGTGTCATGTCGTGGAAAATAGACCATCAGAGATGAAATTTTTATTAATGTGTCACGTCGTGGAAAATAGACCATCAGAGATGAAATTTTTCTTAATGTGGCATGTCGTGGAAAATAGACCATCAGAGATGAAATTTTTATTAATGTGGTATGTCGTGGAAAATAGACCATCAGAGATGAAATATTTATTAATGTGGCATGTCGTGGAAAATAGAACAATAAAGTTGAAATTTTCATTAATGTGTCATGTCGTGGAAAATAGACCATCAGAGATGAAATTTTTATTAATGTGTCATGTCGTCGAAAATAGACCAATCGGGTTGAAATTTTTATTAATCTGTCATGTCGTGGAAAATAGACCAATCGAGTTGAAATTTTTATTAATGTGTCATGTCGTGGAAAATAGACCATGAGACGTGAAATTTGTATTAATGTGGCATGTCGTGGAAAATAGACCAATCGAGTTGAAATTTTTATTAATGTGTCATGTCGTGGAAAATAGACCATCAGAGATGATATTTATATTAATGTGTCATGTCGTGGAAAATAGACCATCAGAGATAAAATTTTTATTAATGTGTCATGTCGTGGAAAATAGACCAATCGTGTTGAAATTTTTATTAATGCGTCATGTCGTGGAAAATAGACTATCAGAGATGAAATTTGTATTAATGTGGCATGTCGTGGAAAATAGACCATCAGAGATGAAATATTTATTAATGTGGCATGTCGTAAAAAATAGAACAATAAAGTTGAAATTTTTATTAATGTGTCATGTCGTGGAAAATAGACAATCAGAGATGAAATTTTTATTAATGTGTCATGTCGTGGAAAATAGACCATCAGAGATAAAATTTTTATTAATGTGTCATGTCGTGGAAAATAGACCATCAGAGATAAAATTTTTATTAAATTGTCATGTCGTGGAAAATAGACCATCAGTATGAAATTTTTATTAATGTGTCATGTCGTGGAAAATAGACCATCAGAGATAAAATTTTTTTTAATGTGTCATGTCGTGGAAAATAGACCATCAGAGATGTAATTTGTATTAATGTGGCATGTCGTGGAAAATAGACCATCAGAGATGAAATATTTATTAATGTGGCATGTCGTGGAAAATAGAACAATAAAGTTGAAATTTTTATTAATGTGTCATGTCGTGGAAAATAGACCATCAGAGATGAAATTTTTATTAATGTGTCATGTCGTGGAAAAATGACCATCAGAGATAAATTTTATATTAATATGTCATATCGTGGAAAATAGACCATCAGAGATAAAATTTTTATTAATGTGTCATGTCGTGGAAAATAGACCATCAGAGATGAAATTTTTATTAATGTGTCATGTCGTGGAAAATAGACCATCAGAGATAAAATTTTTATTAATGTGTCCTGTGGAAAATAGACCATCAGAGATAAAATTTTTATTAATGTGTCATGTCGTGGAAAATAGACCATCAGAGATGAAATATTTATTAATGTGTCATGTCGTGGAAAATAGACCATCAGAGATGAAATTTTTATTAATGTGTCATGTCGTGGAAAATAGACCAATAGAGATGAAATTTTTATTAATGTGTCGTGTCGTGGAAAATAGACCATCAGAGATAAAATTTCTATTAATGTGTCATGTCGTGGAAAATAGACCATCAGAGATGAAATTTTTATTAATGTGTCATGTCGTGGAAAATAGACCATCAGAGATAAAATTTTTATTAATGTGTCATGTCGTGGAAAATAGACCAATCGAGTTGAAATTTTTATTAAAGTGTCATGTCGTGGAAAATAGACAATCAGAGATGTAATTTGTATTAATGTGGCATGTCGTGGAAAATAGACCATCAGAGATGAAATATTTATTAATGTGGAATGTCGTGGAAAATAGAACAATAAAGTTGAAATTTTTATTAATGTGTCATGTCGTGGAAATTAGACCATCAGAGATGTAATTTTTATTAATGTGTCATGTCGTGGAAAATAGACCATCAGAGATAAAATTTTTATTAATGTGTCATGTCGTGGAAAATAGACCATCAGAGATAAAATTTTTATTAATGTGTCATGTCGTGGAAAATAGACCATCAGAGATGAAATTTTTATTAATGTGTCATGTCGTGGAAAATAGACCATCAGAGATAAAATTTTTATTAATGTGTCATGTCGTGGAAAATAGACCATCAGAGATGAAATTTTTATTAATGTGTCATGTCGTGGAAAATAGACCATCAGAGATAAAATTTTTATTAATGTGTCATGTCGTGGAAAATAGACCAATCGAGTTGAAATTTTTATTAAAGTGTCATGTCGTGGAAAATAGACCATCAGAGATGTAATTTGTATTAATGTGGCATATCGTGGAAAATAGACCATCAGAGATGAAATATTTATTAATGTGGAATGTCGTGGAAAATAGAACAATAAAGTTGAAATTTTTATTAATGTCATGTCGTGGAAATTAGACCATCAGAGATGAAATTTTTATTAATGTGTCATGTCGTGGAAAATAGACCATCAGAGATAAAATTTTTATTAATGTGTCATGTCGTGGAAAATAGACCATCAGAGATAAAATTTTTATTAATGTGTCATGTCGTGGAAAATAGACCATCAGAGATGAAATTTTTATTAATGTGTCATGTCGTGGAAAATAGACCATCAGAGATAAAATTTTTATTAATGTGTCATGTCGTGGAAAATAGACCATCAGAGATGTAATTTTTATTAATGTGGCATGTCGTGGAAAATAGACCATCAGCGATGAAATATTTATTAATGTGGCATGTCGTGGAAAATAGAACAATAAAGTTGAAATTTTTATTAATGTGTCATGTCGTGGAAAATAGACCATCAGAGATGAAATTTTTATTAATGTGTCATGTCGTGGAAAAATGACCATCAGAGATAAATTTTATATTAATGTGTCATATCGTGGAAAATAGACCATCAGAGATAAAATTTTTATTAATGTGTCATGTCGTGGAAAATAGACCATCAGAGATGAAATTTTTATTAATGTGTCATGTCGTGGAAAATAGACCATCAGAGATAAAATTTTTATTAATGTGTCCTGTGGAAAATAGACCATCAGAGATAAAATTTTTATTAATGTGTCATGTCGTGGAAATTAGACCATCAGAGATGAAATTTTTATTAATGTGTCATGTCGTGGAAAATAGACCATCAGAGATAAAATTTTTATTAATGTGTCATGTCGTGGAAAATAGACCATCAGAGATAAAATTTTTATTAATGTGTCATGTCGTGGAAAATAGACCATCAGAGATGAAATTTTTATTAATGTGTCATGTCGTGGAAAATAGACCATCAGAGATAAAATTTTTATTAATGTGTCATGTCGTGGAAAATAGACCATCAGAGATGTAATTTTTATTAATGTGGCATGTCGTGGAAAATAGACCATCAGCGATGAAATATTTATTAATGTGGCATGTCGTGGAAAATCGAACAATAAAGTTGAAATTTTTATTAATGTGTCATGTCGTGGAAAATAGACCATCAGAGATGAAATTTTTATTAATGTGTCATGTCGTGGAAAATAGACCATCAGAGATAAATTTTTTATTAATGTGTCATATCGTGGAAAATAGACCATCAGAGATAAAAATTTTATTAATGTGTCATGTCGTGGAAAATAGACCATCCGAGATGAAATTTTTATTATTGTGTCATGTCGTGGAAAATAGACCATCAGAGATGAAATTTTTATTAATGTGTCATGACGTGGAAAATAGACCAATCGAGTTGAAATTTTTATTAATGTGTCATATCGTGGAAAATAGACCATCAGAGATGAAATATTTATTAATGTGTCATGTCGTGGAAAATAGACCTATCGAGATGAAATTTTTATTAATGTGTCATGTCGTGGAAAATAGACCATCAGAGATGAAATTTTTATTAATGTGTCATGTCGTGGAAAATAGACCATCAGAGATAAAATTTTTATTAATGTGTCATGTCGTGGAAAATAGACCATCAGAGATAAAATTTTATTAATGTGTCATGTCGTGGAAAATAGACCATCAGTGATGAAATATTTATTAATGTGTCATGTCGTGGAAAATAGACAATCAGAGATGAAATTTTTATTAATGTGTCATGTCGTGGAAAATAGACCATCAGAGATAAAATTTTTATTAATGTGTCATGTCGTGGAAAATAGACCATCAGAGATGAAATTTTTATTAATGTGTCATGTCGTGGAAAATAGACCAATCGAGATGAAATTTTTATTAATGTGTCATGTCGTGGAAAATAGACCATCAGTGATAAAATTTTTATTAATGTGTCATGTCGTGGAAAATAGACCATCAGAGATGAAATTTTTATTAATGTGTCATGTCGTGGAAAATAGACCATCAGAGATAAAATTTTTATTAATGTGTCATGTCGTGGAAAATAGACCAATCGAGTTGAAATTTTTATTAAAGTGTCATGTCGTGGAAAATAGACCATCAGAGATGTAATTTTTATTAATGTGGCATGTCGTGGAAAATAGACCATCAGAGATGAAATATTTATTAATGTGGCATGTCGTGGAAAATAGAACAATAAAGTTGAAATTTTTATTAATGTGTCATGTCGTGGAAAATAGACCATCAGAGATGAAATTTTTATTAATGTGTCATGTCGTGGAAAAATGACCATCAGAGATAAATTTTATATTAATGTGTCATATCGTGGAAAATAGACCATCAGAGATAAAATTTTTATTAATGTGTCATGTCGTGGAAAATAGACCATCAGAGATGAAATTTTTATTAATGTGTCATGTCGTGGAAAATAGACCATCAGAGATAAAATTTTTATTAATGTGTCCTGTGGAAAATAGACCATCAGAGATAAAATTTTTATTAATGTGTCATGTCGTGGAAATTAGACCATCAGAGATGAAATTTTTATTAATGTGTCATGTCGTGGAAAATAGACCATCAGAGATAAAATTTTTATTAATGTGTCATGTCGTGGAAAATAGACCATCAGAGATAAAATTTTTATTAATGTGTCATGTCGTGGAAAATAGACCATCAGAGATGAAATTTTTATTAATGTGTCATGTCGTGGAAAATAGACCATCAGAGATAAAATTTTTATTAATGTGTCATGTCGTGGAAAATAGACCATCAGAGATGTAATTTTTATTAATGTGGCATGTCGTGGAAAATAGACCATCAGCGATGAAATATTTATTAATGTGGCATGTCGTGGAAAATCGAACAATAAAGTTGAAATTTTTATTAATGTGTCATGTCGTGGAAAATAGACCATCAGAGATGAAATTTTTATTAATGTGTCATGTCGTGGAAAATAGACCATCAGAGATAAATTTTTTATTAATGTGTCATATCGTGGAAAATAGACCATCAGAGATAAAAATTTTATTAATGTGTCATGTCGTGGAAAATAGACCATCCGAGATGAAATTTTTATTATTGTGTCATGTCGTGGAAAATAGACCATCAGAGATGAAATTTTTATTAATGTGTCATGACGTGGAAAATAGACCAATCGAGTTGAAATTTTTATTAATGTGTCATATCGTGGAAAATAGACCATCAGAGATGAAATATTTATTAATGTGTCATGTCGTGGAAAATAGACCTATCGAGATGAAATTTTTATTAATGTGTCATGTCGTGGAAAATAGACCATCAGAGATGAAATTTTTATTAATGTGTCATGTCGTGGAAAATAGACCATCAGAGATAAAATTTTTATTAATGTGTCATGTCGTGGAAAATAGACCATCAGAGATAAAATTTTATTAATGTGTCATGTCGTGGAAAATAGACCATCAGTGATGAAATATTTATTAATGTGTCATGTCGTGGAAAATAGACAATCAGAGATGAAATTTTTATTAATGTGTCATGTCGTGGAAAATAGACCATCAGAGATAAAATTTTTATTAATGTGTCATGTCGTGGAAAATAGACCATCAGAGATGAAATTTTTATTAATGTGTCATGTCGTGGAAAATAGACCAATCGAGATGAAATTTTTATTAATGTGTCATGTCGTGGAAAATAGACCATCAGTGATAAAATTTTTATTAATGTGTCATGTCGTGGAAAATAGACCATCAGAGATGAAATTTTTATTAATGTGTCATGTCGTGGAAAATAGACCATCAGAGATAAAATTTTTATTAATGTGTCATGTCGTGGAAAATAGACCAATCGAGTTGAAATTTTTATTAAAGTGTCATGTCGTGGAAAATAGACCATCAGAGATGTAATTTTTATTAATGTGGCATGTCGTGGAAAATAGACCATCAGAGATGAAATATTTATTAATGTGGCATGTCGTGGAAAATAGACCATCAGAGATGAAATTTTTATTAATGTGTCATTCCGTGGAAAATAGACCATCAGAGATGAAATTTTTATTAATGTGTCATGTCGTGGAAAATAGACCATCAGAGATGAAATTTTTATTAATGTGTCATGTCGTGGAAAATAGACCATCAGAGATGAAATTTTTATTAATGCGTCATGTCGTGGAAAATAGACCATCACAGATGAAATTTGTATTAATGTGGCATGTCGTGGAAAATAGACCATCAGAGATGAAATATTTATTAATGTGGCATGTCGTGGAAAATAGAACAATAAAGTTGAAATTTTTATTAATGTGTCATGTCGTGGAAAATAGACCATCAGGGATGAAATTTTTATTAATGTGTCATGTCGTAGAAAATAGACCATCAGAGATAAAATTTTTATTGATGTGTCATGTCGTGGAAAATAAACCATCAGAGATAACATTTTTATTAATGTGTCATGTCGTGGAAAATAGACCATCAGAGATAAAATTTTTATTAATGTGTCATGTCGTGGAAAATAGACCATCAGAGATAAAATTTTTATTAATGTGTCATGTCGTGGAAAATAGACCATCAGAGATGTAATTTGTATTAATGTGGCATGTCGTGGAAAATAGACCATCAGAGATGAAATATTTATTAATGTGGCATGTCGTGGAAAATAGAACAATAAAGTTGAAATTTTTATTAATGTGTCATGTCGTGGAAAATAGACCATCAGTGATGAAATTTTTATTAATGTGTCATGTCGTGGAAAATAGACCATCAGAGATGAAATTTTTATTAATGTGTCATGTCGTGGAAAATAGACCATCAGAGATGAAATTTTTATTAATGTGTCATGTCGTGGAAACTAGACCAGTCGAGTTGAAATTTTTATTAATGTGTCATGTCGTGGAAAATAGACCATCAGAGATGAAATTTTTATTAATGTGTCATGTCGTGGAAAATAGACCTATCGAGATGAAATTTTTATTAATGTGTCATGTCGTGGAAAATAGACCATCAGAGATGAAATTTTTATTAATGTGTCATGTCGTGGAAAATAGACCATCAGAGATAAAATTTTTATTAATGTGTCATGTCGTGGAAAATAGACCATCAGAGATTAAATTTTTATTAATGTGTCATGTCGTGGAAAATAGACCATCAGAGATGAAATATTTATTAATGTGTCATGTCGTGGAAAATAGACCATCAGAGATGAAATTTTTATTAATGTGGCATGTCGTGGAAAATAGACCAATCGAGTTGAAATTTTTATTAATGTGTCATGTCGTGGAAGATAGACCATCAGAGATGTAATTTTTATTAATCTGTCATGTCGTAGATAATAGACCATCAGAGATGAAATATTTATTAATGTGGCATGTCGTGGAAAATAGAACAATAAAGTTGAAATTTTTATTAATGTGTCATGTCGTGGAAAATAGACCATCAGAGATGAAATTTTTATTAATGTGTCATGTCGTGGAAAATAGACCAATGGAGTTGAAATTTTTATTAATGTGTCATGTCGTGGAAAATAGACCATCAGAGATGAAATTTTTATTAATGTGTCATGTCGTGGAAAATAGACCATCAGAGATAAAATTTTTATTAATGTGTCATGTCGTGGAAAATAGACCAATCGAGTTGAAATTTTTATTAATGTGTGATGTCGTGGAAAATAGACCATCAGAGATGAAATTTGTATTAATGTGGCATGTCGTGGAAAATAGACCATCAGAGATGAAATATTTATTAATGTGGCATGTCGTGGAAAATAGAAAAATAAAGTTGAAATTTTTATTAATGTGTCATGTCGTGGAAAATAGACCATCAGAGATGAGTTTTTTATTAATGTGTCATGTCGTGGAAAATAAACCAATGGAGTTGAAATTTTTATTAATGTGTCATGTCGTTGAAAATATACCATCAGAGATGAAATATTTATTAATGTGGCATGTCGTGGAAAATAGACCATCAGAGATAAAATTTGTATTAATGTGGCATGTCGTGGAAAATAGACCATCAGAGATGAAATATTTATTAATGTGGCATGTCGTGGAAAATAGAACAATAAAGTTGAAATTTTTATTAATGTATCATATCGTGGAAAATAGACCATCAGAGATGAAATTTTTATTAATGTGTCATGTCGTGGAAAATAGACCAATCGGGTTGAAATTTTTATTAATGTGTCATGTCGTGGAAAATAGACCAATCGAGTTGAAATATTTATTAATGTGTCATGTCGTGGAAAATAGACTATCAGAGATGAAATTTTTATTAATATGTCATGTCGTGGAAAATAGACCATCAGAGATGAAATTTATATTAATGTGTCATGTCGTGGAAAATAGACCATCAGAGATGAAATTTATATTAATGTGTCATGTCGTGGAAAATAGACAATCAGAGATGAAATTTATATTAATGTGACATGTCGTGGAAAATAGACCATCAGAGATGAAATTTTTATTAATGTGTCATGTCGTGGAAAATAGACCATCAGAGATGAAATTTATATTAATGTGTCATGTCGTGGAAAATAGACAATCAGAGATGAATTTTTTCTTAATGTGTCATGTCGTGGAAATTAGACCATCAGAGATGAAATTTTTATTACTGTGGCATGTCGTGGAAAATAGACCATCAGAGATGAAATTTATATTAATATGTCATGTCGTGGAAAATAGACCAACCGTGTTGAAATTTTGATTAATGTGTCATGTCGTGGAAAATAGACCAATCGAGTTGAAATTTTTATTAATGTGTCATGTAATGGAAAATAGACCATCAGAGATTAAATTTTTATTAATGTGGCATGTCGTGGAAAATAGACCATCAGAGATGAAATTTTTATTAAGGTGGCATGCCGTGGAAAACAGAACAATCGAGTTGAAATTTTTATTAATGTGTCATGTCGTGGAAAATAGACCATCAGAGATGAAATTTTTATTAATGTGTCACGTCGTGGAAAATAGACCATCAGAGATGAAATTTTTATTAATGTGGCATGTCGTGGAAAATAGACCATCAGAGATGAAATTTTTATTAACGTGGCATGCCGTGGAAAACAGACCAATCGAGTTGAAATTTTTATTAATGTGTCATGTCGTGGAAAATAGACAATCAGAGATTAAATTTTTCTTAATGTATCATGTCGTGGAAAATAGACCATCAGAGATGAAAGTTTTATTACTGTGGCATGTCGTGGAAAATAGACCATCAGAGATGAAATTTATATTAATGTGTCATGTCGTGGAAAATAGACCAATCGAGTTGAAATTTTTATTAATGTGTCATGTCGTGGAAAATAGACCAATCGAGTTGAAATTTTTATTAATGTGTCATGTCATGGAAAATAGACCATCAGAGATGAAATTTTTATTACTGTGGCATGTCGTGGAAAATAGACCATCAGAGATGAAATTTTTATTAATGTGTCATGTCGTGGAGAATAGACAATCAGTGATGAAATTTATATTAATGTGTCATGTCGTGGAAAATAGACCATCAGTGATGAAATTTTTCTTAATGTGTCATGTCGTGGAAAATAGACCAGTCGAGTTGAAATTTTTATTAATGTGTCATGTCGTGGAAAATAGACAATCAGTGATGAAATTTATATTAATGTGTCATGTCGTGGAAAATAGACCATCAGTGATGATATTTTTCTTAATCTGTCATGTCGTGGAAAATAGACCAATCGAGTTGAAATGTTTATTAATGTGTCATGTCGTGGAAAATAGACAATCAGAGATGAAATTTACATTAATGTGTCATGTCGTGGAAAATAGACCATCAGAGATGAAATTTTTCTTAATGTGTCATGTCGTGGAAAATAGACCAATCGAGTTGAAATTTTTATTAATGTGTCATGTCGTGGAAAATAGACCAATCGAGTTGAAATTTTTATTAATGTGTCATGTCGTGGAAAATAGACCATCAGAGATGAATTTTTTTTAATGTGTCATGTCGTGGAAAATAGACCAATCGAGTTGAAATTTATATTAATGTGTCATGTCGTGGAAAATAGACCAATCAAGTTGAAATTCATATTAATGTTTCATGTCGTGGAAAATAGACCATCAGAGATGAAATTTATATTAATGTGTCAAGTCGTTGAAAATAGACCAATCGAGTTGAAATTTTTATTAATGTGTCATGTCGTGGAAAATAGACCAATCGAGTTGAAATTTTTATTAATGTGTCATGTCATGGAAAATAGACCAACGAATTTGAAATTTTTATTAACGTGTCATGTCGTGGAAAATAGACCATCAAAGATGAAATTTTTCTTAATGTGTCATGTGGAAAATAGACCATCGGAGATGAAATTTATATTAATGTGTCATGAGGTGGAAAATAGACCAATCGAGTTGAAATTTTTCTTTATGTGTCATGTCGTGGAAAATAGACCATCAGAGATGAAATTTATATTAATGTGTCATGTCGTGGAAAATAGACAATCAGAGATGAAATTTATATTAATGTGACATGTCGTGGAAAACAGACCATCAGAGTTGAAATTTTTATTAATGTGTCATGTCGTGGAAAATAGACCATCAGAGATGAAATTTATATTCATGTGTCATGTCGTGGAAAATAGACCATCAGAGATGAAATTTATATTAATGTGACATGTCGTGGAAAATACACAATCAGAGATGAAATTTATATTAATGTTTCATCTCGTGGAAAATAGACCATCAGAGATGAAATTTATATTAATGTGTCATGTCGTGGAAAATAGACAATCAGAGATGAAATTTATATTAATGTGTCATGTCGTGGAAAATAGACAATCAGAGATGAAATTTTTATTAATGTGTCATGTCGTGGAAAATAGACAATCAGGGATGAAATTTATATTAATGTGTCATGTCGTGGAAAATAGACAATCAGAGATTAAATTTTTCTTAATGTGTCATGTCGTGGAAAATAGACCATCAGAGATGAAATTTTTATTACTGTGGCATGTCGTGGAAAATAGACCATCAGAGATGAAATTTATATTAATATGTCATGTCGTGGAAAATAGACAAATCGAGTTGAAATTTTTATTAATGTGTCATGTCGTGGAAAATAGACCAATCGAGTTGAAATTTTTATTAATGTGTCATGTCATGGAAAATAGACCATCAGAGATGAAATTTTTATTACTGTGGCATGTCGTGGAAAATAGACCATCAGAGATGAAATTTTTATTAATGTGTCATGTCGTGGAAAATAGACAATCAGAGATGAAATTTATATTAATGTGTCATGTCGTGGAAAATAGACTATCAGAGATGAAATTTATATTAGTGTGTCATGTCGTGGAAAATAGACCATCAGAGATGAAATTTTTCTTAATGTGTCATGTCGTGGAAAATAGACCAATCGAGTTGAAATTTATATTAATGTGTCATGTCGTGGAAAATAGACCAATCAAGTTGAAATTTATATTAATGTGTCATGTCGTGGAACATAGACCATCAGAGATGAAATTTATATTAATGTGTCATGTCGTTGAAAATAGACCAATCGAGTTGAAATTTTTATTAATGTGTAATATCGTGGAAAATAGACCAATCGAGTTGAAATTTTTATTAATGTGTCATGTCGTGGAAAATGGACCATCAGAGATGAAATTTATATTAATGTGTATGTCGGGGAAAATAGACCTATCGAGTTGTAATTTTTATTAATGTGACATGTCGTGGAAAATAGACCAATCGAATTGAAATTTTTATTAATGTGTCATGTCGTGGAAAATAGACCAATCGACTTGAAATTTTTACTAATGTGTCATGTCGTGGAAAATCGACCATCAGAGATGAAATTTTTATTAATGTGTCATGTCGTGGAAAATAGACAATCAGAGATGAAATTTTTATTAATGTGTCATGTCGTGGAAAATAGACAATCACAGATGAAATTTTTATTAATGTGTCATGTCGTGGAAAATAGACCATCACAGATGAAATTTTTATTAATATGTCATGTCGTGGAAAATAGACCATCACAGATGAAATTTTTATTAATGTGTCATGTCGTGGAAAATAGACCATCAGAGATGAAATTTTTATTAATGTGTCATGTCGTGGAAAATAGACCAATCGAGTTGAAATTTTTATTAATGTGTCATGTCGTGGAAAATAGACCATCAGAGATGAAATTTTAATTAATGTGTCATGTCATGGAAAATAGACCATCAGAGATGAAATTTATATTAATGTGTCATGTCGTGGAAAATAGACCATCAGAGATGAAATTTATATTAATGTGTCATGTCGTGGAAAATAGACCATCAGAGATGAAATTTTTATTAATATGGCATGTCGTGGAAAATAAACCATCAGAGATGAAATTTTTATTAATGTGGCATGTCGTTGAAAATAGACCAATCGTGTAGAACTTTTTATTAATGTGTCATGTCTTCGAAAATAGACCAAACGAGTTGAAATTTTTATTAAATTTTATTAAATTTTTATTAAATTTCGTGGAAAATAGACCAATCGAGTTGAAATTTTATTAATGTGGCATGTCGTGGAAAATAGACCAACCGAGTTGAAATTTTTATTAATGTGTCATGTCGTGGAAAATAGAACAATCGTGTTGAAATTTTTATTAATGTGGCATGTCGTGGAAAATAGACCAACCGAGTTGAAATTTTTATTAATGTGTCATGTCGTGGAAAATAGACCATCAGATATGAAATTTTTCTTAATGTGTCATGTCGTGGAAAATAGACCATCAGAGATGAAATTTTTATTAATGTGGCATGTCGTGGAAAATAGACCATCAGAGATAAAATTTATATTAATGTGTCGTGTCGTGGAAAATAGACAATCAGAGATGAAATTTATATTAATGTGTCATGTCGTGGAAAATAGACAATCAGGGATGAAATTTATACTAATGTGTCATGTCGTGAAAAATAGACAATCAGAGATTAAATTTTTCTTAATGTGTCATGTCGTGGAAAATAGACCATCAGAGATGAAATTTTTATTACTGTGGCATGTCGAGGAAAATAGACCATCAGAGATGAAATTTATATTAATGTGTCATGTCGTGGAAAATAGACCAATCGAGTTGAAATTTTTATTAATGTGTCATGTCGTGGAAAATAGACCAATCGAGTTGAAATTTTTATTAATGTGTCATGTCGTGGAAAATAGACCATCAGAGATGAAATTTTTATTACTGTGGCATGTCGTGGAAAATAGACCATCAGAGATGAAATTTTTATTAATGTGTCATGTCGTGGAAAATAGACCATCAGAGATGAAATTTATATTAATGTGTCATGTCGTGGAAAATAGACAATCAGAGATGAAATTTATATTAATGTGTCATGTGTGGAAAATAGACCATCAGAGATGAAATTTTTCTTAATGAGTCATGTCGTGGAAAATAGACCAATCGAGTTGAAATTTTTATTAATGTGTCATGTCGTGGAAAATAGACCATCAGAGATGAAATTTTTATTAATGTGTCACGTTGTGGAAAATAGACCATCAGAGATGAAATTTTAATTAATGTGTCATGTCATGGAAAATAGACCATCAGAGATGAAATTTATATTAATGTGTCATGTCGTGGAAAATAGACAATCAGAGATGAAATTTATATTAATGTGTCATGTCGTGGAAAATAGACCATCAGAGATGAAATTTTTATTAATATGGCATGTCGTGGAAAATAAACCATCAGAGATGAAATTTTTATTAATGTGGCATGTCGTTGAAAATAGACCAATCGAGTAGAACTTTTTATTAATGTGTCATGTCTTCGAAAATAGACCAATCGAGTTGAAATTTTTATTAATGTTGCATGTCGTGGAAAATAGACCAATCGAGTTGAAATTTTATTAATGTGGCATGTCGTGGAAAATAGACCAACCGAGTTGAAATTTTTATTAATGTGTCATGTCGTGGAAAATAGAACAATCGTGTTGAAATTTTTATTAATGTGGCATGTCGTGGAAAATAGACCAACCGAGTTGAAATTTTTATTAATGTGTCATGTCGTGGAAAATAGACCATCAGATATGAAATTTTTCTTAATGTGTCATGTCGTGGAAAATAGACCATCAGAGATGAAATTTTTATTAATGTGGCATGTCGTGGAAAATAGACCATCAGAGATGAAATTTATATTAATGTGTCGTGTCGTGGAAAATAGACAATCAGAGATGAAATTTATATTAATGTGTCATGTCGTGGAAAATAGACAATCAGGGATGAAATTTATACTAATGTGTCATGTCGTGAAAAATAGACAATCAGAGATTAAATTTTTCTTAATGTGTCATGTCGTGGAAAATAGACCATCAGAGATGAAATTTTTATTACTGTGGCATGTCGTGGAAAATAGACCATCAGAGATGAAATTTATATTAATGTGTCATGTCGTGGAAAATAGACCAATCGAGTTGAAATTTTTATTAATGTGTCATGTCGTGGAAAATAGACCAATTGAGTTGAAATTTTTATTAATGTGTCATGTCGTGGAAAATAGACCATCAGAGATGAAATTTTTATTACTGTGGCATGTCGTGGAAAATTGACCATCAGAGATGAAATTTTTATTAATGTGTCATGTCGTGGAAAATAGACCATCAGAGATGAAATTTATATTAATGTGTCATGTCGTGGAAAATAGACAATCAGAGATGAAATTTATATTAATGTGTCATGTGTGGAAAATAGACCATCAGAGATGAAATTTTTCTTAATGAGTCATGTCGTGGAAAATAGACCAATCGAGTTGAAATTTTTATTAATGTGTCATGTCGTGGAAAATAGACCAATCGAGTTGAAATTTTTATTAATGTGTCATGTCGTGGAAAATAGACCATCAGAGATGAAATTTATATTAATGTGTCATGTCGTGGAAAATATACCATCAGAGATGAAATTTATATTAATATGTCATGTCGTTGAAAATAGACCAATCGAGTTGAAATTTTTATTAATGTGTCATGTCGTGGAAAATAGACCAATCGAGTTGAAATTTTTATTAATGTGTCATGTCGTGGAAAATAGACCATCAGAGATGAAATTTTTATTACTGTGGCATGTCGTGGAAAATAGACCATATGAGATGAAATTTTTATTAATGTGTCATGTCGTGTAAAATAGACCAATCGAGTTGAAATTTTTATTAATGTGTCATGTCGTGGTAAATAGACCATCAGAGAAAAAATTTGTGTTAATGTGTCATGTGTGGAAAATAGACCATCAGAGATGAAATTTTTCTTAATGTGTCATGTCGTGGAAAATAGACCAATCGAGATGAAATTTTTATTAATGTGGCATGTCGTGGAAAATAGACCAATCGAGTTGAAATTTTTATTTATGTGTCATGTCGTGGAAAATAGACCATCAGAGATGAAATTTATATTAATGTGTCATGTCGTGGAAAATAGACCATCAGAGATGAAATTTATATTAATATGTCATGTCGTTGAAAATAGACCAATCGAGTTGAAATTTTTATTAATGTGTCATGTCGTGGAAAATAGACCAATCGAGTTGAAATTTTTATTAATGTGTCATGTCGTGGAAAATAGACCATCAGAGATGAAATTTTTATTACTGTGGCATGTCGTGGAAAATAGACCATAAGAGATGAAATTTTTTTAATGTGTCATGTCGTGGAAAATAGACCAATCGAGTTGAAATTTTTATTAATGTGTCATGTCGTGGAAAATAGACCATCAGAGATGAAATTTGTGTTAATGTGTCATGTCGTGGAAAATAGACAAATCGGGTTGAAATTTTTATTAATGTGTCATGTCGTGGAAAATAGACCATCAGAGATGAAATTTTTATTAATGTGTCATGTCGTGGAAAATAGACCATCAGAGATGAAATTTTTATTAATGTGTCATGTCGTGGAAAATAGACCATCAGAGATGAAATTTTTATTAATGTGTCATGTCGTGGAAAATAGACCAATCGAGTTGAAATTTTTACTCATGTGTCATGTCGTGGAAAATAGACCATCAGAGATGAAATTTTTATTAATGTGTCATGTCGTGAAAAATAGACAATCAGAGATGAAATTTTTATTAATGTGTCATGTCGTGGAAAATAGACAATCACAGATGAAATTTTTATTAATGTGTCATGTCATGGAAAATAGACCATCACAGATGAAATTTTTATTAATGTGTCATGTCGTGGAAAATAGACCAGCAGAGATGAAATTTATATTAATGTGTCATGTCGTGGAAAATAGACCATCAGAGATGAAATTTTTATTAATGTGTCATGTCGTGAAAAATAGACCAATCGAGTTGAAATTTTTATTAATGTGTCATGTCGTGGAAAATAGACCATCAGAGATGAAATTTTAATTAATGTGTCATGTCGTGGAAAATAGACCATAAGAGATGAAATATATATTAATGTGTCATGTCGTGGAAAATAGACCATCAGAGATGAAATTTATATTAATGTGTCATGTCGTGGAAAATAGACCATCAGAGATGAAATTTTTATTAATGTGTCATGTCGTGGAAAATCAACCATCAGAGATGAAATTTTTATTAATTTGTCATGTCGTGGAAAATAGACCATCAAAGATGAAATTTTTCTTAATGTGGCATGTCGTGGAAAATAGACCAATCGAATTGAAATTTATATTAATGTGTCATGTCGTGGAAAATAGACCAACCGTGTTGAAATTTTTATTAATGTGTCATGTCGTGGAAAATAGACCATCAGATATTAAATTTTTGTTAATGTGTCATGTCGTGGAAAATAGACCAATCGAGTTGAAATTTTTATTAATGTGGCATGTCGTGGAAAATAGACCATCAGATATGAAATTTTTATTAATGTGTCATGTCGTGGAAAATAGAACAATCGAGTTGAAATTTTTATTAATGTGGCATGTCGTGGAAAATAGACCAACCGAGTTGAACTATTTATTAATGTGGCATGTCGTCGAAAATAGACCAATCGAGTTGAAATTTTTATTAATGTGGTATGTCGTGGAAAATAGACCAATCGAGTTGAAATTTTTATTAATGTGGAATGTCGTGGAAAATAGACCAACGAAGTTATAATTTTTATTAATATGTCATGTCGTGGAAAATAGACCATCAGAGATGAAATTTATATTAATGTGTCATGTCGTGGAAAATAGACCAATCGAGTTGAAATTTATATTAATGTGTCATGTCGTGGAAAATAGACCAATCAAGTTGAAATTTATATTAATGTGTCATGTCGTGGAAAATAGACCAATCGAGTTGAAATTTATATTAATGTGTCATGTCGTGGAAAATAGACCAATCAAGTTGAAATTTATATTAATGTGTCATGTCGTGGAAAATAGACCAATCGAATTGAAATTTTTATTAATGTGTCATGTCGTGGAAAATAGACAATCAGGGATGAAATTTATACTAATGTGTCATGTCGTGAAAAATAGACAATCAGAGATTAAATTTTTCTTAATGTGTCATGTCGTGGAAAATAGACCATCAGAGATGAAATTTTTATTACTGTGGCATGTCGTGGAAAATAGACCATCACAGATGAAATTTTTATTAATGTGTCATGTCGTGGAAAATAGACCAATCGAGTTGAAATTTTTATTAATGTGTCATGTCGTGGAAAATAGACCAATTGAGTTGAAATTTTTATTAATGTGTCATGTCGTGGAAAATAGACCATCAGAGATGAAATTTTTATTACTGTGGCATGTCGTGGAAAATTGACCATCAGAGATGAAATTTTTATTAATGTGTCATGTCGTGGAAAATAGACCATCAGAGATGAAATTTATATTAATGTGTCATGTCGTGGAAAATAGACAATCAGAGATGAAATTTATATTAATGTGTCATGTGTGGAAAATAGACCATCAGAGATGAAATTTTTCTTAATGAGTCATGTCGTGGAAAATAGACCAATCGAGTTGAAATTTTTATTAATGTGTCATGTCGTGGAAAATAGACCAATCGAGTTGAAATTTTTATTAATGTGTCATGTCGTGGAAAATAGACCATCAGAGATGAAATTTATATTAATGTGTCATGTCGTGGAAAATATACCATCAGAGATGAAATTTATATTAATATGTCATGTCGTTGAAAATAGACCAATCGAGTTGAAATTTTTATTAATGTGTCATGTCGTGGAAAATAGACCAATCGAGTTGAAATTTTTATTAATGTGTCATGTCGTGGAAAATAGACCATCAGAGATGAAATTTTTATTACTGTGGCATGTCGTGGAAAATAGACCATATGAGATGAAATTTTTATTAATGTGTCATGTCGTGTAAAATAGACCAATCGAGTTGAAATTTTTATTAATGTGTCATGTCGTGGTAAATAGACCATCAGAGAAAAAATTTGTGTTAATGTGTCATGTGTGGAAAATAGACCATCAGAGATGAAATTTTTCTTAATGTGTCATGTCGTGGAAAATAGACCAATCGAGATGAAATTTTTATTAATGTGGCATGTCGTGGAAAATAGACCAATCGAGTTGAAATTTTTATTAATGTGTCATGTCGTGGAAAATAGACCATCAGAGATGAAATTTATATTAATGTGTCATGTCGTGGAAAATAGACCATCAGAGATGAAATTTATATTAATATGTCATGTCGTTGAAAATAGACCAATCGAGTTGAAATTTTTATTAATGTGTCATGTCGTGGAAAATAGACCAATCGAGTTGAAATTTTTATTAATGTGTCATGTCGTGGAAAATAGACCATCAGAGATGAAATTTTTATTACTGTGGCATGTCGTGGAAAATAGACCATAAGAGATGAAATTTTTTTAATGTGTCATGTCGTGGAAAATAGACCAATCGAGTTGAAATTTTTATTAATGTGTCATGTCGTGGAAAATAGACCATCAGAGATGAAATTTGTGTTAATGTGTCATGTCGTGGAAAATAGACAAATCGGGTTGAAATTTTTATTAATGTGTCATGTCGTGGAAAATAGACCATCAGAGATGAAATTTTTATTAATGTGTCATGTCGTGGAAAATAGACCATCAGAGATGAAATTTTTATTAATGTGTCATGTCGTGGAAAATAGACCATCAGAGATGAAATTTTTATTAATGTGTCATGTCGTGGAAAATAGACCAATCGAGTTGAAATTTTTACTCATGTGTCATGTCGTGGAAAATAGACCATCAGAGATGAAATTTTTATTAATGTGTCATGTCGTGAAAAATAGACAATCAGAGATGAAATTTTTATTAATGTGTCATGTCGTGGAAAATAGACAATCACAGATGAAATTTTTATTAATGTGTCATGTCATGGAAAATAGACCATCACAGATGAAATTTTTATTAATGTGTCATGTCGTGGAAAATAGACCAGCAGAGATGAAATTTATATTAATGTGTCATGTCGTGGAAAATAGACCATCAGAGATGAAATTTTTATTAATGTGTCATGTCGTGAAAAATAGACCAATCGAGTTGAAATTTTTATTAATGTGTCATGTCGTGGAAAATAGACCATCAGAGATGAAATTTTAATTAATGTGTCATGTCGTGGAAAATAGACCATAAGAGATGAAATATATATTAATGTGTCATGTCGTGGAAAATAGACCATCAGAGATGAAATTTATATTAATGTGTCATGTCGTGGAAAATAGACCATCAGAGATGAAATTTTTATTAATGTGTCATGTCGTGGAAAATAAACCATCAGAGATGAAATTTTTATTAATTTGTCATGTCGTGGAAAATAGACCATCAAAGATGAAATTTTTCTTAATGTGGCATGTCGTGGAAAATAGACCAATCGAATTGAAATTTATATTAATGTGTCATGTCGTGGAAAATAGACCAACCGTGTTGAAATTTTTATTAATGTGTCATGTCGTGGAAAATAGACCATCAGATATTAAATTTTTGTTAATGTGTCATGTCGTGGAAAATAGACCAATCGAGTTGAAATTTTTATTAATGTGGCATGTCGTGGAAAATAGACCATCAGATATGAAATTTTTATTAATGTGTCATGTCGTGGAAAATAGAACAATCGAGTTGAAATTTTTATTAATGTGGCATGTCGTGGAAAATAGACCAACCGAGTTGAACTATTTATTAATGTGGCATGTCGTCGAAAATAGACCAATCGAGTTGAAATTTTTATTAATGTGGTATGTCGTGGAAAATAGACCAATCGAGTTGAAATTTTTATTAATGTGGAATGTCGTGGAAAATAGACCAACGAAGTTATAATTTTTATTAATATGTCATGTCGTGGAAAATAGACCATCAGAGATGAAATTTATATTAATGTGTCATGTCGTGGAAAATAGACCAATCGAGTTGAAATTTATATTAATGTGTCATGTCGTGGAAAATAGACCAATCAAGTTGAAATTTATATTAATGTGTCATGTCGTGGAAAATAGACCAATCGAATTGAAATTTTTATTAATGTGTCATGTCGTGGAAAATAGACCAATCGACTTGAAATTTTTACTAATGTGTCATATCGTGGAAAATCGACCATCAGAGATGAAATTTTTATTAATGTGTCATGTCGTGGAAAATAGACAATCACAGATGAAATTTTTATTAATGTGTCATGTCGTGGAAAATAGACGATCACAGATGAAATTTTTATTAATGTGTCATGTCGTGGAAAATAGACCATCACAGATGAAATTTTTATTAATGTGTCATGTTGTGGAAAATAGACCATCAGAGAAGGAATTTATATTAATGTGTCATGTCGTGGAATATAGACCATCAGAGATGAAATTTTTATTAATGTGTCATGTCGTGGAAAATAGACCAATCGAGTTGAAATTTTTATTAATGTGTCATGTCGTGGAAAATAGACCATCAGAGATGAAATTTTTATTAATGTGTCACGTTGTGGAAAATAGACCATCAGAGATGAAATTTTAATTAATGTGTCATGTCATGGAAAATAGACCATGAGAGATGAAATTTATATTTATGTGTCATGTCGTGGAAAATAGACCATCAGAGATGAAATTTATATTAATGTGTCATGTCGTGGAAAATAGACCATCAGAGATGAAATTTTTATTAATATGGCATGTCGTGGAAAATAAACCATCAGAGATGAAATTTTTATTAATGTGGCATGTCGTTGAAAATAGACCAATCGAGTAGAACTATTTATTATTGTGTCATGTCTTCGAAAATAGACCAACCGAGTTGAAATTTTTATTAATGTGTCATGTCGTGGAAAATAGAACAATCGTGTTGAAATTTTTATTAATGTGGCATGTCGTGGAAAATAGACCAACCGAGTTGAAATTTTTATTAATGTGTCATGTCGTGGAAAATAGACCATCAGAGATGAAATATTTCTTAATGTGTCATGTCGTGGAAAATAGACAATCAGAGATGAAATTTTTCTTAATGTGTCATGTCGTGGAAAATAGACAATCAGGGATGAAATATATACTAATGTGTCATGTCGTGAAAAATAGACAATCAGAGATTAAATTTTTCTTAATGTGTCATGTCGTGGAAAATAGACCATCAGAGATGAAATTTTTATTACTGTGGCATGTCGTGGAAAATAGACCATCAGAGATGAAATTTTTATTAATGTGTCATGTCGTGGAAAATAGACCATCAGAGATGAAATTTATATTAATGTGTCATGTCGTGGAAAATAGACAATCAGAGATGAAATTTATATTAATGTGTCATGTGTGGAAAATAGACCATCAGAGATGAAATTTTTCTTAATGTGTCATGTCGTGGAAAATAGACCAATCGAGTTGAAATTTTTATTAATGTGACATGTCATGGAAAATAGACCAATCGAGTTGAAATTTTTATTAATGTGTCATGTCGTGGAAAATAGAGCATCAGAGATGAAATTTATATTAATCTGTCATGTCGTGGAAAATAGACCATCAGAGATGAAATTTATATTAATATGTCATGTCGTTGAAAATAGACCATTCGAGTTGAAATTTTTGTTAATGTGTCATGTCGTGGAAAATAGACCAATCGAGTTGAAATTTTTATTAATGTGTCATGTCGTGGAAAATAGACCATCAGAGATGAAATTTTTATTACTGTGGCATGTCGTGGAAAATAGACCATAAGAGATGAAATTTTTATTAATGTGTCATTTCGTGGAAAATAGACCAATCGAGTTGAAATTTTTATTAATGTGTCATGTCGTGAAAATAGACCAATCGAGTTGAAATTTTTATTAATGTGTCATGTCGTGGAAAATAGACCATCAGAGATGAAATTTGTGTTAATGTGTCATGTCGTGGAAAATAGACAAATCGGGTTGAAATTTTTATTAATGTGTCATGTCGTGGAAAATAGACCATCAGAGATGAAATTTATATTAATGTGGTATGTCGTGGAAAATAGACCATCAGAGATGAAATTTATATTAATGTGGTATGTCGTGGAAAATAGACCAATCGAGTTGAAATTTTTATTAATGTGGTATGTCGTGGAAAATAGACCAATCGAGTTGAAATTTTTATTAATGTGGTATGTCGTGGAAAATAGACCAATCGAGTTGAAATTTTTATTAATGTGGCATGTCGTGGAAAATAGACCAATCGAGTTGAAATTTTTATTAATGTGGTATGTCGTGGAAAATAGACCAATCGAGTTGAAATTTTTATTAATGTGGCATGTCGTGGAAAATAGACCAACGAAGTTGAAATTTTTATTAATATGTCATGTCGTGGAAAATAGACCATCAGAGATGAAATTTTTCTTAATGTGTCATGTCGTGGAAAATAGACCATCAGAGATGAAATTTATATTAATGTGTCATGTCGTGGAAAATAGACCATCAGAGATGAAATTTTTATTAATGTGTCATGTCGTGGAAAATAGACCATCCGAGATGAAATTTATATTTATGTGTCATGTCGTGGAAAATAGACAATCAGAGATCAAATTTATATTAATGTGACATGTCGTGGAAAATAGACCATCAGAGATGAAATTTTTATTAATGTGTCATGTCGTGGAAAATAGACCATCAGAGATGAAATTTATATTAATGTGTCATGTCGTGGAAAATAGACCATCAGAGATGAAATTTATATTAATATGACATGTAGTGGAAAATAGACAATCAGAGATGAAATTTATATTAATGTGTCATGTCGTTGAAAATAGACCATCAGAGATGAAATTTATATTAATGTGTCATGTCGTGGAAAATAGACAATCAGAGAATAAATTTATATTAATGTGACATGTCGTGGAAAATAGATCATCAGAGATGAAATTTTTCTTAATGTGTCATGTCGTGGAAAATAGACCATCAGAGATGAAATTTATAATAATGTGTCATGTCGTGGAAAATAGACCATCAGAGATGAAATTTATATTAATGTGTCATGTGGAAAATAGACAATCAGAGATGAAATTCATATTAATGTGTCATGTCGTGGAAAATAGACCATCAGAGATGCAATTTATATTAATGTGTCATGTCGTGGAAAATAGACAATCAGAGATGAAATTTATATTAATGTGACATGTCGTGGAAAATAGAACATCAGAGATGAAATTTTTATTACTGTGGCATGTCGTGGACAATAGACCATCAGAGATGAAATTTATATTAATGTGTCATGTCGTGGAAAATAGACCAATCGAGTTGAAATTTTTATTAATGTGTCATGTCGTGGAAAATAGACCAATCGAGTTGAAATTTTTTTTAATGTGTCATGTCGTGGAAAATAGACCATCAGAGATGAAATTTTTATTACTGTGGCATGTCGTGGAAAATAGACCATCAGAGATGAAATTTTTATTAATTTGTCATGTCGTGGAAAATAGACAATCAGAGATGAAATTTATATTAATGTCTCATGTCGTGGAAAATAGACAATCAGACATGAAATTTATATTAATGTGTCATGTCATGTTAAATAGACCATCAGAGATGAAATTTTTATTAATGTGTCATGTCGTGGAAAATAGACAATCAGAGATGAAATTTATATTAATGTGTCATGTCGTGGAAAATAGACAATCAGAGATGAAATTTATATTAATGTGTCATGTCGTGGAAAATAGACAATCAGAGATGAAATTTATATTAATGTGTCATGTCGTGGAAAATAGACCATCAGAGATGAAATTTTTCTCAATGTGTCATGTCGTGGAAAATAGACCAATCGAGTTGAAATTTTTATTAATGTGTCATGTCGTGGAAAATAGACCAATCGGGTTGAAATTTTTATTAATGTGTCATGTCGTGGAAAATAGAAAATCAGAGATGAAATTTATATTAATGTGTCATGTCGTGGAAAATAGACAATCAGTCATGAAATTTATATTAATGTGTCATGTCGTGGAAAATAGACCATCAGAGATGAAATTTATATTAATGTGTCATGTCGTGGAAAATAGACTAATCGAGTTGAAATTTTTATTAATGTGGCATGTCGTGGAAAATAGACCAACCGTGTTGAAATTTTTATTAATGTGTCATGTCGTGGAAAATAGACCATCAGTGATGAAATTTTTATTAATGTGTCATGTCGTGGAAAATAGACCATCAGATATGAAATTTTTCTTAATGTGTCATGTCGTGGAAAATAGACCAATCGAGCTGAAATTTTTCTTAATGTGTGATGCCGTGGAAAATAGACCATCAGGAATTAAATTTTTATTAATGTGTCATGTCGTGGAAAATAGACCAATCGAGTTGAAATTTTTCTTAATGTGTGATGCCGTGGAAAATAGACCATCAGAGATGTAATATTTATTAATGTGTCATGTCGTGGAAAATAGACCAATCGAGTTGAAATTTTTATTAATGTGTCATGTCGTGGAAAATAGACCAACCGTGTAGAAATTTTTATTAATGTGGCATGTCGTGGAAAATAGACCAATCGAGTTGAATTTTTTATTAATGTGGCATGTCGTGGAAAATAGACCAATCGATTTGAAATTTTTATTAATGTGGCATGTCGTGGAAAATAGACCAACGAAGTTGAATTTTTTATTAATATGTCATGTCGTGGAAAATAGACCATCAGAGATGAAATTTTATTAATGTGTCATGTCGTGGAAAATAGACCATCAAAGATGAAATTTATATTAATGTGTCATGTCGTGGAAAATAGACAATCAGAGATGAAATTTTTCTTAATGTGTCATGTCGTGGAAAATAGACCATCAGAGATGAAATTTTTATTACTGTGGCATGTCGTGGAAAATAGACCATCAGAGATGAAATTTATATTAATGTGTCATGTCGTGGAAAATAGACCAATCGAGTTGAAATTATTATTAATGTGTCATGTCGTGGAACATAGACCAATCGAGTTGAAATTTTTATTAATGTGTCATGTCGTGGAAAATAGACCATCAGAGATGAAATTTTTATTACTGTGGCATGTCGTGGAAAATAGACCATCAGAGATGAAATTTTTATTAATGTGTCATGTCGTGGAAAATAGACAATCAGAGATGAAATTTATATTAATGTGTCATGTCGTGGAAAATAGACCATCAGAGATGAAATTTTTATTACAGTGGCATGTCGTGGAAAATAGACCATCAGAGATGAAATTTTTATTAATGTGTCATGTTGTGGAAAATAGACAATCAGAGATGAATTTTATATTAATGTGTCATGTCGTGGAAAATAGACCATCAGAGATGAAATTTTTATTAATGTGTCATGTCGTGGAACAAAGACCAATCGAGTTGAAATTTTTATTAATGTGTCATGTCGTGGAAAATAGACCATCAGAGATGAAATTTTTATTAATGTGTCATGTCGTGGAAAATAGACCAATCGAGTTGAAATTTTTATTAATGTGTCATGTCGTGGAAAATAGACCAATCGAGTTGAAATTTTTATTAATGAGGCATGTCGTGGAAAATAGACCAACAGATATGAATTTTTTCTTAATGTGTCATGTCGTGGAAAATAGACCAATCGAGCTGAAATTTTTCTTAATGTGTCATGTCGTGGAAAATAGACCAATCGAGTTGAAATTTTTATTAATGTGTCATGTCGTGGAAAATAGACCATCAGAGATGAAATTTTTATTACTGTGGCATGTCGTGGAAAATAGACCATATGAGATGAAATTTTTATTAATGTGTCATGTCGTGTAAAATAGACCAATCGACTTGAAATTTTTATTAATGTGTCATGTCGTGGTAAATAGACCATCAGAGAAAAAATTTGTGTTAATGTGTCATGTGTGGAAAATAGACCATCAGAGATGAAATTTTTCTTAATGTGTCATGTCGTGGAAAATAGACCAATCGAGATGAAATTTTTATTAATGTGGCATGTCGTGGAAAATAGACCAATCGAGTTGAAATTTTTATTAATGTGTCATGTCGTGGAAAATAGACCATCAGAGATGAAATTTATATTAATGTGTCATGTCGTGGAAAATAGACCATCAGAGATGAAATTTATATTAATATGTCATGTCGTTGAAAATAGACCAATCGAGTTGAAATTTTTATTAATGTGTCATGTCGTGGAAAATAGACCAATCGAGTTGAAATTTTTATTAATGTGTCATGTCGTGGAAAATAGACCATCAGAGATGAAATTTTTATTACTGTGGCATGTCGTGGAAAATAGACCATAAGAGATGAAATTTTTTTAATGTGTCATGTCGTGGAAAATAGACCAATCGAGTTGAAATTTTTATTAATGTGTCATGTCGTGGAAAATAGACCATCAGAGATGAAATTTGTGTTAATGTGTCATGTCGTGGAAAATAGACAAATCGGGTTGAAATTTTTATTAATGTGTCATGTCGTGGAAAATAGACCATCAGAGATGAAATTTTTATTAATGTGTCATGTCGTGGAAAATAGACCATCAGAGATGAAATTTTTATTAATGTGTCATGTCGTGGAAAATAGACCATCAGAGATGAAATTTTTATTAATGTGTCATGTCGTGGAAAATAGACCAATCGAGTTGAAATTTTTACTCATGTGTCATGTCGTGGAAAATAGACCATCAGAGATGAAATTTTTATTAATGTGTCATGTCGTGAAAAATAGACAATCAGAGATGAAATTTTTATTAATGTGTCATGTCGTGGAAAATAGACAATCACAGATGAAATTTTTATTAATGTGTCATGTCATGGAAAATAGACCATCACAGATGAAATTTTTATTAATGTGTCATGTCGTGGAAAATAGACCAGCAGAGATGAAATTTATATTAATGTGTCATGTCGTGGAAAATAGACCATCAGAGATGAAATTTTTATTAATGTGTCATGTCGTGAAAAATAGACCAATCGAGTTGAAATTTTTATTAATGTGTCATGTCGTGGAAAATAGACCATCAGAGATGAAATTTTAATTAATGTGTCATGTCGTGGAAAATAGACCATAAGAGATGAAATATATATTAATGTGTCATGTCGTGGAAAATAGACCATCAGAGATGAAATTTATATTAATGTGTCATGTCGTGGAAAATAGACCATCAGAGATGAAATTTTTATTAATGTGTCATGTCGTGGAAAATAAACCATCAGAGATGAAATTTTTATTAATTTGTCATGTCGTGGAAAATAGACCATCAAAGATGAAATTTTTCTTAATGTGGCATGTCGTGGAAAATAGACCAATCGAATTGAAATTTATATTAATGTGTCATGTCGTGGAAAATAGACCAACCGTGTTGAAATTTTTATTAATGTGTCATGTCGTGGAAAATAGACCATCAGATATTAAATTTTTGTTAATGTGTCATGTCGTGGAAAATAGACCAATCGAGTTGAAATTTTTATTAATGTGGCATGTCGTGGAAAATAGACCATCAGATATGAAATTTTTATTAATGTGTCATGTCGTGGAAAATAGAACAATCGAGTTGAAATTTTTATTAATGTGGCATGTCGTGGAAAATAGACCAACCGAGTTGAACTATTTATTAATGTGGCATGTCGTCGAAAATAGACCAATCGAGTTGAAATTTTTATTAATGTGGTATGTCGTGGAAAATAGACCAATCGAGTTGAAATTTTTATTAATGTGGAATGTCGTGGAAAATAGACCAACGAAGTTATAATTTTTATTAATATGTCATGTCGTGGAAAATAGACCATCAGAGATGAAATTTATATTAATGTGTCATGTCGTGGAAAATAGACCAATCGAGTTGAAATTTATATTAATGTGTCATGTCGTGGAAAATAGACCAATCAAGTTGAAATTTATATTAATGTGTCATGTCGTGGAAAATAGACCAATCGAATTGAAATTTTTATTAATGTGTCATGTCGTGGAAAATAGACCAATCGACTTGAAATTTTTACTAATGTGTCATATCGTGGAAAATCGACCATCAGAGATGAAATTTTTATTAATGTGTCATGTCGTGGAAAATAGACAATCACAGATGAAATTTTTATTAATGTGTCATGTCGTGGAAAATAGACGATCACAGATGAAATTTTTATTAATGTGTCATGTCGTGGAAAATAGACCATCACAGATGAAATTTTTATTAATGTGTCATGTTGTGGAAAATAGACCATCAGAGAAGGAATTTATATTAATGTGTCATGTCGTGGAATATAGACCATCAGAGATGAAATTTTTATTAATGTGTCATGTCGTGGAAAATAGACCAATCGAGTTGAAATTTTTATTAATGTGTCATGTCGTGGAAAATAGACCATCAGAGATGAAATTTTTATTAATGTGTCACGTTGTGGAAAATAGACCATCAGAGATGAAATTTTAATTAATGTGTCATGTCATGGAAAATAGACCATGAGAGATGAAATTTATATTTATGTGTCATGTCGTGGAAAATAGACCATCAGAGATGAAATTTATATTAATGTGTCATGTCGTGGAAAATAGACCATCAGAGATGAAATTTTTATTAATATGGCATGTCGTGGAAAATAAACCATCAGAGATGAAATTTTTATTAATGTGGCATGTCGTTGAAAATAGACCAATCGAGTAGAACTATTTATTATTGTGTCATGTCTTCGAAAATAGACCAACCGAGTTGAAATTTTTATTAATGTGTCATGTCGTGGAAAATAGAACAATCGTGTTGAAATTTTTATTAATGTGGCATGTCGTGGAAAATAGACCAACCGAGTTGAAATTTTTATTAATGTGTCATGTCGTGGAAAATAGACCATCAGAGATGAAATATTTCTTAATGTGTCATGTCGTGGAAAATAGACAATCAGAGATGAAATTTTTCTTAATGTGTCATGTCGTGGAAAATAGACAATCAGGGATGAAATATATACTAATGTGTCATGTCGTGAAAAATAGACAATCAGAGATTAAATTTTTCTTAATGTGTCATGTCGTGGAAAATAGACCATCAGAGATGAAATTTTTATTACTGTGGCATGTCGTGGAAAATAGACCATCAGAGATGAAATTTTTATTAATGTGTCATGTCGTGGAAAATAGACCATCAGAGATGAAATTTATATTAATGTGTCATGTCGTGGAAAATAGACAATCAGAGATGAAATTTATATTAATGTGTCATGTGTGGAAAATAGACCATCAGAGATGAAATTTTTCTTAATGTGTCATGTCGTGGAAAATAGACCAATCGAGTTGAAATTTTTATTAATGTGACATGTCATGGAAAATAGACCAATCGAGTTGAAATTTTTATTAATGTGTCATGTCGTGGAAAATAGAGCATCAGAGATGAAATTTATATTAATCTGTCATGTCGTGGAAAATAGACCATCAGAGATGAAATTTATATTAATATGTCATGTCGTTGAAAATAGACCATTCGAGTTGAAATTTTTGTTAATGTGTCATGTCGTGGAAAATAGACCAATCGAGTTGAAATTTTTATTAATGTGTCATGTCGTGGAAAATAGACCATCAGAGATGAAATTTTTATTACTGTGGCATGTCGTGGAAAATAGACCATAAGAGATGAAATTTTTATTAATGTGTCATTTCGTGGAAAATAGACCAATCGAGTTGAAATTTTTATTAATGTGTCATGTCGTGAAAATAGACCAATCGAGTTGAAATTTTTATTAATGTGTCATGTCGTGGAAAATAGACCATCAGAGATGAAATTTGTGTTAATGTGTCATGTCGTGGAAAATAGACAAATCGGGTTGAAATTTTTATTAATGTGTCATGTCGTGGAAAATAGACCATCAGAGATGAAATTTATATTAATGTGGTATGTCGTGGAAAATAGACCATCAGAGATGAAATTTATATTAATGTGGTATGTCGTGGAAAATAGACCAATCGAGTTGAAATTTTTATTAATGTGGTATGTCGTGGAAAATAGACCAATCGAGTTGAAATTTTTATTAATGTGGTATGTCGTGGAAAATAGACCAATCGAGTTGAAATTTTTATTAATGTGGCATGTCGTGGAAAATAGACCAATCGAGTTGAAATTTTTATTAATGTGGTATGTCGTGGAAAATAGACCAATCGAGTTGAAATTTTTATTAATGTGGCATGTCGTGGAAAATAGACCAACGAAGTTGAAATTTTTATTAATATGTCATGTCGTGGAAAATAGACCATCAGAGATGAAATTTTTCTTAATGTGTCATGTCGTGGAAAATAGACCATCAGAGATGAAATTTATATTAATGTGTCATGTCGTGGAAAATAGACCATCAGAGATGAAATTTTTATTAATGTGTCATGTCGTGGAAAATAGACCATCAGAGATGAAATTTATATTTATGTGTCATGTCGTGGAAAATAGACAATCAGAGATCAAATTTATATTAATGTGACATGTCGTGGAAAATAGACCATCAGAGATGAAATTTTTATTAATGTGTCATGTCGTGGAAAATAGACCATCAGAGATGAAATTTATATTAATGTGTCATGTCGTGGAAAATAGACCATCAGAGATGAAATTTATATTAATATGACATGTAGTGGAAAATAGACAATCAGAGATGAAATTTATATTAATGTGTCATGTCGTTGAAAATAGACCATCAGAGATGAAATTTATATTAATGTGTCATGTCGTGGAAAATAGACAATCAGAGAATAAATTTATATTAATGTGACATGTCGTGGAAAATAGATCATCAGAGATGAAATTTTTCTTAATGTGTCATGTCGTGGAAAATAGACCATCAGAGATGAAATTTATATTAATGTGTCATGTCGTGGAAAATAGACCATCAGAGATGAAATTTATATTAATGTGTCATGTGGAAAATAGACAATCAGAGATGAAATTCATATTAATGTGTCATGTCGTGGAAAATAGACCATCAGAGATGCAATTTATATTAATGTGTCATGTCGTGGAAAATAGACAATCAGAGATGAAATTTATATTAATGTGACATGTCGTGGAAAATAGAACATCAGAGATGAAATTTTTATTACTGTGGCATGTCGTGGACAATAGACCATCAGAGATGAAATTTATATTAATGTGTCATGTCGTGGAAAATAGACCAATCGAGTTGAAATTTTTATTAATGTGTCATGTCGTGGAAAATAGACCAATCGAGTTGAAATTTTTTTTAATGTGTCATGTCGTGGAAAATAGACCATCAGAGATGAAATTTTTATTACTGTGGCATGTCGTGGAAAATAGACCATCAGAGATGAAATTTTTATTAATTTGTCATGTCGTGGAAAATAGACAATCAGAGATGAAATTTATATTAATGTCTCATGTCGTGGAAAATAGACAATCAGACATGAAATTTATATTAATGTGTCATGTCATGTTAAATAGACCATCAGAGATGAAATTTTTATTAATGTGTCATGTCGTGGAAAATAGACAATCAGAGATGAAATTTATATTAATGTGTCATGTCGTGGAAAATAGACAATCAGAGATGAAATTTATATTAATGTGTCATGTCGTGGAAAATAGACAATCAGAGATGAAATTTATATTAATGTGTCATGTCGTGGAAAATAGACCATCAGAGATGAAATTTTTCTCAATGTGTCATGTCGTGGAAAATAGACCAATCGAGTTGAAATTTTTATTAATGTGTCATGTCGTGGAAAATAGACCAATCGGGTTGAAATTTTTATTAATGTGTCATGTCGTGGAAAATAGAAAATCAGAGATGAAATTTATATTAATGTGTCATGTCGTGGAAAATAGACAATCAGTCATGAAATTTATATTAATGTGTCATGTCGTGGAAAATAGACCATCAGAGATGAAATTTATATTAATGTGTCATGTCGTGGAAAATAGACCATCAGAGATGAAATTTATATTAATGTGTCATGTGGAAAATAGACAATCAGAGATGAAATTCATATTAATGTGTCATGTCGTGGAAAATAGACCATCAGAGATGCAATTTATATTAATGTGTCATGTCGTGGAAAATAGACAATCAGAGATGAAATTTATATTAATGTGACATGTCGTGGAAAATAGAACATCAGAGATGAAATTTTTATTACTGTGGCATGTCGTGGACAATAGACCATCAGAGATGAAATTTATATTAATGTGTCATGTCGTGGAAAATAGACCAATCGAGTTGAAATTTTTATTAATGTGTCATGTCGTGGAAAATAGACCAATCGAGTTGAAATTTTTTTTAATGTGTCATGTCGTGGAAAATAGACCATCAGAGATGAAATTTTTATTACTGTGGCATGTCGTGGAAAATAGACCATCAGAGATGAAATTTTTATTAATTTGTCATGTCGTGGAAAATAGACAATCAGAGATGAAATTTATATTAATGTCTCATGTCGTGGAAAATAGACAATCAGACATGAAATTTATATTAATGTGTCATGTCATGTTAAATAGACCATCAGAGATGAAATTTTTATTAATGTGTCATGTCGTGGAAAATAGACAATCAGAGATGAAATTTATATTAATGTGTCATGTCGTGGAAAATAGACAATCAGAGATGAAATTTATATTAATGTGTCATGTCGTGGAAAATAGACAATCAGAGATGAAATTTATATTAATGTGTCATGTCGTGGAAAATAGACCATCAGAGATGAAATTTTTCTCAATGTGTCATGTCGTGGAAAATAGACCAATCGAGTTGAAATTTTTATTAATGTGTCATGTCGTGGAAAATAGACCAATCGGGTTGAAATTTTTATTAATGTGTCATGTCGTGGAAAATAGAAAATCAGAGATGAAATTTATATTAATGTGTCATGTCGTGGAAAATAGACAATCAGTCATGAAATTTATATTAATGTGTCATGTCGTGGAAAATAGACCATCAGAGATGAAATTTATATTAATGTGTCATGTCGTGGAAAATAGACTAATCGAGTTGAAATTTTTATTAATGTGGCATGTCGTGGAAAATAGACCAACCGTGTTGAAATTTTTATTAATGTGTCATGTCGTGGAAAATAGACCATCAGTGATGAAATTTTTATTAATGTGTCATGTCGTGGAAAATAGACCATCAGATATGAAATTTTTCTTAATGTGTCATGTCGTGGAAAATAGACCAATCGAGCTGAAATTTTTCTTAATGTGTGATGCCGTGGAAAATAGACCATCAGGAATTAAATTTTTATTAATGTGTCATGTCGTGGAAAATAGACCAATCGAGTTGAAATTTTTCTTAATGTGTGATGCCGTGGAAAATAGACCATCAGAGATGTAATATTTATTAATGTGTCATGTCGTGGAAAATAGACCAATCGAGTTGAAATTTTTATTAATGTGTCATGTCGTGGAAAATAGACCAACCGTGTAGAAATTTTTATTAATGTGGCATGTCGTGGAAAATAGACCAATCGAGTTGAATTTTTTATTAATGTGGCATGTCGTGGAAAATAGACCAATCGATTTGAAATTTTTATTAATGTGGCATGTCGTGGAAAATAGACCAACGAAGTTGAATTTTTTATTAATATGTCATGTCGTGGAAAATAGACCATCAGAGATGAAATTTTATTAATGTGTCATGTCGTGGAAAATAGACCATCAAAGATGAAATTTATATTAATGTGTCATGTCGTGGAAAATAGACAATCAGAGATGAAATTTTTCTTAATGTGTCATGTCGTGGAAAATAGACCATCAGAGATGAAATTTTTATTACTGTGGCATGTCGTGGAAAATAGACCATCAGAGATGAAATTTATATTAATGTGTCATGTCGTGGAAAATAGACCAATCGAGTTGAAATTATTATTAATGTGTCATGTCGTGGAACATAGACCAATCGAGTTGAAATTTTTATTAATGTGTCATGTCGTGGAAAATAGACCATCAGAGATGAAATTTTTATTACTGTGGCATGTCGTGGAAAATAGACCATCAGAGATGAAATTTTTATTAATGTGTCATGTCGTGGAAAATAGACAATCAGAGATGAAATTTATATTAATGTGTCATGTCGTGGAAAATAGACCATCAGAGATGAAATTTTTATTACAGTGGCATGTCGTGGAAAATAGACCATCAGAGATGAAATTTTTATTAATGTGTCATGTTGTGGAAAATAGACAATCAGAGATGAATTTTATATTAATGTGTCATGTCGTGGAAAATAGACCATCAGAGATGAAATTTTTATTAATGTGTCATGTCGTGGAACATAGACCAATCGAGTTGAAATTTTTATTAATGTGTCATGTCGTGGAAAATAGACCATCAGAGATGAAATTTTTATTAATGTGTCATGTCGTGGAAAATAGACCAATCGAGTTGAAATTTTTATTAATGTGTCATGTCGTGGAAAATAGACCAATCGAGTTGAAATTTTTATTAATGAGGCATGTCGTGGAAAATAGACCAACAGATATGAATTTTTTCTTAATGTGTCATGTCGTGGAAAATAGACCAATCGAGCTGAAATTTTTCTTAATGTGTCATGTCGTGGAAAATAGACCATCAGAGATGAAATATTTATTAATGTGGCATGTCGTGGAAAATAGACAAACCGAGTTGAAATTTTTATTAATGTCGCGTATCGTGGAGAATAGACCAACGGAGTTGAAATTTTTATTAATGTGGCATGTCGAGGAAAATAGACCAACGGAGTTGAAATTTTTATTAATGTGGCATGTCGTGGAAAATAGACCAACCGAGATGAAATTTTTATTAATGTGGCATATCGTGGAAAATAGACCAACCATGTTGAAATTTTTATTAATGTGTCTTGTCGTGGAAAATAGACCAATTGAGTTGAAATTTTTATTAATGTGGCATGTCGTGGAAAATAGACCAACGAAGTTGAAATTTTTATTAATATGTCATGTCGTGGAAAATAGACTATCAGAGATGAAATTTTTATTAATATGTCATGTCGTGGAAAATAGACCATCAGAGATGAAATTTATATTAATGTGTCATGTCGTGGAAAATAGACCATCAGAGATGAAATTTATATTAATGTATCATGTCGTGGAAAATAGACAATCAGAGATGAAATTTATATTAATGTGACATGTCGTGGAATATAGACCATCAGAGATGAAATTTTTATTAATGTGTCATGTCGTGGAAAATAGACAATCAGAGATGAAATTTATATTAATGTGACATGTCGTGGAAAATAGATCATCAGAGATGAAATTTTTCTTAATGTGTCATGTCGTGGAAAATAGACCATCAGAGATGAAATTTAATTTAATGTGTCATGTCGTGGAAAATAGACAATCAGAGATGAAATTTATATTAATGTGTCATGTCGTGGAAAATAGACCATCAGAGATGAAATTTATATTAATGTGTCATGTCGTGGAAAATAGGCAATCAGAGATGAAATTTTTCTTAATGTGTCATGTCGTGGAAAATAGACAAACCGAGTTGAAATTTTTATTAATGTCGCGTATCGTGGAAAATAGACAAACGGAGTTGAAATTTTTATTAATGTGGCATGTCGTGGAAAATAGACCAACGGAGTTGAAATTTTTATTAATGTGGCATGTCGTGGAAAATAGACCATCAGAGATGAAATTTTTATTAATGTGGCATGGCGTGGAAAATAGACCAACCGAGATGAAATTTTTATTAATGTGGCATATCGTGGAAAATAGACCAACCATGTTGAAATTTTTATTAATGTGTCTTGTCGTGGAAAATAGACCAATTGAGTTGAAATTTTTATTAATGTGTCATGTCGTGGAAAATAGACCATCAGTGATGAAATTTTTATTAATGTGTCATGTTGTGGAAAATAGACCAATCGAGTTGAAATTTTTATTAATGTGGCATGTCGTGGAAAATAGACCATCAGATATGAAATTTTTCTTAATGTGTCATGTCGTGGAAAATAGACCAATCGAGCTGAAATTTTTCTTAATGTGTGATGCCGTGGAAAATAGACCATCAGGAATTAAATTTTTATTAATGTGTCATGTCGTGGAAAATAGACCATCAGAGATGAAATATTTATTATTGTGTCATGTCGTGGAAAATAGACCAATCGAGTTGAAATTTTTATTAATGTGTCATGTCGTGGAAAATAGACCAACCGTGTAGAAATTTTTATTAATGTGGCATGTCGTGGAAAATAGACCAACCGAGTTGAACTTTTTATTAATGTGCCATGTCGTGGAAAATAGACCAATCGAGTTGAAATTTTTATTAATGTGGCATGTCGTGGAAAATAGACCAATCGATTTGAAATTTTTATTAATGTGGCATGTCGTGGAAAATAGACCAACGAAGTTGAATTTTTTATTAATATGTCATGTCGTGGAAAATAGACCATCAGAGATGAAATTTTTATTAATGTGTCATGACGTGGAAAATAGACCATCAGAGATGAAATTTATATTAATGTGTCATGTCGTGGAAAATAGACAATCAGAGATGAAATTTTTCTTAATGTGTCATGTCGTGGAAAATAGACCATCAGAGATGAAATTTTTATTACTGTGGAATGTCGTGGAAAATAGACCATCAGAGATGAAATTTATATTAATGTGTCATGTCGTGGAAAATAGACCAATCGTGTTGAATTTTTTATTAATGTGTCATGTCGTGGAACATAGACCAATCGAGTTGAAATTTTTATTAATGTGTCATGTCGTGGAAAATAGACCATCAGAGATGAAATTTTTATTACTGTGGCATGTCGTGGAAAATAGACCATCAGAGATGAAATTTTTATTAATGTGTCATGTCGTGGAAAATAGACAATCAGAGATGAAATTTATATTAATGTGTCATGTCGTGGAAAATAGACCATCAGAGATGAAATTTTTATTACTGTGGCATATCGTGGAAAATAGACCATCAGAGATGACATTTTTATTAATGTGTCATGTTGTGGAAAATAGACAATCAGAGATGAAATTTTTCTTAATGTGTCATGTCGTGGAAAATAGACCATCAGAGATGAAATTTAATTTAATGTGTCATGTCGTGGAAAATAGACAATCAGAGATGAAATTTATATTAATGTGTCATGTCGTGGAAAATAGACCATCAGAGATGAAATTTATATTAATGTGTCATGTCGTGGAAAATAGACAATCAGAGATGAAATTTTTCTTAATGTGTCATGTCGTGGAAAATAGACAAACCGAGTTGAAATTTTTATTAATGTCGCGTATCGTGGAAAATAGACAAACGGAGTTGAAATTTTTATTAATGTGGCATGTCGTGGAAAATAGACCAACGGAGTTGAAATTTTTATTAATGTGGCATGTCGTGGAAAATAGACCATCAGAGATGAAATTTTTATTAATGTGGCATGGCGTGAAAAATAGACCAACCGAGATGAAATTTTTATTAATGTGGCATATCGTGGAAAATAGACCAACCATGTTGAAATTTTTATTAATGTGTCTTGTCGTGGAAAATAGACCAATTGAGTTGAAATTTTTATTAATGTGTCATGTCGTGGAAAATAGACCATCAGTGATGAAATTTTTATTAATGTGTCATGTCGTGGAAAATAGACCATCAGGAATGAAATTTTTATTAATGTGTCATGTCGTGGAAAATAGACAATCAGAGATGAAATTTATATTAATGTGTCATGTCGTGGAAAATAGACCATCAGAGATGAAATTTTTATTACTGTGGCATATCGTGGAAAATAGACCATCAGAGATGACATTTTTATTAATGTGTCATGTTGTGGAAAATAGACAATCAGAGATGAAATTTTTCTTAATGTGTCATGTCGTGGAAAATAGACCATCAGAGATGAAATTTAATTTAATGTGTCATGTCGTGGAAAATAGACAATCAGAGATGAAATTTATATTAATGTGTCATGTCGTGGAAAATAGACCATCAGAGATGAAATTTATATTAATGTGTCATGTCGTGGAAAATAGACAATCAGAGATGAAATTTTTCTTAATGTGTCATGTCGTGGAAAATAGACAAACCGAGTTGAAATTTTTATTAATGTCGCGTATCGTGGAAAATAGACAAACGGAGTTGAAATTTTTATTAATGTGGCATGTCGTGGAAAATAGACCAACGGAGTTGAAATTTTTATTAATGTGGCATGTCGTGGAAAATAGACCATCAGAGATGAAATTTTTATTAATGTGGCATGGCGTGGAAAATAGACCAACCGAGATGAAATTTTTATTAATGTGGCATATCGTGGAAAATAGACCAACCATGTTGAAATTTTTATTAATGTGTCTTGTCGTGGAAAATAGACCAATTGAGTTGAAATTTTTATTAATGTGTCATGTCGTGGAAAATAGACCATCAGTGATGAAATTTTTATTAATGTGTCATGTTGTGGAAAATAGACCAATCGAGTTGAAATTTTTATTAATGTGGCATGTCGTGGAAAATAGACCATCAGAGATGAAATTTTTATTTATGTGTCATGTCGTGGAAAATAGACCATCAGTGATGAAATTTTTATTAATGTGTCATGTCGTGGAAAATAGACCATCAGATATGAAATTTTTCTTAATGTGTCATGTCGTGGAAAATAGACCAATCGAGCTGAAATTTTTCTTAATGTGTGATGCCGTGGAAAATAGACCATCAGGAATTAAATTTTTATTAATGTGTCATGTCGTGGAAAATAGACCATCAGAGATGAAATATTTATTATTGTGTCATGTCGTGGAAAATAGACCAATCGAGTTGAAATTTTTATTAATGTGTCATGTCGTGGAAAATAGACCAACCGTGTAGAAATTTTTATTAATGTGGCATGTCGTGGAAAATAGACCAACCGAGTTGAACTTTTTATTAATGTGCCATGTCGTGGAAAATAGACCAATCGAGTTGAAATTTTTATTAATGTGGCATGTCGTGGAAAATAGACCAATCGATTTGAAATTTTTATTATTGTGGCATGTCGTGGAAAATAGACCAACGAAGTTGAATTTTTTATTAATATGTCATGTCGTGGAAAATAGACCATCAGAGATGAAATTTTTATTAATGTGTCATGTCGTGGAAAATAGACCATCAGAGATGAAATTTATATTAATGTGTCATGTCGTGGAAAATAGACAATCAGAGATGAAATTTTTCTTAATGTGTCATGTCGTGGAAAATAGACCATCAGAGATGAAATTTTTATTACTGTGGAATGTCGTGGAAAATAGACCATCAGAGATGAAATTTATATTAATGTGTCATGTCGTGGAAAATAGACCAATCGTGTTGAATTTTTTATTAATGTGTCATGTCGTGGAACATAGACCAATCGAGTTGAAATTTTTATTAATGTGTCATGTCGTGGAAAATAGACCATCAGAGATGAAATTTTTATTACTGTGGCATATCGTGGAAAATAGACCATCAGAGATGAAATTTTTATTAATGTGTCATGTCGTGGAAAATAGACAATCAGAGATGAAATTTATATTAATGTGTCATGTCGTGGAAAATAGACCATCAGAGATGAAATTTTTATTACTGTGGCATATCGTGGAAAATAGACCATCAGAGATGACATTTTTATTAATGTGTCATGTTGTGGAAAATAGACAATCAGAGATGAAATTTTTATTAATGTGTCATGTCGTGGAAAATAGACCAATCGAGTTGAAATTTTTATTAATGTGTCATGTCGTGGAAAATAGACTATCAGAGATGAAATTTTTATTAATGTGTCATGTCGTGGAAAATAGACCAATCGAGTTGAAATTTTTATTAATGTGTCATGTCGTGGAAAATAGACAAACCGAGTTGAAATTTTTATTAATGTCGCGTATCGTGGAAAATAGACCAACGGAGTTGAAATTTTTATTAATGTGGCATGTCGAGGAAAATAGACCAACGGAGTTGAAATTTTTATTAATGTGGCATGTCGTGGAAAATAGACCAACCGAGATGAAATTTTTATTAATGTGGCATATCGTGGAAAATAGACCAACCATGTTGAAATTTTTATTAATGTGTCTTGTCGTGGAAAATAGACGAATTGATTTGAAATTTTTATTAATGTGTCATGTCGTGGAAAATAGACCATCAGTGATGAAATTTTTATTAATCTGTCATGTTGTGGAAAATAGACCAATCGAGTTGAAATTTTTATTAATGTGGCATGTCGTGGAAAATAGACCATCAGAGATGAAATTTTTATTTATGTGTCATGTCGTGGAAAATAGACCAATCGAGCTGAAATTTTTCTTAATGTGTGATGCCGTGGAAAATAGACCATCAGAGATGAAATTTTTATTAATGTGTCATGTCGTGGAAAATAGACCAATCGAGTTGAAATTTTTATTAATGTGTCATGTCGTGGAAAATAGACCAACCGTGTTGAAATTTTTATTAATGTGGCATGTCGTGGAAAATAGACCAACCGAGTTGAACTTTTTATTAATGTGTCATGTCGTGGAAAATAGACCAATCGAGTTGAAATTTTTATTAATGTGGCATGTCGTGGAAAATAGACCAATCGATTTGAAATTTTTATTAATGTGGCATGTCGTGGAAAATAGACCAACGAAGTTGAAATTTTTATTAATATGTCATGTCGTGGAAAATAGACCATCAGAGACGAAATTTTTCTTAATGTGTCATGTCGTGGAAAATAGACCATCAGAGATGAAATTTTTATTACTGTGGCATGTCGTGGAAAATAGACCATCAGAGATGAAATTTATATTAATATGTCATGTCGTGGAAAATAGACAATCAGAGATGAAATTTATATTAATGTGTCATGTCGTGGAAAATAGACCATCAGAGATGAAATTTTTATTAATATGTCATGTCGTGGAAAATAGACAATCAGAGATGAAATTTATATTAATGTGTCATGTCGTGGAAAATAGACCATCAGAGATGAAATTTATATTAATGTGTCATGTCGTGGAAAATAGACAATCAGAGACGAAATTTATATTAATGTGACATGTCGTGGAAAATAGATCATCAGAGATAAAATTTTTCTTAATGTGTCATGTCGTGGAAAATAGACCATCAGAGATGAAATTTATATTAATGTGTCATGTCGTGGAAAATAGACAATCAGAGATGAAATTTATATTAATGTGACATGTCGTGGCAAATAGACCATCAGAGATGAAATTTTTATTAATGTGTCATGTCGTGGAAAATAGACCATCAGAGATGAAATTTATATTAATGTGTCATGTCGTGGAAAATAGACAATCAGAGATGAAATTTTTCTTAATGTGTCATGTCGTGGAAAATAGACCATCAGAGATGAAATTTTTCTTAATGTGTCATGTCGTGGAAAATAGACCATCAGAGATTAAATTTTTATTAATGTGGCATGTCGTGGAAAATAGACCAACCGAGATGAAATTTTTATT
Organism: Acanthosepion lycidas; assembly: GCA_963932145.1. Lineage (NCBI taxonomy): Eukaryota > Metazoa > Mollusca > Cephalopoda > Sepiida > Sepiidae > Acanthosepion > Acanthosepion lycidas. The sequence continues at coordinate 21,814,582 of OZ010599.1, forward strand.
AATGTGGCATATCGTGGAAAATAGACCAACCATGTTGAAATTTTTATTAATGTGTCTTGTCGTGGAAAATAGACCAATGGAGTTGAAATTTTTATTAATGTGTCATGTCGTGGAAAATAGACCATCAGTGATGAAATTTTTATTAATGTGTCATGTTGTGGAAAATAGACCAATCGAGTTGAAATTTTTATTAATGTGGCATGTCGTGGAAAATAGACCATCAGAGATGAAATTTTTATTTATGTGTCATGTCGTGGAAAATAGACCATCAGAGATGAAATTTTTATTAATGTGTCATGTCGTGGAAAATAGACCATCAGATATGAAATTTTTATTAATGTGTCATGTCGTGGAAAATAGACCAATCGAGCTGAAATTTTTCTTAATGTGTGATGCCGTGGAAAATAGACCATCAGAGATGAAATTTTTATTAATGTGTCATGTCGTGGAAAATAGTCCAATCGAGTTGAAATTTTTATTAATGTGTCATGTCGTGGAAAATAGACCATCAGAGATGAAATTTTTATTAATGTGTCATGTCGTGGAAAATAGACCAATCGAGTTGAAATTTTTATTAATGAGGCATGTCGTGGAAAATAGACCATCAGATATGCAATTTTTCTTAATGTGTCATGTCATGGAAAATAGACCAATCGAGCTGAAATTTTTCTTAATGTGTGATGCCGTGGAAAATAGACCATCAGGAATGTAATTTTTATTAATGTGTCATGTTGTGGAAAATAGACCATCAGAGATGAAATTTTTCTTAATATGTCATGTCGTGGAAAATATACCAATCGAGTTGAAATTTTTATTGATGTGTCATGTCGTGGAAAATACACCATCAAATTTGAAATTTTTATTAATGTGTCATGTCGTGGAAAATAAACCATCAGAGATGAAATTTTTATTACTGTGGCATGTCGTGGAAAATAGACCATCAGAGATGAAATTTTTATTAATGTGTCATGTTGTGGAAAATAGACAAGCAGAGATGAAATTTATATTATTGTGTCATGTCGTGGAAAATAGACCATCAGAGATGAAATTTTTATTAATGTGTCATGTCGTGGAAAATAGACCAATCGAGTTGAAATTTTTATTAATGTGTCATGTCGTGGAAAATAGACCATTAGAGATGAAATTTTTATTAATGTGTCATGTCGTGGAAAATAGACCAATCGAGTTGAAATTTTTATTAATGTGTCATGTCGTGGAAAATAGACCAATCGAGTTGAAATTTTTATTAATGAGGCATGTCGTGGAAAATAGACCATCAGATATGAAATTTTTCTTAATGTGTCATGTCGTGGAAAATAGACCAATCGAGCTGAATTTTTTCTTAATGTGTCATGTCGTGGAAAATAGACCATCAGAGATGAAATTTTTATTAATGTGGCATGTCGTGGAAAATAGACAAACCGAGTTGAAATTTTTATTAATGTCGCGTATCGTGGAAAATAGACCAACGGATTTGAAATTTTTATTAATGTGGCATGTCGTGGAAAATAGACCAACGGAGTTGAAATTTTTATTAATGTGGCATGTCGTGGAAAATAGACCAACCGAGATGAAATATTTATTAATGTGGCATATCGTGGAAAAGAGACCAACCATGTTGAAATTTTTATTAATGTGTCTTGTCGTGGAAAATAGACCATTTGAGTTGAAATTTTTATTAATGTGTCATGTCGTGGAAAATAGACCATCAGTGATGAAATTTTTATTAATGTGTCATGTTGTGGAAAATAGACCAATCGAGTTGAAATTTTTATTAATGTGGCATGTCGTGGAAAATAGACCATCAGAGATGAAATTTTTATTTATGTGTCATGTCGTGGAAAATAGACCATCAGAGATGAAATTTTTATTAATGTGTCATGTCGTGGAAAATAGACCATCAGGAATGAAATTTTTATTAATGTGTCATGTCGTGGAAAATAGACCAATCGAGCTGAAATTTTTATTAATCTGTGATGCCGTGGAAAATAGACCATCAGAGATGAAATTTTTATTAATGTGTCATGTCGTGGAAAATAGACCAATCAAGTTGAAATTTTTATTAATGTGTCATGTCGTGGAAAATAGACCATCAGAGATGAAATTTTTATTAATGTGTCATGTCGTGGAAAATAGACCAATCGAGTTGAAATTTTTATTAATGAGGCATGTCGTGGAAAATAGACCATCAGATATGCAATTTTTCTTAATGTGTCATGTCATGGAAAATAGACCAATCGAGCTGAAATTTTTCTTAATGTGTCATGCCCTGGAAAATAGACCATCAGGAATGAAATTTTTATTAATGTGTCATGTTGTGGAAAATAGACCATCAGAGATGAAATTTTTCTTAATATGTCATGTCGTGGAAAATATACCAATCGAGTTGAAATTTTTATTGATGTGTCATGTCGTGGAAAATACACCATCAGATTTGAAATTTTTATTAATGTGTCATGTCGTGGAAAATAAACCATCAGAGATGAAATTTTTATTAATGTGTCATGTCGTGGAAAATAGACCAATCGAGTTGAAATTTTTATTAATGTGTCATGTCGTGGAAAATAGACCATCAGAGATGAAATTTTTATTAATGTGTCATGTCGTGGAAAATAGACCATCAGAGATTAAATTTTTATTAATGTGTCATGTTGTGTAAAATAGATCAATGGAGTTGAAATTTTTATTAATGTGTCATGTCGTGGAAAATAGACCATCAGAGATGAAATTTTTATTAATGTGTCATGTGGAAAATAGACCAATCGAGTTGAAATTTTTATTAATGTGTCATGTCGTGGAAAATAGACCAATCGGGTTGAAATTTTTATTAATGTGTCATGTCGTGGAAAATAGACCATCAGAGTTGAAATTTTTATTGATGTGTCATGTTGTGGAAAATAGAACAATGGAGTTGAAATTTATATTAATGTGTCATGTCGTGGAAAATAGAACAATGGAGTTGAAATTTTTATTAATGTGTCATATCGTGGAAAATAGACCAACCATGTTGAAATTTTTATTAATGTGTCTTGTCGTGGAAAATAGACCATTTGAGTTGAAATTTTTATTAATGTGTCATGTCGTGGAAAATAGACCATCAGTGATGAAATTTTTATTAATGTGTCATGTTGTGGAAAATAGACCAATCGAGTTGAAATTTTTATTAATGTGGCATGTCGTGGAAAATAGACCATCAGAGATGAAATTTTTATTTATGTGTCATGTCGTGGAAAATAGACCATCAGAGATGAAATTTTTATTAATATGTCATGTCGTGGAAAATAGACCATCAGGAATGAAATTTTTATTAATGTGTCATGTCGTGGAAAATAGACCAATCGAGCTGAAATTTTTATTAATCTGTGATGCCGTGGAAAATAGACCATCAGAGATGAAATTTTTATTAATGTGTCATGTCGTGGAAAATAGACCAATCAAGTTGAAATTTTTATTAATGTGTCATGTCGTGGAAAATAGACCATCAGAGATGAAATTTTTATTAATGTGTCATGTCGTGGAAAATAGACCAATCGAGTTGAAATTTTTATTAATGAGGCATGTCGTGGAAAATAGACCATCAGATATGCAATTTTTCTTAATGTGTCATGTCATGGAAAATAGACCAATCGAGCTGAAATTTTTCTTCATGTGTCATGCCCTGGAAAATAGACCATCAGGAATGAAATTTTTATTAATGTGTCATGTTGTGGAAAATAGACCATCAGAGATGAAATTTTTCTTAATATGTCATGTCGTGGAAAATATACCAATCGAGTTGAAATTTTTATTGATGTGTCATGTCGTGGAAAATACACCATCAGATTTGAAATTTTTATTAATGTGTCATGTCGTGGAAAATAAACCATCAGAGATGAAATTTTTATTAATGTGTCATGTCGTGGAAAATAGACCAATCGAGTTGAAATTTTTATTAATGTGTCATGTCGTGGAAAATAGACCATCAGAGATGAAATTTTTATTAATGTGTCATGTCGTGGAAAATAGACCATCAGAGATGAAATTTTTATTAATGTGTCATGTTGTGTAAATTAGATCAATGGAGTTGAAATTTTTATTAATGTGTCATGTCGTGGAAAATAGACCATCAGAGATGAAATTTTTATTAATGTGTCATGTGGAAAATAGACCAATCGAGTTGAAATTTTTATTAATGTGTCATGTCGTGGAAAATAGACCAATCGGGTTGAAATTTTTATTAATGTGTCATGTCGTGGATAATAGACCATCAGAGATGAAATTTTTATTGATGTGTCATGTCGTGGAAAATAGAACAATGGAGTTGAAATTTTTATTAATGTGTCATGTCGTGGAAAATAGACCATCAGAGATGAAATTTTTATTAATGTGTCATGTCGTGGAAAATAGACCAATCGAGTTGAAATTTTTATTAATGTGTCATGTCGTGGAAAATAGACCATCAGAGATGAAATTTTTATTAATGTGGCATGTCGTGGAAAATAGACCAACGGAGTTGAAATTTTTATTAATGTGGCATGTCGTGGGAAATAGACCATCAGAGATGAAATTTTTATTAATGTGGCATGTCGTGGAAAATAGACCAACCGAGATGAAATTTTTATTAATGTGGCATATCGTGGAAAATAGACCAACCATGTTGAAATTTTTATTAATGTGTCTTATCGTGGAAAATAGACCAATTGAGTTGAAATTTTTATTAATGTGTCATGTCGTGGAAAATAGACCATCAGTGATGAAATTTTTATTAATGTGGCATGTTGTGGAAAATAGACCAATCGAGTTGAAATTTTTATTAATGTGGCATGTCGTGGAAAATAGACCATCAGAGATGAAATTTTTATTTATGTGTCATGTCGTGGAAAATAGACCATCAGAGATGAAATTTTTATTAATGTGTCATGTCGTGGAAAATAGACCATCAGATATGAAATTTTTCTTAATGTGTCATGTCGTGGAAAATAGACCAATCGAGCTGAAATTTTTCTTAATGTGTGATGCCGTGGAAAATAGACCATCAGAGATGAAATTTTTATTAATGTGTCATGTCGTGGAAAATAGACCAATCGAGTTGAAATTTTTATTAATGTGTCATGTCGTGGAAAATAGACCATCAGAGATGAAATTTTTATTAATGTGGCATGTCGTGGGAAATAGACCATCAGAGATGAAATTTTTATTAATGTGGCATGTCGTGGAAAATAGACCAACCGAGATGAAATTTTTATTAATGTGGCATATCGTGGAAAATAGACCAACCATGTTGAAATTTTTATTAATGTGTCTTATCGTGGAAAATAGACCAATTGAGTTGAAATTTTTATTAATGTGTCATGTCGTGGAAAATAGACCATCAGTGATGAAATTTTTATTAATGTGGCATGTTGTGGAAAATAGACCAATCGAGTTGAAATTTTTATTAATGTGGCATGTCGTGGAAAATAGACCATCAGAGATGAAATTTTTATTTATGTGTCATGTCGTGGAAAATAGACCATCAGAGATGAAATTTTTATTAATGTGTCATGTCGTGGAAAATAGACCATCAGATATGAAATTTTTCTTAATGTGTCATGTCGTGGAAAATAGACCAATCGAGCTGAAATTTTTCTTAATGTGTGATGCCGTGGAAAATAGACCATCAGAGATGAAATTTTTATTAATGTGTCATGTCGTGGAAAATAGACCAATCGAGTTGAAATTTTTATTAATGTGTCATGTCGTGGAAAATAGACCATCAGAGATGAAATTTTTATTAATGTGTCATGTCGTGGAAAATAGACCAATCGAGTTGAAATTTTTATTAATGATGCATGTCGTGGAAAATAGACCATCAGATATGCAATTTTTCTTAATGTGTCATGTCATGGAAAATAGACCAATCGAGCTGAAATTTTTCTTAATGTGTGATGCCGTGGAAAATAGACCATCAGGAATGAAATTTTTATTAATGTGTCATGTTGTGGAAAATAGACCATCAGAGATGAAATTTTTCTTAATATGTCATGTCGTGGAAAATATACCAATCGAGTTGAAATTTTTATTGATGTGTCATGTCGTGGAAAATACACCATCAGATTTGAAATTTTTATTAATGTGTCATGTCGTGGAAAATAAACCATCAGTGATGAAATTTTTATTAATGTGTCATGTCGTGGAAAATAGACCAATCTTGTTGAAATTTTTATTAATGTGTCATGTCGTGGAAAATAGACCATCAGAGATGAAATTTTTATTAATGTGTCATGTCGTGGAAAATAGACCAATCGGGTTGAAATTTTTATTAATGTGTCATGTCGTGGAAAATAGACCATTAGAGATGAAATTTATATTAATGTGTCATGTCGTGGAAAATACACCATCAGAGTTGAAATTTTTATTGATGTGTCATGTTGTGGAAAATAGAACAATGGAGTTGAAATTTTTATTAATGTGTCATGTCGTGGAAAATAGACCATCAGAGATGAAATTTTTATTAATGTGTCATGTTGTTGAAAATAGAACAATCGAGTTGAAATTTTTATTAATGTGTCATGTCGTGGAAAATAAACCATCATAGATGAAATTTTTATTAATGTGTCATGTCGTGGAAAATACACCATCAGAGTTGAAATTTTTATTAATGTGTCATGTCGTGGAAAATAGACCATCAGAGATGAAATTTTTATTAATGTGTCATGTTGTGTAAAATAGAACAATGGAGTTGAAATTTTTATTAATGTGTCATGTCGTGGAAAATAGACCATCAGAGATGAAATTTTTATTAATGTGTCATGTGGAAAATAGACCAATCGAGTTGAAATTTTTATTAATGTGTCATGTCGTGGAAAATAGACCATGAGAGATGAAATTTTTATTAATGTGGCATGTGGAAAATAGAACAATCTAGTTGAATTTTTTCTTAATGTGTCATGTCGTGGAAAATAGACCAATCGAGTTACAATTTTAGAATGTGGCATGTCTTGTAAAATAGACCCACTGAGCTTGAATTTTTGAATGTTGCTGTTGGTGTGAAATAGACCAATCAAATTACAATTTTTTGAGTTTGGCAGGTTGTGTAATATACACCAACCGGCTTGCAATTTTTGAATGTGGTAAGTCGTGTCAAATAGACCAACCTGGTTACAATTTTTGAATTTAGCGATTTTTAACGTGGCTGGAAAGTAGACCCACCGAGTTATAAATTTTGAATGTGGCTGATCGTGTAAAATAGACCGACCGAGTTGCAATTTTTGAATGTGGCAGCTGATATAAAATCGACTCAATTTGTTGCAATTTTTGAATGTGTCAGGTCGTGTAAAATAGAATAAACGAGTTTAAATTTTTACATCGGTTTTATTTTGGCGTTTTCTGATAAAACAATACTTTTCCTATCGATGGTATTTTTAGCAAATCTTTCTTCATAAGCAGCAGCCGCTGTATGTTTAAATGTGCACTTAAGGTTTCATTACATTTCCGGAAGGCAAATCCACAGGCGCATTGCGTTAGCGAAATGTCCTCTCCAAAACGTAATGCAAGAAACAAAAAATAACATCAGAATCAATCAAAAGGCTACTGATTTTTCATGTAATATCAACCCTCTTACATATTTGGTTGATTTTATTCAGAAGCATATCACACCTCTCTCGGTTATTGTTGAAACTTGACTAATGCATGGAATAATAATGCAACACAAAATGTACTTAGAACAAAATATATTGAAACAAGAAAGTGTACACAATATTTACATATATTCTTTTGTATATTCCTGGGAAGACCGTTCCTGGAATGTGTATTGACTGAGTCGCAGTCGGGCAGAGTCTCTGGTTGAATCTCTGTATTTATCTATCCACCCACGAGGATAAAATGTGGCACAAGGCCGGTTTAATGTGGGTATCTCCGAGCCCGTAGGCTCGGCCAAAAATATAGCCTTTTTGAACCCGCCTAGACGGGTTCAAGGCCTGTCTACCTTCCCGGACGAAACCTTGCCCTTCGGCAAAGCTTCGTCCGGGTTCCTCTCTGCTAATGCATAGAGTTCGACAGTCGATCTCTGATTGGATCTCTCGATTCCTTCCCGGTACCAACCATATTTATATGGTCGGTACTCCACTATGCAAATTAGGTGGATCCTACCACAACAGTTATTTAAGGCAGAAATCTAAAGATTTCGTAGATAATCGGCTTGGACTACAGATAAGATGTGTTTTTGGTAATTCTGCTGTAAGTCTCCTTGTTTTTAGCATATGAAAATGTGTTGTTATTTTTATTATAAAATGTTATTTTATATTTTCATAATTTTGTTTTTGTTAGGGTCGTTCACTGTTTCCCCATAAATGGGACTCTATCATATGCTACCCGTCATCTTATATGGCTGTGGTCAATCTTCTCAAAGATGAAAAAAGTTAAGAAGTTGCCAAAAAATTGCGATGAACTTGAAACTGTCGTTAATTTTAAGAGTCGTTTTTAATATTCTTCAAAATTTTGGGACTAATACGGTGATCCTTTTCACTATTTTTTCGGTTGTTGCGTCCTTCAAGCTTTTTGGTGGGTTATGGCGTTCTTGAGTTGAGGGCATAGTGAGATGTCATTTTCAATGTTCTAATTTCCGTTGGTTCATCACTAACTTATTCTCGGGCACAGACTACGTCCCCTGCAAATGGTTCATGTACTTCAGAATGAACAGTGTGTAGATTGGCGATTGAACTCATTTGATTCGTTTGTAAAACATGGCTATTAACCATTGCACACCAAAGACACTCGTGTCCAGTTTGCATTCACGATACTTCAGCGATTGACGAAATTGATGTCGACCCCCGATTTGGGTCTATAAAGTGAAGAATAACGCGCACAGTTCTTCTGTATTATTCTTTAAAGAATGAATGAAAATCCGTCTGTAAGGACCTTAATTAAGCTCGTTATTAAATTGTTCAACTCGATAAACCGGCTTTGTGACACAACTCTTTGAGAAACTAATAAGTAATTAAATATCAAATTGAGTTAAGGCTCTTCGTATGAGCTGCTCTGTACTGGTTATTTGCTTCTCTTAACTGCTTGTTCCTAGGCAGAAGGAAGCCAATACCCGCATTCTGGGTATGACGATAAACTACGTCCGCGTCCTTGGTAAGACGATAAACTACACCCGCGTCCTGGGTAAGACGATAAACTACATCCGCCTCCTGGGTATGACGATAAACTACATCCGCGTCCTGGGTAAGACAATAAACTACGACTGCGTCCTGAGTAAGATGATAAACTACGTCCAACAGCATCGCCTTTGATCAGGAGGTTTTGAGAAGCATGGAACCATCTCTTAATCGCTGGTGTTCCCAGGATCACCCTTACCCGGGGTGGTAGCACCTGTCAGGGCCCCAGCTATGCGCAAATAGTTATCCCCCACCACCACCATACCAAAAGGAATCAAAACACTCTGAATGTATAAAAATAGGTTTTAATACCAGCAATAATTTTTTGGAAAAATTATTGCCAGCAATACATTTTTTTTTTTTTTTAAATATTACCAGAAATAGATTTTTTGATAAATAAAATATTACCAGCAATACATTTTTGGAAAAAAAAATAATATTACCAGCAAAACATTTTTTGAAAAAAATATTACGAGCAATATAATTTTGGAAAAAAATATTACCAGCAGTAAAAATCTTGTCAGCATTAATAACCCATTGAGGTTGATATGCTGTAAAATGAAACAAACTAAGCCAAACCAAGCCAATATCTGATTCGGAGCGAGGCACCCTTACTGATAAAATCGCCCCATTGCACTCGGAGAATTTAGGTTAATCCTGATGCTTGAGTCTCCGATATCTGAGGCGTGCAGAAAAAGAATTGCTGAAACCTTTGTATAATTTCTCGAACTGCTCTCACATCACATTAAGCTTCATTTTGTGCCACACCCGAGCTGCATGGGAAGATCAATGCATACCTTCACCGCTAATATGTTTGTTACCCTCAGGAAGTTCTGAACACTCTAAATTTAGCCAAAATGTTCAAACATACTGTAGCAACAAGTGATCAGGTCTCAAAGTTCAAGGCTTTAAAGAAATATCTGGATGTATAAGAAAAAAAAAGATCAATAAGAAATAAGTGCTTCTTTAGTCAGAATTAATGTATTTAATCAATATAATATTTCTCCTCCTAATCGATGACATAATCCCATCTATTTGGTAAACTATTGATCCCCCCGAGCGTAAATCTTTTCAGTTTTCCATACAAAGAAACACTCAATATTAGTTTTAATCTTTTCACAGTTAATAAAATGTTTCCTTCCAAAGATTTAAAAAAAAAGATGCTAGTCCAATGGAGCCATATTTTATGTCATGATCTTAACCCCCTTTAAAATTAATAAACTATTTCCCCTCTAAGGATATTGCAATGATCTGAAAAGATGATAGTCAGATGGAGCCAGTACAGCCGAGTAAGGAGGATGAGGCGAACCTTCCTTATTTTGAGCCAGAATATTTTCCTAGGTAATTCAGGCAATATGTTGCTTTGCGTTATTGTATGAGAGCAACATGGCTTATAATTAACCAGTTAGGAAGAATATTAGAATATTCCAGAACATTATTTACACTATTTATATTCGGAGTATTATCTTCAGCTTTGATGTTGTTATGATAACGTTTCGGGATCGTGATAACAACATCATGATGAGGACAATTATCCGGATATAGTGTAAATAATAACTCCTCGTCCCAGAAATTCAGACAAAGGTAAAATGAATGTTCTGGACATTGCGCAAGAGATCCCTGTCAAGGGGTCAGATAATGCCTCTTCCAGGGGTCTCAGTTAGTTCCCTTTCCAAGGAATTGTGAAGTGAGCACTTTATTTATGTTTGGACTAAATGGAACCAGGGAAGCAATAACTAAGTACTACTAGATAATAATAACTAGACGATATCTCTAGACATAATAATAATAAGTGGAACGAGGAGAGATAAAGGGTTCAGTTCAGAGTTCCCTGTAGGTTACCCAAATCGGTATACATCTGATGAAGGCCGGAGGTCACATCGGCCGAAACGTTGTGATATAACAATAACAAAGCTGAGGACAATAGTCCGAATATCAATAATCTGTCAGCCTGATGCTTGCGTCCCCCTATGATCAGAGAGGAAGTAGGGACAAAAAAGGATAAGAGGAAAGAGGTCTGTGGTACACGCCTCCGGCCTGCCCTTCACGGACAACATCTCCTTTTCTAATTATTTTTGAACACTCATTTTAAAAGAAAATGAAATAAAATAGCGAAGGGATATGAATCTTTCTAGTGGCCGAGTGCTTAAAACGTTCGTTTTCCGACCATGCGATACGGGTTCAAATCTCTTCATGGTTGATTTATCAGGAAGTCCGAATATAAACAGTGTGAATTAATATTTATATACGCCATAATAATTTTCTTTGTAAAACGTGTCCACGGGCAGATCTGTGGAGACTAGTTAAGAACGTGATTTTTAAGTTAATATTTACAATAGACATATAATGTAACTCAATCATTACATGTAGCTCAGTGGTAGAGCGCTCGCTTTGCATGCGAGAGGCCCCGGGTTCAATCCCCGGCATCTCCACATAATCGTTTTTTTTTTCTATTTAACTTAAAAATAAATTTAGCAAATGCTGTTCATATATTGTCCACATCTTTGCTGTGGGTGTTACAACTTTATTACGTGTATATAGACCTGCGTAATATACAAGAATTGATGCAATGGACACTTTATTTAAGTTTGGACTCAGTGGCACCAGGCAAGCAATAGCTAACCACTACTAAATAATAGTAACTAGACGATATCCCTAGACATAATAATAAGTGGAACGAGTGACAGATAAAGTAAGTTACTGTTATGGTAATTTACCCACGGACGCATGGACTCTCTCAGGTATAAATAGGAGCAGGTACTGCCTTTTGCAGGGTGAAGTTTCCAGCAGTCAACTCTGACAGTTGGACCGAACAATCTTGCTGTAACACTCTCGTTTGTATATATTAGGTTGGTGCAAAACAATGTCGTTTTCTCACATAGTAACATATGTGAGAAAACGACATTATTTTTGCACCAACCTAATATTTGTATTACTGTTTCTGTTAATATATTTGTTTAACTCAATTCCTCTCTATGTGTCTTTATTTCTGGCCCTAACAAGGCCACAGCAGTTACCCAAATCGGTACACTTGATGAAGGCAGGAGGTCACAAAGGCCGAAACGTGATAGCAACAAGAAAGCTGACGACAGCTGTCCAAATATAGTGTTAATAATGATAACTCCTCATTACAGAAATTCAGATAGAAATATATACGGACAGTTCCCCTAAAATGTACTCACTGTTTAAATGAGAGTAAATGTACTCTTTATTGACTTACAAACAAGACTAACGGTTAAACTTTACAAAATGTCCATCATGTACCCTAGACAATCTCTGTGATTTTGAGGAGGCTGGTGATATTAAAGACTAAAATTAGTCTCATAGACTTAATAGTAAATATATATAGAGGGTTTAGACGATTTATATTCTAACTGTTGTCCTCATCTTTGTTGTTGTTATGACAACATTTCGGCCGTTGTGTCCTCCGGTCTTCCTCAAGTGTAGATCGATCTGGGTTAGCTAAAAAGTATTCTGAACTGAACCTTGTGGATAAAAGTATTAGTTTGTGAATATGGGGACATAACGGTTGTGTGTTCAATCCTTTGGTCGGACCGTGTACACTCACACTCAATGGAAACGTTCGAGCAACAACTGACCAACACTAAATAAACCCCGTAGATTAAATAAAGGGTTCAGTTTAGAATCCTCCGATTATTACCCAGTTCGATATATACCTAAGGAAGGCCGGAGCTGGGGTCAATAGCGCTACTATAAATAGTGTAAATGTTGATAACTCCACATCCCAGAAATTCAGACAAAAATCCAGTACCAATACTAGCAGCAATCCTCCCTGCATACAGCTATAAAACGAATTCAGTATCTATACAAAAGCACGAGTTCCAGTCAAGTCTATTACATTCACTTACGTGCTAATAACCGAGCCATGGCAACTGCTCTACCGCAGAAAGAAATGGCAACCTGCGAGAAAAACCTCTGCCTCGTCAGTCATGTATCGAAAGATACATGATCGCCTATGCGTGTATCACGCATGGCACATAAATAACTGACCCTTGGGAAAATTATGGACCCTCTTCTCCCCCACCAGCTACGGGTAAATAGCTGAAAATACTGTGTTCTGTAGCCTTGGATCGCAACTGGTCTAACGCATAAAGAAATGGCAACCTACTGCGGGAAACAAATCTGCTTCGTCAATCACGTTTCGAAAGATACATGACCGCTAAAGCGTGTATCACGCATGGCATATAACTGACTGACTCTTGGGAAGATATGAATCCTATTCTTCTTCCCACTCCCAGCTATGGGTAAATAGCAGGACATACTCTGTTCTGTAGCCTTGGATGGCAACTAGTCTACTACATAAAGAAATGGCAACCTGCGAGAAATACATCTGCCTCGTCAGTCATGTATCGAAAAATACATGATCGCCTAAGCGTGTATCACGCATGGCACATTACTGACTGACCCTTGGGAAAGATATGTATCCTCTCCTTCCCCCAGCTATGGGTAAATAGCTGGACATACGGTGTTCTGTAGCCTTGGATGGCAACTCGTCTACCGCAGAAAGAAATGGCAACGTACTGCGGGAAAAAATCTGCCTCTTCTTGAATCCCATCCACTTCTTCATAGAAATCATAAAACAATGTCAAGCCCTTTAATGTCAACACATTAATAACACCAACTTTTCTATTATTGCATCTACTATACCTAGATTTTAAAAAAAAAAGGAAAGAGAGAGATTTAAAAAAACACCAAATCCAAACATTGCACCATGACAAGTGTATTAACAAGGCACAAAACTGCAGAAGTTGAAATCCTTAATGAGGATATTAGATCTAAGCAATGTCAAATGTCCTACATCTATTGCAAGGAAAGTTGGCTCACTGTGTTGTGCTAGAAAACTTTTCTTGTCAGAATCCATCTTGCACATTTACAAATCTACCCATCGTCCATGCATTGGATACTGCTACCATATCTGGTCTGGTGCTCCTGCTGTACATCTTGAGATCCTTGACAAAATCCAATGTAATCATTCCTGACTAGGCCTCTTGACTTCAGTCACTTTCTCACCGGCATAACGTCGCTTCACTTTGTCTTTTCTACAAATATTTTCTTGGTAACTGCTCTGACGAGCTTCCCCCACCCCCGGTTCCTTGACTCCATGAATATATATATATATATATATATATATATATATATATATATATGCTTACGCACAGAATATATTATAAAAATGAGCTCACATGCACACATATCTCCGCTGACTTGAAGTGGAGCGACTACATCGAATCAAGAGCTGCATCTATTGCAAGGATATTTGGATTGCTGCGTTGTACCAGATTTTTTCCCTTCTGAACCCATCTTTCACATCTGCAAATCTACCACTTGTCCATGCATTGGATACTGGTGCCATATGTGGTCTGGTGTTCCTGCTGTACATCTTGAGATTCTTGACAAAATCCAATGTAATCATTCCTGACCAGGCCTCTTGACTTCAGTCACTTTCTCACCGGCATAACATCGCTTCACTTTGTCTTTTCTGCAAATATTTTCTTGGTAACTGCTCTGACGAGCTTCCCCCACCCCCGGTTCCTTGACTCCATGAATTTAAGCTTACTACTAGATTCACTTCTACGTAAAGTAGGGTCTGTAATGTAATCAACCCTGACCAGGCACCTCGGTTTCAGTCACTGTCTCACTGACATGGCTTCCCTCTGTCTTTGCTACAAATATTTTCATGGCAACTGCTTTGACGAACATTTTTTTTTTTACTTGGAGTCCCGACTACATGGATTGAAGCTCGCTACTAGATTGGCCATTATGTCTCAACGTTTTACTGTTGAAATAGTTAAATGTAACCGTCATTCCTACTCCAATAGATTTTTCTCGCACTTCCCACCTGTGGAACTCCCTTCCAATTTCTTGTTTCTCTGATAACTACAATCTTCAAAGATTTAAATTCTACGCCAGTAGCCATCTTGTATCTTCTTGAACCCTGCTCCTTTTTATCCTTTCTTCAATCATCCCTATTCACAGTCTTCTCATTCTCATTCACTTTCACACCCTTTACCCCCCACCTTCGTCCTAGTGGCATTACTGCCTTCCGTGGGAGGAGTGAAACAATAAAAAAAAGTCAAAATTTACTGCATTTTCTAAACAAGTGTTCTTAACTCAATCAATATTTTGCACACACGCCGCACACACACTCGGGAATCGTGTTTTCTCAGTGAACTGTGGGAAGAAGATAAGATGTGAGATTTGCGACACTCGTCTCTCAAAGTGCTCATAAAATTGACAGCATATTCTCTAAGAAATTTATGAAAATCCTTGACAAGATCTTTCACGCCCATGCAAGAAAATATCTTAGATCTGTTGTCGCTAATATATTGTTTCTTCTGGGCGTCTCGTCGCTGTGTCATGTCTTTTCATTAATTGAGCTAAATCGGGCATTCAGGAGTCTAACACGCCATCCTTCACGGTATACCGCATCCAAGTCTGAAGGTCATTAGGGTAGCATCCTGTACCTCTTCATAGTTGGTCAATATAGATAGGTATCTGCTGGGCGACCAATCCGTAGATCACTCGAAAGTATTTGAAGGCAGCTTTTCTTATGGGATGTTCCATCGGAAGGTAAGAGAATTTGGCTGGCCAGAGCCTGTTTGAAAGTGTCGCAGACAGCGTGATTTCTTATTGCCTTGACAGTGTTTGGAATTTAGAATTGTCCGTCTTCTCAATTGGATAATTCCGTAACTAGACGACACAGTGTCTAACTTGCAATTTAATCTATGGTATTACTATGGTTTCGGGCCTTTGGGAAGAGCATTAAACTGGGCAGAAATTTGCCCTCTCTCCCCTCTCTCCCCTCTCTCCCCTCCCACCTCTCGGGTTTGAATTCCACGATGATCCACCTGTCAACGATTTGTCGTCTATATAATTATCGGCCTGGTGAAGGTGAAATGTCTAAAAAGGATGCCAACGAGAGACGAAATTGTTCAGAAGCAGTCAGTGATTGCGCTAGCAAGAAGTTACAAGTCAGCGTGCCCGAGGGTTTTAACATAATGACCTTGTTCCAATTATTGATCGTACAAGGTTATTCGCTCTCTCCGAGAAACTGTAACTAAATTCCGATCAGCATAGTTGTAACCCACTTTTTGGTTGTTGAACACAAAAAACAAAATGTGCCTGATCCGGGGTCGTCCAAAGGGATTGGCTAGTCACTTTAACAGACTGTGATACTCGAATACGAGAGGCCGATTTAAATTTTTTTTTAATCGGTATCACTTCATGCAAGGCAATAAAGCCACTAAGACACAAGGGGTGTGGAATAATAAAGAAAAACAACATTAATAATGAGCGGGAAAGGGAAAGAGTAATCAGGAGGACTCTAGATAGCGATTGACATCGCATTTAAATTTTTGCAGATTAAAATTGGCTGGAAAGCATGGAACCAGAAAGAAGTTCCACAAGCGAGAAGTGCGAGAAAAGAAACTGTAAGCATAGAACTTACGGTTACACGGAACCAGCTGAACTGTAAATTGATGAGATCTCGATGCCAGTCTGCGCTTAAATTCATAAAAGTCTAGGTAACACAGCGAAGAGCTCATCCGAACAATTAGCATGGAAATATTTCTAGAAAAGGCACACGGAGATAACGTTACAGATTTGAGGAGAGAGCGAATTATCTGACGTTGTCTACAGTCTGAACAAAGCCAGCACGCTCATCCCCTCGGTCACGATGACTTGTGACTTCATGCTAGCACAATCATCAATGGCTCCCAAATAGTTTCGTCAACCCATATTTCACTCCCAAGGTTTGGACTTTCAGACACTTTCCAAGGATGCCGCTCACTGAATCATTATAATATAGATTCAGTTTCCGAATGCTTTCTGGATAGAGTTCCTGTAACATATGTTACATTTGTAGGTCAGATACTACTAGTCTCGTCTGGCTGCTCTGTTCCGAGTATGTCTCTCTACAATAGAGGCTAGACAATCCCTACTGCAGATGCCTGCTCAGGCACGTATATGCTTGTTCAACACCCACAGAGGCCACTTATGGATTCCAATAAAACTTTGCTTTTTAATTGGTATCACTCCACGCAAGGATATAAAGCCACTAAGACACAATGGGTTACAGAGTGTGAAATAATAAAGAACATAAATATTAATAGTGGGCGGGAAGAGGAAAGAGTAATGAGGAGGACAGTAGATAGCGACTGACATTGCATTTAAATTTTTGAATATTAAAATTGGCTGGAAAGCCTGGAGCCAAAAGAGAGTTCCAGAAGAAAGGCAGTAAAGCCACTAAGACACAAGGGGTTACAGGGTGTGGAATAATAAGGAAAAGAAACAATAATAATGGAGAAAATATTAATCAGGAGGACAGTAGATAGCGATTGACATTGCATTTAAGTTTTTGCAGATTAAAGTTGGCTGGAAAGCATGGAGTCGAGAGGGAGTTAAACAAGCGAGAAGTGCGAGAAAAGAAACTGTAAGCATAGAACTTACGGTTAAATTTAACCAAGCCAACTGTCAATTGATGAGATCTCGACGCCAGTAGAGAACTGCGCTTAAATTCAAGAAGTCTAGTTACCATAGCGAAGAGCTCCTCCGAACAATTGCCATGAAAATACTTATAGAAAAGGCACAGAGAGGCAATGGTGGGGAAAGAAACATTAGCCGAACTGCCAGATCTGGACTAATAATATTGCCGATTCTTTTTTGTATATTATCAAGGAGCTCAAGGTAAATAGCAGGGGCACCGGACCCTATGTGGCGGCAATATTCTAAGCATGGACGAATGGTATATTTATAGATATGTAGGATAGATTCTGGAGAGAAGAATTGTCCCACACGACACAGTGAACCAACTTTCTTGGCAGCTGTTCCCGCCCAATGGAAGTCATCGTCTGTTGTTCCAGTTTTCATGAACTCTGGTGAACAGTCCAACTCTTCCAACTATAGGCTTACTAGCAGCATGGCCCGGCGTTGCCCGTGCTTGATTCAAACAACAATCACTATCATTTGACTTAAAATATTTTTGCCCTTCCTTGCCTTTAAAGGAGTGTCCTTTGCCGTGCTGATGTTGCTACATGCCTTACTTCTGCGAATTTTTTCTAAGCTCTATACTAAACATTAAATCTGTTACGAAAAAAGAACTAAACAAAATGAACACAAAACGATCAGCTTTAAAAAAGGACTCATAACTGGAAAACCCGAATGAAAAAAGAATGTTAACAACAAATACTTTTTCACACCCAACCCAGTTCTGCGGAATCAGAATCAACGTTGAGTTTAAGCAAGCGAATGAGCGAATTGGAGTAAAGTGCCATGCAGATTTAATTTTTTCCAACTTGTGACCAATGCTGCTATTGATATTTTTGCATGCTAGCATGCTACTTAACATTCGTGTCAGTCACCTGCTAGCTCTCACGCTGGCCAATAGAATCTTTCTGCCTATTCGTGGCAGCCAGCTATAGGCTCATACTCTGGCCAGTAGAACGTGACCGCAAACTACATGAAAACTGTCGTAGAAGCATGAAAAATCGATTATTTCCACTATCGATGGGAGTTGGGAAATGTAAAGTCGGTCTTGGCTTTCCACTAAGTTGGAGCATGTGCCTGTTAAATTTGATGTAAATCCGTCGAAAATTGCGGCCGTGCATTCGTTACATACACACACACATCCTGCCTTTTATAGGTAGAGATTAGTCTTTCGCTCTCTCTCTCTCTCTCTCTCTCTCTCTCTCTCTCTCTCTTTGGGAAACTCTTGAGACCCTAATCAATGCTAAATTGGTCCAGCATCTCTCATTGTAGGGTCTTTTCTCAGGCAAGTAACATGACTTTTCGTTTCAGCTGCTCATGCAGTAATGATAATTGCAAAAAGAGTTTATTATGCTCTAGATAAAAACGGTGAGGCCGGGGGTTCTATAGCATTGGATATCTCGAAAGCCTTTGACAGGGTTTGGTATACAGATCTTCTTCATAAGCGGAAAAGTTACCAGGCACATTTCTGAACTGAAAAATGAATGTTATCCTGAACGGCTACTCGTCTACATCCTTTGGTACTATTCTGTAGCTAAATGGTATACCACGTCAGTTCAAATGACGGTTTCCGTATAGGAATCCAGGTTCGATTCCTGTCGGAGAACCCATATTTTCTATGGAATTTTCTCGAACATTCAGGCCGGTATATGTAATTAATACTGTTTATTAAAAAAAGACCATTTACTTAAATGTGTCTATGAAAATAACGTATGAACAAAAATATATTAAATAATTGTTGTATGTAATCCATTTCATAATATGTTGTCAATGTTTACGTTAAGATACGTTTTGTGAGCAGATAAGATCGTTCGGGAAAGGTGCATCGAAGATTTGTTGTTCATAAACAGTAATTTGGACTTGGCTAACCAGACGCTTTCTCTGTAGCTGAGTGGTATAGCACGTCAGATCAATTGACGATTACGTATGGGATACGTATAGGATACGTATGGTTCGATTCCTCTCGGAGAACGCATATTTTCTATGAAATTTCTCGGAGATTCAGGCCGGTAAATGAAATTGATACTGTGTATTTAAAAACAGAGCACTTACTTAAATAAATTTTATCTATTAGAAATAACGCGTAAACAGAAAAAAAAATATATATATCTGAAATTTTTTTCGGTCATAATTTTGTAAAAGCGGCGTCGAGCGAAAACATCAAATTCCTTGCTGCAACCATTCATTTCAGACTATACATAGTCTCTCTCTCTCTCTCTCTCTCTCTCTCACGCACACACACACACATGCACTCGCACCATCACAATTATTTTCCAATCGGGCAAATATTTTTCAGCTTCATGGTGTATGTATTTTAAAACATATTTTAACATTGTAATGATCAGAAAAAATGAATTCAAAGTCTAGGTTTAAGGCTGTCTGAGCTCGTCAGCCGCCAAACAGGGAAAGGTAATACAGTTTCGGTAGCTAAGGCGGTACTGCCACCCCTGGCGCCACCAGCAGCTTTTGCCACCAGACAGACTACTGTTTTGTATACGTGTCAGTCTCTTACAATTTTTTTACAACTGCAAGTGAGCAAGTAAGATTTATAACGTTGTGTTAAAATAAAGAACGCGTACGCGGCGACCTTTATTATTGACGTAGAATGGAAAGTAAACAGATGTGTTTCACGTCGGAAGTAGCATTGTGTTGCGAGCATGGTTTTATTTAACTATATATATATATATATATATATGTATGTGTGTGTGTGTGTGTGTGTGTGTGTGTGTGTGTGTGTGTGTGTGTGTGTGTGTGTGTGTATATATATATATATATATATATATATATATATAGGAAAAAGAGCTCTTGAAAAAAGAATGGAATCAATTATCAAATTTATACTTTGAGAAACTTCTGCAACGAATGCCAAATATTTGTGCTGCAGTAATAAAAGCTAAAGGAGGATTTCTTGACGAGAGCAAAATTTAATCATAAAATGCTTTTTCTTTGTCACAATAAAAAAATGCCTCACTATTTTTTAACCATGTATAATAATTTTCTCGTTTTTTAAAGTACAAAGCAACTACATTTTCGGCCAAGTTAAAAAATAACCAGTTCCGTCTTAAACGTTTGGACTGTATTTTGTATGAGTGTCGGTTTGTAAACAGTGACTATTACTGCTAATAATGCAAGAGTATTCGGTAAAGCGAATTGACTTCTCTCAGCTACTGTGTTTATCTAAAAATAAATACGCTTAAATTCAGCTTCATCCCTGCCGTGCGCCAACGGCTTAGCGGTAGAATTTCTGAATGACGGTTTTCGATCCTAGCAAGCGGACGTCTACCCACAATGATGAGAATTAACACAACGAAACAGTCTTTCTATATATATATATATATATATATATATATATATATAGTTGCTCTCACCCTCCTTTAAACTGCGCATTCGAGGACTTGCTAAGAGTAGGGGTTTTAGTAGGAATTTAATTTCACGAGCGGTCTCTTGCCGCTTGTCTACAAACTTCTAATATAGTGCGATGAGACTTAAATTCTGAGTTTCATTCTCCTAGACTGGATGCCGGCCAAGGCTCTATGACCCAGTTCGTCCTCGCAATTTACCCACAGAATGGGGTGAAGAGATGGATTCATACTTTTCCGGTGGGTATTAGCACGTAAGTGAATGTAATGGATTCGCCTGGAATTCGAACTCGGCTCTTCAGTTCCTCAGTCCGAGCCGCTAACTATTAATCTGCCGTGAATATTAACTTATTCCTTCTTCTGTCCAAATCGCAAGAAACACACACGCACGTACTATACACAACACTATACACACACACACACTATACACAAAACCATGATCACAAACACACACGCGCGCACTCTATACACAAGACCACACACACACACACAATACACAAGACCACACACACACACAAGACACAACGCCCACTATACGCAACAACACTCACACCCAATGCACAACATGCACACACGCACATACACTATACACACCACCACACACACAATACACAAGACCACACACACAAGACACAACCCTCCACACACACAATACACAACACTACACACACACTATACACAACACCACACACAGACACACCAAAGCACAGTATACAAAACATACGCACACGCATTATATACAAAGGCCCAAATGCACACACACGAACTACACAACGACACACACACACACACACGCACTCCGACTATACACAACAACACACAGACACAATGAGCAACACACACACACACACACATACAATATACACCACACACACACACACCGAACACATACAGATACTCACACACTCCCGCACACACTATATAAAACACACATACACATACTATACACAACAGCCCAAATACGCAAACACGTACACACTATAGACAGCATACTCACTATACACCACGCAACACACACACACACGAGGGCAGATTTTTTTCACGAGGTCAGATCTTTTTGCTCGCCTTAATGATTTTTTAAAAAATTCATTTTTACCATTATGATGAAGAGAAAATTTAATTCAAAACCAAGTTTTAAAATCTATGAAAATGAAACAAAAATGTAGTCCTCGACAAAACGTATTAAAATCATTTGAGATTTTTTGAGAGTATATTTTATAGTTTAGCTAGGAATTTGTTCGCCTTTTTGTGGGTGGGTTTAGGGAGAGGCGACTGATTGGGCTGGAAATTCTGGACCCTGTAATCACGTGGCTCAATTGATAACCACGTATATTTATTTATTTATTTATTTTTGTTTTCGTTTCTTTTTTACGCGCAACATTCTTCTGAACACTTTCAGCCAAATTTATTTACGTCAACATTTTAGATTAGGAAGATAAACCAAAATTATAAAAAATACTAAATTAAAACAATTCGAGATTATTTTATTTTTGACGGTTCGTGTCACGACTTTTAGGCCAACAGAAATCAAAGCACGAATGACGTTCGTAGAGATTTTTAATCCTTTGAAACAGATACAGTTGCCAGTTGGACTACTTGGGTTCAGCCCGACTAGACCGATCCGATGAGTGACCACAGATATACACGTACATATATACGTACATACATACATACATACAGTAGCGAATCTACTTTGCAACTAATGAAGCCGAAACTTCAGAATCCCTAATTCCATAGGGGTCCCTGAAGATGATTTTTTAATGAGTAAATTTTATGACAAAATCGATGTTTTTTTTTTGTTTCAGTTAGTGTCTGTTATTAAATATATATATTAAATATTATGGATGAACAATTCAAGTAGAGAAAATACAATGTATCTAAATACATTACATTATTCGGTCTATTGTCCTCATCTTTGTTGCCATATTCATTACAACGTTTCGGCCGTTGTACGCTCCGGACTTCTTCAGGTGGTTGGAATGTCGAACTTAACCCTTTATTTCGCTCACTGGGGTAGACTGTTCTAGTTCCACGTCCCATGTTTAATGGATATCAGTTATCAGTTATCTCCAGAATGAGGTCAAATTCTGCAAATAATCTTCATTCTTTATTAATATTTGTGCTTAGTTTAATTTGTAACTTATATAAACTAGGGAAAAAAATATTGATAAGTTAGCAAGAGTCCAAAAATCAAATCCTGGGGGTGCAATCTGACTTGTCCCGAGAGCTTTGGGGTAGTAACCAACATCTCAGTGCACGCACGCACACACAAGCACACGCACACACACACACACACATACACACACACACACACATATATATATATATATATATATATATATATATATATATATATGTATGTATACGTCATTCGAAGACAGTACTCTTTGGCTGTATCACAGTTCCTCAGTGCGACTAGACATCCGAATGTCGCAAGCTAGGATCGAGACACAAGCAATTTGGCGTCAGTCAGAGTTTCTACCACTGAGATATCTTTACTCGGCAGAGTTAAGCAGCTAAATCTAGCATAATGTTTATACAAATGTAAACAAAATGCCAATCAGCCTAAGTGCTCCATTCATTTTACTGAAGAGCTTTGCATTAGCGCAGGTGGCTGTTATTTATAGAATTAGCTTATCACCACTCAATTGAAATATATTTTCAATCTCTAAATTATGTCAATTAGCCGACAGTACTGTTTCGCTGTATCAGAGTTCCTCAGTTATTATGTTGGTCAAAAAATAATGTCGTTTTCTCACATAAAGTTAAACGTCAAAAAACGACATCATTTTTGCACCAACCTAATATATACATATATATAGTGGTGGATCTAATATGAAACTAAGGCTCCTAATCTCGATGGGCTCTCTCTAGAATTCGGGGCCCTGAAGCAAATTTTTCAGTGGATTTTTTTTTAACAAAATCGATGTTTTTTTTTAATGTGTTTGTTATCAAAATAAAGTCATTTTAGTGAGAGAATAATCAGCGAACCAGTTGAACTAGCTAAGGTTAACCTTAAAAATATGTTCTAATACACATTTCATATGGCCTCAGTATTCCCTGTAATTGGTCAAAATTTCCTTGTGGGATGCCAAACCCAACAGCTTTACGGAATCGTCGAGCTCGCTGGAATCTATTCATTGTCTACATTTTGACAATTGGATCCTCCAATTGTTGCTGATTGCGAAGGGTCCCCATACCTTTTCAAGCTTCGGATCCACCCAAAAGTAGCTGCACCATTTTACATATATATATATATATATATATATATATATATATATATATATATATATTGTGTGTATTTAGGCAGCATCTTTTCATTCACACACGTTTCATTAAATAATATAGACAAGTGTTGTCTATTTATTTTATGTAAATTTTTTTGCTACGAAAAAAAATTACATAAAATAAACAACACTTGTCTATATTATTTAATGAAACGTATATATATATATATATATATATATATATATATATATATATATATATTATAAATATATATACAGGACCCATATATATCCCCCGATTGGTAGCGATTGCGTATTCTATGCAAAATATATCGACGATATATTCTTTGTATACACGGGCAGTGATGACAAACTTACCCAATTCCTCATGACCCTAAACACAGTACACGAGTCAATTAAGTTTGACTATGGACATTCCACAAGATTTATAAACATTCATATATATATATATATATATATATATATATATATATATATATATATATATATATATATTCCAGGATCATTTTCCAAATTATTCAACATGGACTTCGCCCTCTCTAACATTCTAACTTTCTGTCCTGGAGTTAAAAGGCGCCTCAGAGGTTTCACTTACGATTTCATTTACAAGTCTTTTTTTTTACTGCTCTTTGGACTGTCATAGCTGAAACTATTCTTGAATTGAGTTGGTTCTGTTCTAATTAATCTATTAACTCTAAGTTGAAATGATGATCCGTCTTGCTATTGTGATCTTCTGATCCAGTTTTCCTCTCTACTGTTCCTCTTTTTTAAAACATATTCACCGTTTTTCTTTTTTCTTTTTTTTTTATGGGTCTGGAATCGACTTTGAAGATGCAAGCCAGACTTTGAACGTTGGTTTCTTTTCTGAAGGCCTGAATGATCTTTTTCCTCTCAACATTGCTCAGTGGGTCTGAACCAAAATGATTTTAACCTGTTCTCTTTCTAGCTGAATAAGACAAAGGGTTTTCATTGATGCTTACGATAAATGGTGTCAAGATGGCTAAACGTCTTGTCGGAAAACCTGTAAAAAATAAACTCAATTAGTTTTGTGATTTTTAGATATGAAACATTTTGTGGGATGGATTACTTATGATGTAACACGATTTGGACAATTTTGTTGTTACACCCGGTATATATATATATATATATATATATATATATATATATATATATATATATATATATATATATTCATATGAGATATGAGGAAATATACTCTTAAGATGTGCTATATTTATGGAATAAAGTGCTCAATATCAGAGGTGGATCGTGTGTAAATATAAAAGTGAACACTGAATTCAACACTTAGAGGCGACAGGCTGTTTCATGCTAGACGCAATCGTCACGCCATATATATATATATATATATATATATATATATATATATATATATATATGTGTGTGTGTGTGTGTGTGTGTGTGTGCTCCTGAAAAACTCTTTCTGTTGAGCTCTCTGGGGAAGAAGTGTAAGTTTGTAAACAGTGACTATTACTGCTCCTAATGCAGTACTATTTGATAAAAACGAATCGAGTTCTCTCAGTCAATAGCTTGTTCATCTAAAAATAAATACGCTTAATTTCACCTTCATCCAACGGGTTAGGGGTAGATTCTCCGACTGACACTATTTCAACATAGTTTCGATTCGATTCGATTAAAGAAATTTTTGATAATTTTCTAACATTTCCTCTACAAGCATTCGTAAATAAGACTGTAAAGCCAAAGTACCTAAAATTCAATAAAATTAGATTAGATTTCTTAGAATATTTTCTTCAATCTTTATGATTGCTGAGTAGTTATACAATTATATAAAAAGGAGCTGAAGTCGATTTTTCAGTTATATTCCCCTTACTTAAATTTCTCAGACTTCAAGCTGACAATAAATCCTCCAACTTGTCAGAAAAAAAAAACAACACTCGCTTCGTGTTAAAATATGATTTTTTAGGGGATATTTTAATTTAAAGCAGTGTTTTCGCGACACCAAGTATTAACCAACTACCCTGAAAATAGACCCGTTGTCATTGCAAGAGATGCAATGTCGCCCAACACGCGTTCTATTACCCCAGTGCTTGCGTGGCGCATCCCCTTAAATATTAGGCGTTTGTGAAGTAACATAGAAACTGAAATTTCGCGATCGCAGCATTTCGTGGACCCATTTGGGATCACGATCCATAGTTTAAGAAGCGCTGATTTAAAGTAATTTACACTCGTTTCAATTCAGATTAATTAAACATTAAATGAACTAATCTCCCTAAATAAAATTTCAGAAAAGTATATTTTTATTTTTGAATCTCTCTATGTGGACGGATTTATAGGCTTTGCTTGTAAGCAGAAAACATATTCCCATAAATTTAATTTCCGTTTGAAATTATTGTCAAGCCGCTAGGCACAGGTTGACTTTAACTTTGCCACGCATGCACATTAAATCATAACGTTCTCGCCCACTGCCGTTGTTTAAATCAGTACTTGGAAGGAAAGTGTATAGAGTGTGGGCGTCTCACCACACCACAAAGTAACCATAGTTTGTGTCGCAGTTTTTGGCCAAGGACAACATTCCCTATGTCCGGTAACTAGCATATCCCCCAGATTTCGCCCCTTTCGATTTTTCTCCCCCCCCAATAATCAAATCAGAAAGTAACAAAATTTGTATAAGTCTAGTTAATTCTAGAGAATGCTATGAGGCATTTGCGCGTTATCCCCTCCTCCACAAAAGGAGTTCCAGGATTCCTCCCATCAATGGAAACGACACTGGATAAATATGGGGGGCTTCAGAAAAGGTCTACTTCGAAGGAGATTAAATGGCGAATTGATATGTGCTGTAGTTTTCTTGTTATATTAGGTTGGTGCAAAAATAATGACGTAATAATGTCGTTTTTGACGTTCAAAAATACGTCAAAAAACGATATTATTACGTCATTATTTTTGCACCAACCTAATAACACCAGTCCCGATACTATTTGATCAGTTCTGCTATTAGCTTGGAAGTAAAACTAAAATAAAAGCATCCAGTAATAGCTGCCATTTATTAAAATGCATTTTACGCTTAAGTATCCCCTTTTTTATAATAATAGCAATGGATAGCAGTACGGATTGAGGAATTGGAGAGTAGAGTTCGAATTCCAGTCGAACCCATTACATTCACTTACAAGCTAATATCCTTGGGAAAGGTATGAATCCTCTTCTCCCTCCAGCGATGGGTAAATAGCAAGACAGATCGTGTTCTATAGCCTTCGGTGACAACTGGTCTAGGAGAAGGAAAACCTGATCCTCCAGGTTGGGGGTTGTGCAGTAGGTTATTGTCCCATTACCAGATACCTTTTGTGAGGAGGCACGGTGGAGTCATGGATAGTGGCTTGGATTGAGGAATCGGAGAGCAGAGTTCGAATTCCAGTTGAATCTATTACATTCAATTACTTGCTAATACCCTTGGGAAAGGTTTAAATCTTCTTCTCCCCCCAGCTATGGGTAAAATAGCAAGACATACCGGGTTCTATAGTCTTGGATGACAACTGGTCCACCACAGAAAGAAATAGCAACCTACTGCGGGAAAAATATGCCTCGTTCGTCATGTAGCGAAAGTTACGTGATCAACTAATCGTGTATCACGCATGGCACATAACTGACTGACCCTTGGGAAAGGTATGAATCCTCTTCACCCCCCCCCCCGCCATTTATGGGTAAATATCAGGACAGGCTTGGATGGCAACTGATACCCCGCAGAAAAAAATGGCAACCTACTGCGGGAAAAATATGCCTTGTCAGTCATGTATCGAAAGATACATGATCGCTTAAGCGTGTATCACGCATGGCACATAATCGACTGACCCTTGGGAAAGGTATGAATCCTCTCCCCAGCTTTGGGCAAATAGCAAGAATGACTGGGTTCTATAGCCTTGCATGGGAACAGCTCTACCGCAGAAAGAAATGGCAACCTACTGCGAGAAAAATATGTCTCGTTAGTCCTATACCGAAAGATACATGGTCGCCTAAGCGTGTATCATGCTCGGCACATGACTGCCTGACTGATCGCCTTTTTCTGATTTTCAGGTACCTACGCAAAAATATTCCATCGAAAAACTGTTTTCGAATATTTCGTAAATGCTTACTTAAGAAATTGTGTAAAAACTCCGCACACAGATAATATATATATATATATATATATATATATATATATATATATATATATATATGTTTGTGTGTGCGTGTGTGTGTATGTGTGTGTGTGTTGTGTACAAGCAGCCATTCATATCTCGAAAATATTTGGTAACCAAACTCCTCGTAAATATTGCCGCCCGACTTCATCTCCCGACACCCACCTTTCCATACCCGACCCTCTGCGTTTCCCCCACACCACAAATGTCTTTGTTTTTGTGACCACCTCTCACCGTTTTCTCCCCACCTTTCTCCTGTCCTCCGCTCCTACCAGCACCACACCCAGTAAGCTCGTCAGCTTATCTCCCACCCTTTCACTCACCATTCCGAGGTGGCAGCGATCCTTTGAAAACGATAGCCTTCAACTCTGCTATCTCAACGAGACCATCGATCGTCCGGTTTCAAATCGGCCTGATTAGGGCGACATACGAAAAATACGTTCCAGTCTATACTGCACCATCATTTCTCGTGTAGTCGCTTCAATAAAATCGAGACATTCTGCCCAGCGGAGCGAATTTCATAATCTGACGAGCGATTTACAAACTTTACCTTGTGTTATTACAAGAAATCAACCGGCAGCACCAGCTCACAATTCTTCAGGGTTGTATCACAGAATTCATAAATACACGTTGTTACGCTTCCATACTTCTGTTAAAACACATTGATCATTTTGGTATTAAAAAGAAAATACTCACTACGTCTGAAATAGTCTCAATCTTGCGTTTCTACACTGTATAATAAATGGATGTTCAAATTACCTAAAAAGCTCGGATCTTGTTTATTTTTAATTGAAGGTGTTGAAAATATGGCGGAGAAATCCAAAGGAACATTTTAATAGTGAAAGATGACTTCTAAAAGTTAGGTGTTAACAAAGAAGAGAGTTTCGTTTGGAACGAAGAAAAAAAAGTGGTTTACTGCGATGTAATGTCAATATTCATATATGTTAGCGAATGGTAGAGAATTCTATGAAAGAATAAGAGGAAACTTGAAGCAATAGAAACAAAGAAAAGAGTGCTGAAACATTAGTTAAGATCAGACTTCTTTCAGGTGGAGAATGCTAGAATTCTTTTACATATTAATGGAGGCCTTAAAGCAATAGAAATGAAGAAAGCCGTGCTGAACTGCTACGTAATATCAATCTTCATATCTGGCGGTGAATGCTGGAGAATTCTCTTATGTATAAAGGGAAGACTTGAAGCAACAGAAACAAAGAAAAATTGCTGAACTACCATGTAATAATAATCATATATTTCAGCGAATTCTGGAGAATTCTCTCAGAGACGGAGAGCGGATATTAAGCAACAGAAACAAAAACAAAAAAAGATTGCTGAACTGCCATGCAATAATAATCTTTAAATCTGGCAAGAATTCTAGCACTGAAAAAAAAAGGAAACTTGAAACGACAGAAACAAAGAAACTGAACTGTTATTTAAAATCCATCTTAAATATATGGCAGCGAATGCTGGACAATTCTCTTACATATGAATGGGAGACTTGAAGCAATAGAGACAAAGCAGTGTTGAAGAGTTATGTAATGGCAATCTTCATTTATAAGCAGTATATATTTTCTGACAGATGAAGAAGAGGCTTGAGGCAAACGCGATGTGGTTCTAAAAATGAATGTTTAGCATACCATGGATTGAACATGTGAGAACATAATTCTAAAAATTAAAAAAGAAAGGACACATAGTTTGAATCGAAAAGGAAGACAGTTAAAATTTCTGGAAGTCATAATGAGGGAAGAGGGCTTGGAGAATTTGATACACTCCGGACATATTGAAGGCAAAGGGGAAACTGAGTAACCTCTTGAACAAGCTCGTCTAAATCTATAGCAGAACGGAGAGTCGGGGATTTTACAAAGGTAAATATTATTGAAGGCTACAAAAAAATTGGTGGCTGTTGAAAGCCATGATCGCCATTATCCTACATAGAAGAAGAAGAAGAAGGGGAGGAAGAGGAGGAGAAGGAGGATGAGAAGAAAAGGAGGAGGAGGAAGAAGAAGGAGGAGGAGGAAGAATAAGAAGGAGGAGGAAGAATAAGATGAAGAAGAAGAAGAAGAAGAAGAAGAAGAAGAAGAAGAAGAAGGGAGGAGGAGAAGAAGACGAAGGAGGAGGGGAGAAAAAGGAGGAGGAGAAGAAGAAGAGGGGAGGTGAATAAGGAGGAGGAAGGAGGAAGAAGGAGGAAGAAGGAGGAGGGAAGAAGAAGGGGAGAAGGAGGAGAAGGAGGAGAAGAAAAAGAAGGAGGAGGAGGTGAAGAAGAAGAGATGGAAGAAGGAGGAGGAGGGAAGAAGAAGAAGAAAAAGAACAACAAGAACAACAACAACAAAATAGGAAGAAGGCGGAGGAGGGGGAGAATGAGGAGGAGGAGGAGAAGAAGGAGGAAGAGGAGAATAATATTAATAATAATAATAATATGAAGAAGATGAAGAAGAAGAAGAAATAGAAAGAAGGAGAGGGAAAATAAGGGGAGGAGAAGAAGGCAGAGGAGAAGGAGAATGAAGAGGAGGAGGATAAAAAGAAGAAGAAGAAGAAGAAGAGGAAGCGTTGAAATGTCTTCCTTTCCAAACACCTAAATAATATTAGCATTATTATTAAAGTATCTACACGGGATGTAACCTTTATCGGCTCAACAAATGTAATCGGCGAGCCGAGTTCGAATTCCGGGCTCGTCTTGTTGCGCTCACTTTCGCTACAATCACCGAACTTAAGCATACATCCCACAATTAAAAATAACTGACATTGCTAAAAATAACTTGCTACAGATATATATAGATAGAGATAAATGTTATTCTTTTTTTTTTTTTTTGATATGTCAATGCAAGTTACGAAATTCTAACTGCATACCACTGCCATTAAACTCCAAAGATCGGGAAACCTGTATAACGAGGCCTACACTTCGAGATGCAGGTCGATGTCAAAAAGTCAAATACCTGGGAAACCGTTGCTGCAAATCGGCCTCCCTGGCGTAGGACTATTCGAGGTCGGACGAGACTTTCGGGTCCGACGATCAACATGTAGAGGATATGCGGTGCGCTGTCAGGAGGTCCCGACTCGCCCAGCTGCATCCTCCACCCACACTCCTGCACACGACTCTTCAGAATTAGGCTGGGCCTTCACAGCTATCTCCGCCGGCGCTACCAAATGCGAGAAAGGGAATAAGGAGATAAGATGAGCATCCCGATACTCGAATGCGAGCGGGTGCTGACGACGACTCAAGTTAGAAGGTTACTGAATCAGGTGTGTGATATGAATGCAAAATTAG
This sequence comes from Acanthosepion lycidas, assembly GCA_963932145.1. NCBI lineage: Eukaryota > Metazoa > Mollusca > Cephalopoda > Sepiida > Sepiidae > Acanthosepion > Acanthosepion lycidas. The sequence goes on from OZ010599.1 coordinate 21,846,223, forward strand.
GAACCAAGAAGTGAAAATTAAATAGGATAGGTAAGGATTGACCCTTGACCTGAACCGGTTGAGATCGAAGTGTTCAGGGAAGCATCTACGGGGGAGTTTTTTCCGAAAATTAATAGTTCTTGGTAAGCAAATGTCTGAGTGGGACTCACTTCTTGCAAATAAAATATTATAGGAATAGCAAGGATGTGACTGTGGACTGAGTGTGGCGAGTCTTAGATGTAATGGTCTGACCTAGTGGAACTAAAGGATGGAACTCATCAGAACATTCACCATTAAAATAAGGATAAGGTAGCGATAGGATTGAGACATTACATCAATGTAAAAGAGGTTTCAAAAGAGAGCGTAAACTACTTCGAACTTTGTCATGGCTAGAAACTCAGGATTGAGCAGCTCCAGACCAAAAGGAGAAGCAACACTCCATTTTTGGTCTGATCTGACTTTTGTGAGTATAAAGCATGTTTGAAGGAGTCAGGTACTTTCTAAACACATAGAATGAATGGAAATACCTCCAGACCAAATATAGCAGCGGTTCACCATTTTTGATCTAATCTGACTCTTGTAAAGATAAGGCCTGACAGAAAGATTCAGGTACTTTCTGGAGGGATAGAATGTGTCGAAACAGCTCGAGACCAGATAGAGCAGCAATACATCATATTTGGCCTTATCTGACTCTTGTAAAGGTAAGGCCTGACAGAAAGATTCAGGTTCTTTCTGGAGCGATAGAATGTATCGAAACAGCTCCAGACCAGATAGAGGGGAATTACAGAATTTTTGGTCTAATCTCACTCTTGTAAAGATAAGGCCTGACGGAAAGATTCAGGTTCTTTCTGGAGCGATAGAATGTGTCGAAACAGCTCCAGGCCAGATAGCGCAGCAATACACCATTTTTGGTCTAATCTGACTCATGTAAAGATAAGGCCTGACAGAAAGAGTCAGGTACTTTCTGGGGCGATAGAATGTGTCGAAACAGTTCCAGACCAGATAGAGCAGCAATACACCATATTTGGTCTTATCTGACTCTTGTAAAGATAAGGCCTGACAGAAAGATTAAGGTACTTTCTGGAGCGATAGAATGTGTCGAAACAGTTGCAGACCAGATAGGGGGCATTACAGAATTTTTGGTCTAATCTGATGCAATGTGTTACTGAAAGTGAAGGAAACCAAGAAAATTTTACTGGGGAGAAATGCCTATAAAAGACCAGACAGAACATGACCATTGACGTCGAATTTACTTTTGTGAAGATTTTAGTTGACTTGAAAGCAAGAAAACGAAAGAGAGTTCCAGGTGCCAGAAGTCTGAGAGAAGACGTTATTAGTATAGAACCTGCGGTAACATCTAGCAACTTAAAAGTGAAATTGTGACCTAGCTGATAATCTAGCACTATACAAAATCTCAAGAATTCGAGGGACCAAAGAAGAAAGCTCCCAGAACAACTGCCATGAAAATATTTATAGAAAAATCACAAGGAAGGTACGTTAAGAGAGTGCAATTGTGATTGAAGCCGGAATCCCAGGTTAAGACCGATAAGCTTGCAGAATTTGCTTTAGATTTTTATTCTCAAGAATCTAGATGCTTTATAACTCTTCTGCTTACATTGTTATTATCTGTTGTGGATTCCGTGAATGGAATCCTGCACAAATAAATAAACAACGCCAGTAATTGAGATAGAAAAATAAGTTTATTAAACGTAAGAATACAGACTTGAAGTGAAGATTAGTAAACCAGGAATGCGGGTTAGTAGAAAGTATATGTAAAAGTCTCTGAAAGTAAAGCCGTAATCATCTCTCCCCCCCCCTCTCTCTCTCTCTCTCTCTGGACTCTTGTATAACTCTGGGAGAACAGCCTGTGTCTGTCTCCCTATCTCTTAACGTGTCTCAACGTATCTCGGTATTTAATATCCCACCCACGAGGAATATATGTGGCACAAGCCCGAGTTTAAAGCTGGTAGGCTCGGCTAGACGGGTTCAGGGCCTGTCTACCTCCCTGGACGAAACATTGCCCTTCGGCAAAGCTTCGTCCGGGTTCCTCTCTGCTAACGCAGAGAGTTCGACAGACGTCACAAACAGTCAAAGACTGTATCGAGACGTATCTCAGTATTTATCGATTCCCCCACGAGGACCGAATGTGGCACAAGGCCGAGTTTAATGTGGGTTTCTCCGAACCCGTAGGCTCGGCCAAAAATATAGCCTTTGAACCCGCATAGACGGGTTCAGGCCCTGTCTACCTCCCCGGACGAAACCTTGTCCTTCGGCAAAGCTTCGTCCCGGTTCTTCTCTGCTAATGCAGAGAGTGCGACAACCGTCACAAACAGTCAAAGACTGTATCGAGACGGAGCTCAGTATTTATCAATCCACCCACGAGGACCGAATGTGGCACAAGGCCCGTTTAATGTGGGTATCTCCGAGCCCGTAGGCTCGGCCTAAAATATAATCTTTGAACCCGCCTAGTCGGGTTCAGGCCCTGTCTACCTCCCCGGACGAAACCTTGCCCTTCGGCAAAGCTTCGTCCGGGTTCCTCTCTGCTAACGCAGCGAGTCCGACAGCCGTCGCAAACAGTCAAAGACTGTATCGAGACGGAGCTCAACAGCAGGTATTCTCTCTGTCAGTATAAGTATACTTTGGACGAGTCCATCTTATGTAAAAAGGGGAGACCCCCACTAGATTATCTTTGTGATATGCCATTGATACTAACATTAACACATCGATTTAGAAGTGAACAGGATTCTTAGAAATGTGTGTTCATTTTATTTCTTATTTAATTTAGGGGCTTTGTCTCGTGGTTGTCATTGCGAAAATCTGTTCCCGGGTCGCTATGTTATTTGTATATTCCTGTTACAATTTAAGCAAACGTAGAAAATTAGGAATGTCAATTCCTTCATTACACGTGGTACATTCTTGGACCTCATTACCAAAAATAATATCAGACTGCTCCCACAAGAGTAAAAAAAAAAAATTAAAGCCAAAAACGAAGGGATAAAATAAATGAAAAAAAAAAAAAAAAGATAGAAAAAAATAGAACAGTCCATTCCAAAATTGAAGAATTTCCGGGATTATGTGAGAAGTTCTTTAAAAAAATACACGCATATACACAAACACAGACACATCGAAAAACGCACGTACATATCGGTACGAACATTTTCACACCAGCGTGAAACTGCGTCAAGCTCAGCATCATGGGAGATGTTTTTTTTTAACCTTTTATACCAATGCGTTTCGTTCCTCGAGAAACTGGGGCAAGTTTAGAAATTTTATTTAGTAATCTGTATTTATACAAATAAATGAACTTCATAATGGGAATCGCGCTGCAAATCAATGTGACTCTCTCATCATCAGCAACTTTTTAAATAACTGTATATTCGTTCTCCCCATACCTCCGTGTTCTGTGTTAACTCAGGTCGTCCAACCTCTTCAAAGTTTTCTTTTTTTACGGAGAATGATGGAATCTGATTGACAATTCTTTTAATGTCATTGTTTTGTGTGTATACTATTTTTTGTTCGCGGTTTTCAGCAAAAGTAGGCTTCATAGATATTCTCAAAATCAAACAGTATCACCGTATGAGAAAGAGACTACACAGCCAATAGCAACGACGGTCCAAATAATTTCCATCGTAATCAGAGGATGAAAAGTGATATTGGGAGTGTTTTGCATCTTGGAATTAGAGATGATGTACGGGGTATCTTTTGACAATTAGATGTTTTAACTCTTTTCGGCGGATCTTTCGTTGTTAGTCCCAAAATAACACAATTGTATGTCAAAACTGGTTTTACAATCACGTTGCACAGTTCTTTATTCTATCATTCTGTTGTTCTTTATTCTATCATTCTGTTGTTCTTTATTCTATCATTCTGTCGAATTCGGAGTCATTTTGATGTCGTTGTTCAGAGTGTAGACTCTGGTTGCTCACAGTCTTCAGCGAAAGTGAGCTGCATTGCTCTTCCCGAAAGAAAACAATACTTTATGAGGAGACTGCGCAGCTAATCACAACACATTCCTGTTATCTTTATTCATATATATATATATATATATATATATATATATGGAGATTGCGCAGCCAATCACAATAGATGTCAATTCCTTTTATCTTTATTCATATTTATATATATATATATATATATATATATATATATATATATATATATATATATATATATATATATGCTGATGCAAATATATGCAAAATAGGACAAAACGGCCGTCCATTACTTTTTGCATCCTAGACTTAATGAATTAATTATCATTATTCAAATCCTCCGGTTAATTTCTATCATTTGTATATACTTGCTTGAACCGGCTTCTAATGTTCTTGATTTAGCGGCTAGGGGAGAGATGTGACTCTTGAGGGCACAGCCCGTTGGTCTACGTAAGCATGGATGAGTAACGCAAAAGGAAAATATCAAGTCCAGTGTCAAGTCCTCTTCGTCACCAAGATCCGATGATCCAGTAAGTACGACGTTTGCTTCATATACATTTTTATAGCAAAAATACCAACAATACATTTTTATATAAATATATTAACAACAATACGTACTTATAGGAAAATGATCAATAATAATTTTTAAAGAAAAATGACCAAAAGTACATTTGTAAAGCAAAATGACTAACAGTACATTTTATCTATAGTTGAAAACATACAATTGCGTTCAAAATATTTACATTTCGGCATTAAATAACCCATAGAGGTGTTGATATGTCACTTAACAGAATCAACCAACCAACAATACATATTTATAGAAAAATGACCAAGAATATATTTTAGCTGTAGTTGAAAACATACAATTGCGTTCAAAATATTTACATTTCGGCATTAAATAACCCATAGAGGTGTTGATATGCCGCTAAATAAAATCAAACAAGCAACATGGAATAACTCTTTCTTGATATTAATTCATATTATATCCTACAATTTTTTTAAAGAAATTCAACTCTATTCCAAAATATAACTTCAACAAAACTACAACATAAAACCCACGTATTATCTCCTGTAATAAAGATGCCCACACAAACCTGTATAATTCACAAAAGCTGTGTATCATCTACCATGTACTCAATTGTGAGAGCAGAATAATGTGCATCATATTTTTATTACTTCGAAGCTCACAAGAAAATTAAATTTCGGCATTAAATGACCCATAAGAAGTTGATATGCCATTAAACAAATCAAGACAGCCACAGGTAGCTTTTGACCATTGCGTTGGGTAAAATATTAAAACACAAATATATGATAGAAATTAAGGAGGATTTGGGATAATTATGCAATTCATCGAGTCTAGAAGAAACTTTAACAGAATGCAGAAAGCACTAGACGGCCGTTTCGTCCTATATTCGGGAATCATGCGTATTTACTACCGAGAAGTGAAACGAAACCCGAACAGTTACATTGGCAGGCAAACGTCATACCAACTGTACTAACAGGCCTCGTTGACGAAGAGGTAGCTAACTAGACTCGATATTTCGCAGTTCGTTCACACATTCCGTGGTGGAACTCATCCAAGTTTCCTTTACCCATAGGACTGTGCCTCCGAGAGCCACGACTACTATCACCAAGCCCTCGGGTTTCAATTCTCGGTAGTGGATGCGCACTGTTGATGAGTCCCAAATATAGGACGAAACGGCCGTCCAGTGCTTTCTGCTTTCTGTTGAGGTTTCTTCTAGACTCGATGAATTACTTATATATATATATATATATATATATATATATATATATATATAGAGAGAGAGAGAGAGAGAGAGAGAGAGAAAGAGAGATTGAGAGAGAGAAAGAGAGAGAGATTGAGAGAGAGAGAGATTGAGAGAGAGTGGGGAAGAGACAGAGAGATAACGAGAGGCCCGCTCGTATTCGATGACACCTGTCGTTTATACCGTAACTATGTTGAGCAGAACTTAATTAGTTTCTGGGGAAAAGCGTGTTATCTAGCGTCATCAACAATCTGAACACTCAAACACTCGGTCACGATGACTTGTGACTTCGTGCTAGCACACCTATCGACGCCCCCCAAGGTTCCTGTCTCCCCGATTTCACTTACAAGGCTTAAAGTAAACCCTTCGTATGGCTTTCAATCATTTTCCAAAGTTGTCGCACGCTGGGGTCGACCCTCCAGTACTATAACTCCAGGAAGTCTCCTTCTGGACAAATCGACACTGATGATTTTTGAACCCGGGTCTTGTGGTCAGAATGCCAACGTTCTAAGCAGTAGGCCACGTGCCCATAAAAAAAGAAAAGAAAAAATGCTTATGTAATAAGTAACTAAATGAACAATAGCGAGTATTTCAATCATTGGTTTTTCAGGTTTTATGAGATGAGGTCGGCGTAGCTACGTGCAGGAACTGGAAATTTAAATGAAAACTGTCAGTTTGACTTTAAATGAAATACCCTGTTTTAAGCGTCCAAACCTGGTCAAAAAGGCAGATTCCCTAACAAAGTGATGCGGGTAAGCCTCTGATTGGTTAAAAATTGAGAGAGTATTTATTTGAAAAAAGTTTATTCATTCTTGCATCGTTCTCTGTACGGAAGTAGCTTTTTTGCATCCAGAGTGGGCTAAAATCTTTGACTTGATGTTAGAGCAGTGTAATCTTGCATGCTTTAATTTCAGCTTTTATTATTAATAACTGCATTGTTTCTTTTTAGGTACGAGGGTAGGCTGAAAAGTTTATAAGCTGACTATGAAGGCATGATGCTAGGGCTATGAAATCTTGCATGCATTCATTTCAACTCTTATTATTAATAACTGCATTGTTTCTTTCTAGGCAAACTAATATTTGACTGTTAAAAGAAGACTTCAAATGTAGCTAGTAGCGACTTCTCTTGAAAATGGACACAAATTGGTATCGTGGTATTAGCAATTACCTACAGAAAAAAAGAGTTTAACTCCCAAGGACATGCTTGGTGACATGGTGGTTACATTAAGTGATTACACTACATGGTTATCAACAGCGCAAAAGCGGGAAGCTAAATTGCACCTGGAACTACCAAGGAAAACATTGATTGCGTTCACCACATAGTGATGGATGACAGGCGAATGACTATAAAACAAATACCGAATGCTATTAAAATATGCCGTGAGATAGTTGAGAATATTCTGCACAATGAACTTGGCATGACGAAGGTTTCTGCTCGGTGGGTGCCACGTCTTCTGACACTTGATCAAAAGTTTACCAGGTTGATCACATGATGGGGAATCTGGCATTGTTTGAACTAGACCCACTTGCTATCATTGAAAATTTCTTCAGTCACGATGAGTGGTGGGTTCATCACTTTGATCCAGAGACAAAGAGACAATCCATGCAATGGGGAAAAAAAAACTTTTCTCACACCCTGCAAACAAGATGGTCTTTCTTTTTTTTTCTTTTTCTTTTTTTTTCTTTTTTTTTTTTTGGTGGTGCAAAAGGCATTTGGTTTATTGACTATCTTCAATAGGGCCACTCCATCAATAGAGAGTACAATGTCAAATTGCTGAGGCAGTTACGAAAGGCTATCAAGGTTTTACTTCATCAGGACAATGCTCTATCAAATTGGTGTCCTTAATTTCAATGGCTGCTGTGCGTGAATTTGGCTTTAAACTGGTTCACCACCCTCTCTATTCTCCTGATTTGGCCTCATCTGACTATCATCTATTCCCCAACACTAAAAACACTAGACTGACAACTAGTATCGCAATGATGATGATGTGAAATCTGTTGTTGATGACTTAGCAAGGTAGTCACCAAACTTTTTTTCCTCTGGTTCGCATTTTCGGAATGAAGCGCCTCACCAAATTTTATGATAAAAAGTACATTTAAAAATAAATTAAAAAAAAAACAGATTGCGGGTTAAAGGAAGATAACCACGGATTTGAATCCACGGTTACCATTGATAACTCTCTCCTCCAATTTGCGGACCTTAGTTAATATATTCTTAATACTTGATATAATGCAAAAATATTACAATGATAAAAATCGATCTATAATTATTTATAACTATTTATACTGGGACGCATGCTTGCCATTATAAGTAATCTGTAATAATATTTTAAATTTTGAAATCATATTTGTTTTAGGCATATTTTTAAAAACTGTTTCTAAATCTCTGATTGTCTTTCAATAATTCCGCCTCACCTGCTATCTTCTTCCGCCGCACTTGTGAGGCGCGTCGTACCGCTTAAGCACCACTGACTTCTCGACTAACAGGATGAAAGCTTCTTCACCAATGGGATTCAAGGGTTGCAACACAGATGTAAGAAGTGTGTGAAACCCACCAGCCGGACTATTTCGAAAACTAAACCTCATTTGGTCATATTCGATGAGTGTATTTTGGTTAGCCTATGAACTTTTCCTGTGATCCTCGTAGAAGCGGTACATCATTCTGTGCTATCAACCACTTGGATGTTTCAGATTTTGACAACAGGGCGAACTCATTATCAACAATAATAATAACGTCTTAAGCCCTAAGGAAATAATAAAAAAAAAAAAGTAGAGGAAAAAAGAAAGAAAATACTCTCCAAAATAAATAAGTAATCTTTTTAAAAGGATGAACGGAACAACGCCCACGCATTCTGAAATTCACTGTGATGGATGTTTTCCAATGTTGTTTTTTTTTTCTTTTACTTTTTTTTAAGATTTTAAATGTATTCTTTGTTTATTCAAGTTATCTCGCCCAGTAATTTTTTTTTTTACTCGATCCAATTTCTACTCCATAAATCATAGTCCGTATATTCAACAGTAAATGGTTTGTCTATATCACCCGCTATACAATCTTCCATACTGTTGTACACATTCTCTTGGGTTTCCGTTTACGAAGGCAAATTTGGAAGAAAGACCTTTCTTTTTATTGGGAAAGAAGACATCCTTTTACAGCGAGAAAAAAATGAATTACTTAAATATACATTTTTCTTCATCTGATTATTATTATTATTATTATTATTATTATTATTATTATTATTATTTCGTTTTAATATTTTTTGGGATGAGACTCCCAGCCATGACGTCATCATCATTGTGATACTGATTCTCATTACTACTACTATTACTACTGCTACTACTATTATTATCGTACTTAAATTAATAATATTAGTATTCAGACTTCTTACCGTTATTATTATTATTATTATTATTATTATTATTATTATTATTATTATTATTATTATAAGTAGTAATACTACTACTACTATTACTAATGGTACTTTCTATAACCCCACCCCTTGCCATTTTTCTTCGTATGATTGTTACTATTATTATTATTTTTATTTTTATTTTCTTTGCTTTCTGGCGTTTACACATTTCTTTCCGGGTCCCACCGTGGGACCTAAGGTTAGAAATGGCATCATGACACTTTTCACTGACAAAAAAAAAAAAAATAAATAAATAAATAAATAAAATAAAATAAAATAAAAATTACATAGATAAAGCCCTTCGTAAAGTGTGGGCTGTACTTGTCAGAACAATTTTTTGTATCTCCTTGAGGCATAGGCTTCCAGGAATCCCTGCAATTAGTCTACTGCAATCTTTTCCAACCAGTCCTAGGGCTCCAACAACAACAGGGATTGTTGATGTTCCCATATGCCACATTTTTGAGATTTATTGTTGTTTATTTATTTATTATTATTATTATTATTATTATTATTATTATTATTATTATTATTATTATTATTTCCTTTCATTTCTGATATGTACTCATTTCTTTCCGGGTCCCGCTCAGGGACCTAAGTTTAGAAATGGCATCATGGCATTTTCCACTGGAAAAAAAATATAGACAAAGCCCTTCTTAAGGTGTAGGTTGTACTCGTGAGAAGAACTTTTTGTATTTCCATTTTTGAGATTTCGATTTCAAGGTTCTTGTATTTTGAAAGCTTTTTATAGATCTTCAAAGATACATTGCAGTCTGCAGGTACTGCTATATCAATAAGGAGGCATCTTTTTTTGTCTGATCTCTAATAACAATGTCTGGGTGGTTGGTTTTGATTGTTCTGTCCGTGTGTATTGTGTAGAATTGTAACAGGTCCTATCTCCGTAACCGGGTCTGGGTGGTGTTCATACCAGTTTCTTTCAGTTTTCGTTCCCGTAGAAGTTGCATATTTTCCAGTGCAGATATGGGCCCACTCTGTCATGCCGGGTTTTATATTCAGTGGGTGTCAACACCGTGCAACCTGATACAAAATCATCAATTGTTTCTGAGTAATTATCACAGAATCTGCATTTTGGGCTAACACGAGATTTTAGTATGTGTGCTTGATAATTTCTAGTTAACAAGCATTGGTCCTGTGCAGCAAGGATAAAACCTTCAGTTTCAGCTTTCAACCCTGCACTACGTAGCCACTGATGGGTACGAGGCTTGTCTACATCAACTAGTTTAGTACTGGCAGAGTATCAGTATCATTATTATTATTATTATTATTATTATTATTACTAATTGTATTTGCTATAACGCTCTTTGCACTTCTTATGATTACTACTTTTTCTCTGTGTGCCGTGTCTTTTCAGGACGTAGGCGATCATGGCTCTCCACCTCTCTCTATCCCTTGCAGCTCTCAGCAAGCTCCTTTCTTCTGCCATCTCCCCCAGAACACGTTCTGTAATCCACTTGCTTAAACCCGCCAGATATGCCATGCGTTGTTTTCCCTCTATTCGACCCGTGAGTATCAGATTCTCCAGGCCATCCTTCCTCATTATGTGTCCCAGAAACTTCAGCTGTCTCTTCCTGATGTTACGTATGAGCCTCCTTCTTGTTTGCATCCTCTCTAAGACTTCATCGTTGCTCAAATACTTGGTCCATGATATCCTTAGCATCCTTCTGTAGAACCACATCTCTGTCGCTTCGAGTCTCTTCTTCATCTTTGAGGAAATCGTCCAACATTCACTGCCGTAAAGAAGGAAAGATGTCACGTAACAGTTCAGTATTCTTTTCTTAGTTACCAAAGAAATCCTCCTGTATACTCTGCTCAGCTTTTGAAATGCGTGCTTGGCCATCCCAATACGTCTATGGATCTCAGTGTCGCATTTACCATCCTCTGTCAAGACGCTTCCCAGATAGTTAAACTCCTGCGTCTGCTTGTTTGTAGTGTCTCCGACCTGCAAATCGTATTTCGGGCTCATCCTTTTACTGATGACCATGCATTCTGTTTTCTTGTAGTTCATGCTTGGTCCCTTCTTCACGCTCTCTGTTCGTTTTAATAGTGCATGTGAAGATACGAAGATGCTTATTATTACTATTAAAAAAAGCAATAGGTTCGTTTCCCACTTAAAATATATGTCTCAATCCTTATTCAATGCAGCATAATGTCAAAATGATCTCAGTCTACTTCAAATTGGCATAATTCTTCAAGTATTTTGCAAACCTTACAAAAGAGGACGATTTAAGAAACGAAAAAGAAAAGAGAAAGAACACAGTGTTTAACCATATTTTGACAGTATGTATTTTTCAAGCTATGTTTAATATATATATATATATATATATATATATATATATATATATATATATATATATATATATATATATATAACAAGTTTTTGTACAAACGTAGCTTGTCCAAACGGATGTAATCAATGCGACAAAGCGATTGAAATGCAGTCAACGTGAATAGAATGTTACCTGAACGCCAGTCAATGTTGGGGAGTGTGCATTTTTAAATTTCCTGTCAGTTGATTAGTTATTAAGAAATATTAATAATACTGTTTATTATTATTATTATTATTATTATTATTATTATTATTATTATTATTATTATTATTATTTTCGTTTGCTATCTGTTTAATACATTCCCTTAGAAATTATATTCATTTCCTCGTGAAACGTGTTTATTCTGGTATGCTTTATCCATATCTATCTCAGTCTCTTCATATCTATCTATCTATCTATCTATCTATCTCATTGTTCGTTAATTAATCTATCTGTCTATCTATCTATCTATCTATCTATCTCATTGTTCGTTAATTAATCTATCTATCCATCTATCTACATATCTATCTCGTCTATCTATCTATCTCATTGTTCGTTAAGCTATCTATCTATCTATCTATCCTCATTCCTTGTTATCTATTTATCTATTAGGATAGTGCAAAAATAATGACGGTTTTTGACGTTAAAAATACGTTAAAAACCGTCATTATTTTTGCACCAACCTAATATGTGTGCGTAATGTATGCGTTCGAATGTATTTTTATATGAATGTGTTGGATAATTTTCGAGTGATGTTCATACAGAGGTATATGTATCCATATATATTTGTTAATCAGGAGAGATCTGAGCACGTGTGTGCTTGAGTGATATGTGTGCGTGTGCGTGTGCGTGTGCGTGTGTGTGTGCCTGTGTGATGTGCGTGAGCGTTCCCCCGATGCTCGATTGATATTATGTGGTGGAGCTGCCGGTTTGCTTTGATGCTTTCATTTGGTGTAACGCTACGTCAGCGCAATAGGATCTTTAAACCCACGGCAGGTGGCGTCCACTGACCTGACGCTCAATAAAAAACGATCAATTCCTTTCTTGACGACTGCCCAAGTCAAAGAATGACATTCACGTGATTTCTTAATACTTGACAAGCGTTACGCTCCGTTTGGAATCGTTTCAATACATATATATCTATGTAAACATTCTTTTTTTATTTTTTTTTTTTTTTATTTCATTCTTTGTCGATCTGTTTGAATCTGCTTCTGCCAATCTATCTATCTGCTAGCCACCTAGCAAGTTATCCCAACTAAGATACATCGGTGTGCGGACAAATATAGATGTGCTTGAGAAAGAGACGAATAGAGTGTAATGAAGGGATAGATAGATAGATAGATAGATAGATAGATAGATAGATAGATAGATAGATAGATAGATATGAACATACTGAGATAGATAGATAGATATGAACATACTGAGATAGATAGATAGATAGATAGATAGATAGATATGAACAGACTGAGATAGATAGATAGATAGATATGAACAGACTGAGATAGATAGATAGATAGATAGATAGATAGATAGATAGATATGAACAGACTGAGATAGATAGATAGATAGATAGATAGATATGAACAGACTGAGATAGATAGATAGATAGATAGATAGATAGATAGATAGATAGATAGATATGAACAGACTGAGATATATATATATATAGATAGATAGTATGAACAGACTGAGATAGATAGATAGATAGATAGATAGATAGATGGATATGAACAGACTGAGATAGATAGATAGATAGATAGATAGATAGATAGATAGATAGATAGATAGATATGAACAGACTGAGATAGATAGATAGATATGAACAGACTGAGATAGATAGATAGATAGATAGATAGAACTCTTCTAGCAAGGCCGAGAGGGGGAACTAGACGTCCAGGCAGCCCTAGTTCTCAATACATACTGCCCAGGCTCGTAGCGCACGCGCTACTCCATCGTCTTCCGAGACGGACGGATGCCGAGCTGATCCGAACCGAACCGAGCTAATAAATACCTTCGCTTCAGTGATCGTCAGACTAGGTTATGTTATAAAAATATATTATAAAATATTTGATAAAAATATGACCTAGCATGCCTTGCTTATAGTTGATACTATTGGGATCACGGGATCGAATTTTGAGCTTGATCGCCACAGTTTTATTTGCTGCTGTTACAATGTAAACATGTCCGCTCCGCTAGTAGTGTGCACCAAGGAGGAACAAAGAACAGTGATCCGATTTCTCTGGTAAGGAAGATGCGTCAGTAGCTGAAACTTATCGGAGGCTTAACAATACAGCGAAAGGGTAGAATTGTGTATGAGGGGATCGAGAAGTTTAAAAGTGGCCGGACAAGCGTGACGCCCGAAGAAGGGTCAGGACGCCTGCCAACCGCCATTACTGGCTAGAAGATCCAGCGTGCTGGAGTGATGGTAATCGCCAACCGGTGAATTATCATCGATGAGGTAGCATGTTCTCTACATATTCGAATCACTGTTCTTTGTCCCTTTTTGTTGGACACTGCTAGAGGAGCGGCCATGTTTACACTGGCGCGATCAACCTCAAACTTCGATCATATGACCACAACACTACCAAACTATAAGCATGGCATAAGGAGACGGTGATGTGACAAACTTGAATTTTTCGAGATACTTCGTAAAAAAAATATGCGCCCTCCGACATGAATCGAACCTGTAACACTTATGGTCGGAGCGCGCATATTTTCTACGTAATTTCTCGAACATTCAGACCGATAAATGTAATTGATGCTATTTAATGAAAACAAGAAACAGGTCATTTACTTAAATACATTATATCTATAAAAATATCGTATAAACAGAAAATATATTAAATAATTGTTTCATTTAAACAGTGACTATTACGGCTAATAATGCATGTCTTCAGTTGAGCTTCATAAGAGTTCTTGAGTTCATCAAGGGTTTTATTGAAGTCTCGGATAGATTTAAACAGTGGATTTGAATTTCTTATGGCGTTTTTTTATTATTATTATTTTAAATTATCCCTATATGATTTAATGCTATTTGATTCCCAAGAAATGTTTGGCTGGTGTTTAGGTTTTATATCCCTATCAATTGCAGCCATTTCATGAGAATTGACAAAATTATTGAAGGCTAAGATGGTTTCCCTGCATCTGTTTGTCGAGCTCCAAACTTATTCCTGACAGCAATGGTGTTCTGGTCCTTAAGATGACTGCTTGTTGTTAGAAAAGACGAGTAATATGATGAGAAGGAAATACTGTTTGTGAATAATTCAAATTGTACAAAAATTATATATCCTTATATCACATAAGGTCCTGAAAATTTTTATTTCGGTTGAGCTCTCTGGGGAGGAAGTGTGGGTTTGTAAACAGTGACTATTACGGCTAATAATGCAAGACTCTTCGGTAAAGAGAATCGAGTCCTCTCAGTCACTGTCCAAAAATAAATGCGCTAAAATTCACCATCATCCCTGCCGTGCGCTAATGCCTATATTTAGTCACCCCCCACCCCACGTGGGCATCATGTGGCACAAGGCCGGTTTAACGTGGGATCTCCGAGCCCGTGGACTCGGCCAAAAATATGCCCATTGAACCCGTATAAACGGGTACAGGGTCGGTTTACCTCCCCGAAAGAGAATCCGCCCTTCGGCGTAGCCTCGTTCGGGTTCCTCCCCGCCCGAAGGCAGAGAGTTCAACCGATCAGCCGGTCGACCGAGATCGACTTGAACTACTGACTAGTGGTAGAATCTCCGATTGACGCCAATTCAATCGGGTTTCAATCCTAGCTAGAGGCAACCGGATGTCTAGCCACACTGAAAAGCAGTGATACAACAAAACAGTCTATATATATATATATATATATATATATATATATATATATATATATATATTGTGTATTTGGGTAGCAATCCTTCTTTCATGCACGTTTCATTGAATATGATAGACAAGCTGTTTTGATTATGTGTTTATATAATTTCTCATATGATCTTATAATTTTTTTATTTTCAGTAGATAAATCCTACAAAAACTGTCCAAATGTTTTTTGCGAGCGCTTTCGGCTATGCATTTAGTCATTTTCAAGGTTAAAATATATTGGTTTTTAACTAGAAATAGATTCTTGTATGTATATATTTACATAATGTTTCATTTTCAAAACACGGTCAACATATTGTGTCCATGTTCGTAGTTCATATCATTAAGTTTTGTACATCTTTCTGGATGTTGTGGTAAACCCTCTTACAGTAGAATGAACTCTTCCTCCTCTCATAAATACTAGCTGCGAGACTTCTTAGCGGAGAATCTTAGGGCAGCGGAGACTCAGCGTTAACCAACCGTTCAAACTTACACGTCTATCTGCTTATTACTAACACACTTGCTTTGTATATATCTGTTATTTCAATACACTTGTTCCACCTACCTTCGTCTTCCGTGTCTTTCTTTTTGGCCCCTAAACAGGCCACAACACTGACCATAGCTCAATGAGGTCTCATTTAAATACTCCTGGAGACCTACAGGACCCTATTCGTAACATACTTCTTGCTATTACAAATATAATAGCATCATCTACATGTAAAAAAAAAAGGGCTAAAAATAATGGAAGCCTTATTAATAAAAACAAAATAAAACCTGTTCATAGTTGATATTACTAAGTGTGATATGATAGGACAAAGAAGTAGGAAACGTATTAACCAAACACGTTTCACTTTATTAAAGTTTTGTCAGAGATCAAGATAGAAATGATAAAAAGGAAAGACACAGATTAATGGTATGTTGTGTTTGACTATTTCTTATTGGTTGGATACGTGTCACGTGTTAGGTCTCTCTCTCTCTTTCTCTCCCCCTCTCTCTCTCATTAAACGACCCCCATCTATTTATATATTTTATATATACATCTCTCTCTCTCTCTCTGTACACACACACACACACACACACACACACACACACACACACACACATATATATATATATATATATATATATTTAACTATATCTCTCTATCTATCTGTTTGTCCATCTGTGCATGGACAGATATATAGATAGATAACAATTTAAATCGATAAATAGATAGACAACAGAATAGATAGATAGAAACAAACTCAAACAGATGTTTTATTAAGCTCTCTCTCTTTCTTCCTATTTCTCTTTCTCTCTCTATCTCATTAAATGGCACCCACCCCCTCCACCTAGTCAGGCGTAAACATTTTCATTTGGTGCCTGGTTCTAGACTGACCCGGACCAACCCCTACCCACCTCAAACATTACAATTATATATATTAATAAAATGACACATGTTAGATTTGAATTAGTTTCCTACTTGTTCATTATTCTATCATTTTGTTGAATTCCTATCCATACTGTCTCTACACACACACACACACACACACATATATATATATATATATATATATATATATATATATATATATATATATATATATTTGGGACCCATCTGCAGTGTGCATCTACTACGGAGAATTGAAACCTGAAAAATAAACATAACAGGCAAACGCCGTACCAACTGTACCAACGGGCCTCCGCGACGAAGATGTAGCGAATTAAACTTGATATAGCGCCTCCAGATCACATATTCCGTATTGGAACTCATCCGAGTTTCTCTTTTCCCATAGGACTGTGCCCCCACGAGCTACGACTACTATCCCGAAGCCGCTCAATTCAGACGCCGGAATTAGAAACCGGTTCAAGCAAGGATACACAGATAGAAATAATTAGGAGGATTTCATATAATCACAATTATGTAATTCATCGAGTCTAGAAGAAACCTCAATTCTCGGTAGTGGATGCGCACTGTTGATGACTACCAAATGTAGGACGAAACGGCCTGCCAGTGCTTTCTGTTGAGGTACCTAATTAATCATATATATATATATATATATATATATATATATATATATATATATATATATATTTGTATATATATATATATTGGTATGTATATATGCATATATATATATATATATGTGTGTATATATGTATATATATGTATATATTTGTATATATGTATAGATACATATATTTGTATATATGTATATATATTTGTATATATATATATATATATATATATATATATATATATTTGTATATATATATATATTTGCATATATATATATATATATTTTTGCGTATATACATATATATATATATATATATATATATATATATATATATTTGCGTATATATATATATATTTGCGTATATATATATATATATATATATATATATATATATATATATATATATATATATATATAACCTAATGAGCCAGAACCTGTGTACGTAGGTTTCACCTGACGGATTATCAGGATAACTCTGGCTAAAGAGGGTTGGCCCAGACGACATTTTATTGGTAAAACAGACGGTCACTAAGTAAGCATACATGTGAGGAAGATAACGGTTAACTTGATCAGATTAGTATTGTAGTGATCGGGGAAGCACCCTCTTGGGTGTTGGGTTCCACAAATTTTCAGTTCGTCTGAAGAATCTGCTCGAACTTACATCTCATTAATGGCATAAGATGGTTTGCTACAATATGCATGTCATGGCGGGTCCTTGCGACTTGTTTGTCTCTGAGAAAGTGGCTGTAGATTGGAAGCTGAATCACTCACAAAGACGTGGATCGTCCAGGGTACGACGATAAACTATATCCTGCAGGTATTGAGGAGCTTTGAACCACCTCTTAATAGCTGTTGTTTTCAGGTCCACCCAGACCCAGGGTGGTAACACCTGTTAGGGTCCCAGCTATGGGCAAATCGTTTACCCTGTAACTGGGGTCAAAACACCGTGAAAGGTTAGAAATGCATGTTTAGAGGCAAATTCCAAGCAATACAATTTTGGGAAAAAATATTGCCAGTAATATATTTTTTAAA
Organism: Acanthosepion lycidas; assembly: GCA_963932145.1. Classification (NCBI taxonomy): domain Eukaryota; kingdom Metazoa; phylum Mollusca; class Cephalopoda; order Sepiida; family Sepiidae; genus Acanthosepion; species Acanthosepion lycidas. Next base: position 21,864,506 of record OZ010599.1, read on the forward strand.
TAAATTAAATTACCAGCAATACATTTTTTTAAAATAAATTACTAATGTTTCTAAAAAAAATTAAATTTCGGCATCAAATGACCCATAAGAGGTTGATGGGCCATAAAACAAAATAAACCCAAACAAAGACGCGGAGACGCTTTTGGTCTCTATCGTGACTTGAAAATGAAGATTGAGTAGCTCCTGCTCATATACAGTAGCAGTACTCAATTTTTGGCCTGTAATAGAGGTGTTGAAGGGTGGAGAATATTTCGTCACCTACAAGGGCTCGGAGAGTCTTTTGAACTCTATCATGGCTGGAGAGTAACGTGTTGACAGCTACCGCGCAAATATGACAGCAGTACTCCATTTTCGGCCTGATCTGGCTCTTATAAAGGTAAATGATAGCAGAAGGAGTCAGGTACTTACTTGAGCGGTAGAGAACTGACCCTTTTTTCCAGCATCTTTAAAGATGGATCGTATGTACGGGGGCTGCACTTAGTGTTTTTGGTTGAGTTTAAGTCACAACAGGCACGCAAGGAATATATGGCTGTCGAAATCTGGACAAATAAACATTCACTGGAATAATGCTGTATATGCAAGACCTTCCAATATCCCCTTTCTTATGGTTAACGGCTAGAGAAAAAATACCCGGACTACTGATTGGAGTAGTCAACATTGGACAAGTTCAGAAGTTTTCCATGTTTCGTTAAAACACTTCTCAGATATATAATCTGAGAAACATTTCAACATAGGATGAAAAAAAAAACAGCAAAAGATGCCTTCCAAAAGCTAAGCAACATAAAAAGGCAAATTTCTTGTCATATTCCCTTTCTAATTATACAGATTATCCGATGAAGCTCGCGTTATGACGATAAACTATATCTGGCAGCAAAGCCTCCTGTCAGAAGATTGGATGTTTTAAGAAACGTGGAACCAGCTCTTAACTGGTGTTGTTGTTTCCAGGTCCGGGGTGGTAGCACCTGTTAGGGTCCCAGCTATAGGCAAATAGTGAATCCCCAAACAAAAATAAACACTACATCTTTAATAATAAAATGAGCAACAATACATTTTTAAAGCAAAATGGTAATCAGTGCAACACTAAAAAAAAACAACATAAAAATTGTTTTTATGGCAAAATTACTAACATACATTTTATTATCTAGAAATTATATATATAAAAACTTAGTTTTATCCTATATAAAATTATCTGTTGTTGAAAGCATACAATTGTATACGTTATATTTAGATTTCGCCATTAAATAACCCATAGATGTTGGTATGCCGCTAAACAAAATCAACCTACGAACAATAAATATTTATAGTAAAATTACCATGAATATATTTTTATGATCTACAAACTATATATCTAAAAACATACCTTTATCCTGGTAGTATAAAATTATATACAAGGTGTCTGGAGTTGAAAGCATACAATTGCATGTGATATATTTAGATTTTGCCATTAAATAACCCATAGAGATTTATATGCGGCTAAACAAAATCAACCAACCAAAATACCTATTTATAGTAAAATCTGTGATTGAGTGCGAGCTTGTGTACTTGCGTGGTGCGTCCGTCCGTCCGGCGATAATGATTTACGAGTTGTTTATACAGGAAGTATTTTTATTTTAACTTTCTCCAATTTTTTTTTAATTAATATATTTTTAAGTTAAAGACAGACACAAAGAGATCCCGCTTTGTCGTTTCGTCCAGTTGTTCGTAGAGTAGTTATTTATATTTCAGCTTTATTTAAACAAACAATATTTTAAATATTTAAAAAAAAATATTTTTTGGCGTATTTAAAAAATATTTACAAGTCAATATGATTTTAAAATATTTTTTGGCATATTAACCAAAATGTCTTTAAGTTAATCCGATTTAAAGTTCAAGTTTATCCCGGAAGTTCTATTCCTGTCAAATGCCGTAAACAATCAGTAAAACATTAAACATGAACTTGTAAACCAGACCATGAAATCAATGAAATGCTGAAATCAACTTCAATGTTTTATAACCAGAACTGTCAGTGACCCAACTGGTCACGGGTAGTCTAGTTTATAGTAAAATTACCAATAATACTTATTTAAAGCAAAATGACGAACAATGTATTTTGTCGGTAGATTAAGGCATACGATTACGCTCAAAATATTTTTTAGTTGCAGCTATAAAATTGTGTTCAAAATATTTTGATTTCGGCATTAAATGACCTATAGAGGTGTCGATATGCCGCCGATGTTCTCCAAAGGTCAATTCTACTAAATATACAGGTTGTCCATAAATTTCGTGTGCACTTTAAAAAATTATAACTTTATTTGTACTTACGATAGAAATAATCTGTAAAAAATGTTATAAAGTTTAATGTAGCTAATTCTAATTATAGCTAAAATAACTAATGTGATTTCAGGCATTACTGTAAATCTGTTGGCAAATGTTTTCCGTGAACTGCAAAATCGTATTACCCTTTGTATTGCTAATGATGGAGGAAATGTGGAAACTTAAATAAAATTTCAATAAAACCTCAAAAAATATAGATTTATTCTTTCTAATCCTTTTTACAAATTATTTCTATCGCAAATACAAATAAAGTTATACCTTTTTTAAAGTGCACACGAACTTTATGGACGCCCTGTATGATATACACACAACAATATACACGACATGTAATATTCGATAGACTGAACTGTTCAGAAGCCTTTTAGAATTGTGCTAAGACGAAGTCGCAAGTCTTCGACTAATGTACAATTGAATTGCTCTATTGAATTTGTTCGCAGTCTGTCCAAAGATGATAAAACAAAAAAAATAAAACAAACAAAAAGAAAAAACACTTGTACACCAGCAGTTTGGCACCTTGCGGGTATGTATCGGCCTAAAAGTTTTCGCAATAATTAAAATTCTTTAAAAAGAAACAAGTCGCGTGAGACTTACTGGAACTCTTACTGCAATTCTTCGTCTATGTGCTGTGTTCCTTGGACGATCATAGCATTCATAGCATTCATAGCCTCCATTTAATTTTCATGAACACTTGTCATTTTGGCGCGCCTCCCAGACCGCTGTTCCGTCACCCACTCAATTAAAACATGTTGTCTTTGGGTGATGTCATTGCAGACTCAATTAAAACATGTTGCCGTTGGATGATGTCATTGCAGACTCAATTAAAACATGTTGTCGTTGGATGATGTCATTGCAGACTCAATTAAAACATGTTGCCGTTGGATGATGTCATTGCAGACTCAATTAAAACATGTTGTCTTTGGATGATGTCATTGCAGACTCAATTAAAACATGTTGTCGTTGGATGAAGTCATTGCAGGCTCAATTAAAACATGTTGTCGTTGGGTGATGTCATTGCAGACTCAATTAAAACATGTTGTCTTTGGATGATGTCATTGCAGACTCAATTAAAACATGTTGTCTTTGGATGATGTCATTGCAGACTCAATTAAAACATGTTGTCGTTGGATGAAGTCATTGCAGACTCAATTAAAACATGTTGTCGTTGGGTGATTTCATTGCAGACTCAATTAAAACATGTTGTCGTTGGGTGATTTCATTGCAGACTCAATTAAAACATGTTGTCGTTGGGTGATGTCATTGCAGACTCAATTAAAACATGTTGTCTTTGGATGATGTCATTGCAGACTCAATTAAAACATGTTGTCGTTGGGTGATATCATTGCAGACTCAATTAAAACATGTTGTCGTTGGGTGATGTCATTGCAGACTCAATTAAAACATGTTGTCGTTGGGTGATGTCATTGCAGACTCAATTAAAACATGTTGTCTTTGGATGATGTCATTGCAGACTCAATTAAAACATGTTGTCGTTGGGTGATGTCATTGCAGACTCAATTAAAACATGTTGTCGTTGGGTGATGTCATTGCAGACTCAATTAAAACATGTTGTCGTTGGGTGATTTCATTGCAGACTCAATTAAAACATGTTGTCTTTGGATGATGTCATTGCAGACTCAATTAAAACATGTTGTCTTTGGATGATGTCATTGCAGACTCAATTAAAACATGTTGTCGTTGGGTGATGTCATTGCAGACTCAATTAAAACATGTTGTCGTTGGGTGATGTCATTGCAGACTCAATTAAAACATGTTGTCGTTGGATGATGTCATTGCAGACTCAATTAAAACATGTTGTCGTTGGGTGATGTCATTGCAGAATCAATTAAAACATGTTGTCTTTGGATGATGTCATTGCAGACTCAATTAAAACATGTTGTCTTTGGATGAAGTCATTGCAGGCTCAATTAAAACATGTTGTCGTTGGATGAAGTCATTGCAGACTCAATTAAAACATGTTGTCGTTGGGTGATGTCATTGCAGACTCAATTAAAACATGTTGTCTTTGGATGATGTCATTGCAGACTCAATTAAAACATGTTGTCTTTGGATGATGTCATTGCAGACTCAATTAAAACATGTTGTCGTTGGGTGATGTCATTGCAGACTCAATTAAAACATGTTGTCGTTGGGTGATGTCATTGCAGACTCAATTAAAACATGTTGTCGTTGGATGATGTCATTGCAGACTCAATTAAAACATGTTGTCGTTGGGTGATGTCATTGCAGACTCAATTAAAACATGTTGTCGTTGGATGATGTCATTGCAGACTCAATTAAAACATGTTGTCGTTGGATGAAGTCATTGCAGACTCAATTAAAACATGTTGTCGTTGGGTGATGTCATTGCAGACTCAATTAAAACATGTTGTCGTTGGGTGATTTCATTGTAGACTCAATTAAAACATGTTGTCGTTGGATGATGTCATTGCAGACTCAATTAAAACATGTTGTCGTTGGGTGATGTCATTGCAGACTCAATTAAAACATGTTGTCGTTGGGTGATTTCATTGCAGACTCAATTAAAACATGTTGTCGTTGGGTGATGTCATTGCAGACTCAATTAAAACATGTTGTCGTTGGGTGATTTCATTGCAGACTCAATTAAAACATGTTGTCGTTGGGTGATTTCATTGCAGACTCAATTAAAACATGTTGTCGTTGGATGATGTCATTGCAGACTCAATTAAAACATGTTGTCGTTGGGTGATGTCATTGCAGACTCAATTAAAACATGTTGTCGTTGGGTGATTTCATTGCAGACTCAATTAAAACATGTTGTCGTTGGGTGATTTCATTGCAGACTCAATTAAAACATGTTGTCGTTGGGTGATTTCATTGCAGACTCAATTAAAACATGTTGTCGTTGGGTGATGTCATTGCAGACTCAATTAAAACATGTTGTCGTTGGGTGATTTCATTGCAGACTCAATTAAAACATGTTGTCGTTGGGTGATTTCATTGCAGACTCAATTAAAACATGTTGTCGTTGGATGAAGTCATTGCAGGCTCAATTAAAACATGTTGTCGTTGGATGAAGTCATTGCAGACTCAATTAAAACATGTTGTCGTTGGGTGATGTCATTGCAGACTCAATTAAAACATGTTGTCGTTGGGTGATTTCATTGTAGACTCAATTAAAACATGTTTTCGTTGGATGATGTCATTGCAGACTCAATTAAAACATGTTGTCGTTGGGTGATGTCATTGCAGACTCAATTAAAACATGTTGTCGTTGGGTGATTTCATTGCAGACTCAATTAAAACATGTTGTCGTTGGGTGATGTCATTGCAGACTCAATTAAAACATGTTGTCGTTGGGTGATTTCATTGCAGACTCAATTAAAACATGTTGTCGTTGGGTGATTTCATTGCAGACTCAATTAAAACATGTTGTCGTTGGATGATGTCATTGCAGACTCAATTAAAACATGTTGTCGTTGGGTGATTTCATTGCAGACTCAATTAAAACATGTTGTCGTTGGGTGATGTCATTGCAGACTCAATTAAAACATGTTGTCGTTGGGTGATGTCATTGCAGACTCAATTAAAACATGTTGTCGTTGGGTGATTTCATTGCAGACTCAATTAAAACATGTTGTCGTTGGGTGATTTCATTGCAGACTCAATTAAAACATGTTGTCGTTGGGTGATGTCATTGCAGACTCAATTAAAACATGTTGTCGTTGGGTGATGTCATTGCAGACTCAATTAAAACATGTTGTCGTTGGGTGATGTCATTGCAGACTCAATTAAAACATGTTGTCGTTGGATGATGTCATTGCAGACTCAATTAAAACATGTTGTCGTTGGGTGATGTCATTGCAGACTCAATTAAAACATGTTGTCTTTGGGTGATGTCATTGCAGACTCAATTAAAACATGTTGTCGTTGGGTGATTTCATTAATGCCGCACTTAAACCATGTGGCCATTGGATGATATCATTAACGTCGGGATTAACCCTTTGACCCCTGTGTTTCAACCCTTCTGCCTGAGTTCCTGGGTGAAAAATCACAAATAATTTTTATGTAATGTTTCACGGTAGATATAAAAATAGTTACAAGTGCTTACCCACCGTTCAACCGGTGGCTGGGCATTAAGTCATTTTTCTCTATCACTCCTCAACCTAGGTATTACGCTATTTTTCTCTACCACCGGTAAAGCGGCGGTCAGGGCTCAAAGGTTTAAATCATGCAGCCGTTGGATGATGATGTTGACGTCTCGCTTAAAATCATGTTGACGTTGGCTGACGTCATTAACGCCGGTCTTAAACGACATTGCCCTTGTATGATGTCATTAACGCCGTGTTTAAATCAGGTTCCTTTGGATGATGACAAACCCATCGCAAAATAGAAAGAAAAGAACGAAAATGTGGCAACATGGGTGAACAGAAAGAGAGACATGCAAGGGCCACCGGAACGCAGGTACGGAAAGAAAGGTTAAAATCAGTTAACTAAAAAAGCGGAAACAGGGTATCCTATAAAGAGAGAGAGAGAGTGTAGAGGAAGATAGGTGTGGAGATGATGGCGAGAGTTGAACCTGTCTTCATCTCGTCTACGTGCCTATCATTCATCAATCCATCAAGGCATCTGTAATGAATAACGGGAAAGGAGAAAATTATATGTCGTGTGATAAAAAAGATTGATGTTGAGAAACTAAGGTATGAGGGCGGATCAATAGATTTTTCGCTTAACAAAGCTATAAGCTGGATTTTGATCGGAAATTATTAATGTATAATGATCAAGCCATGAAATCTAAATTAGGGGCAATATGAAGGAAGGAAGCGTCAACCGAATTAGATAGATAGATAGATAGATATGAAGAGACTGAGATAGATAGATAGATAGATAGATAGATAGATAGATAGATAGATAGATAGATATGAAGAGACTGAGATAGATAGATAGATAGATAGATAGATAGATAGATAGATATGAAGAGACTGAGATAGATAGATAGATAGATAGATAGATAGATATGAAGAGACTGTCCTAGATAGATAGATAGATAGATAGATAGATAGATAGATAGATAGGAAGAGACTGAGATAGATAGATAGATAGATAGATAGATAGATAGATAGATAGATATGAACCGGATGAGATAGATAGATAGATAGATAGATAGATAGATAGATAGATAGATAGATAGATAGATAGATATGAAGAGACTGGCCTAGATAGATAGATAGATAGATAGATAGATAGATAGATAGATAGATATGAAGAGACTGAGATAGATAGATAGATAGATAGATAGATAGATAGATAGATACGAAGAGACTGAGATAGATAGATAGATAGATAGATAGATATATAGATATGAAGAGACTGACCTAGCTAGATAGATAGATAGATAGATAGATAGATAGATATGAAGAGACTGAGATAGATAGATAGATAGATAGATAGATAGATAGATAGATACGAAGAGACTGAGATAGATAGATAGATAGATAGATAGATAGATAGATAGATAGATAGATAGATATGAAGAGACTGACCTAGATAGATAGATAGATAGAT